>JAAOAN010000001.1:0-53783 GCA_013396205.1 Fusarium mundagurra
TTCCACAGCTCAAGGGATAGGGGCCTCAATGTTTAAACCTCTGTTGGAAAAGTCAAAAGCTTGATGGCCTCGTACAAGGCTGACGGCAAGAAAAAAAAAATTTAGAATAACCTTTTAGCTGAAAGAACTACTCTTGATCCTGCGAGCTCAAGTGATTGTGCCCAATGGAGCTGGGTATCTGGTGCTATGTCGGATACACAGGGACAGTAAAAAACGTCGAATTGACAATTTCACGATTACAGTATGTCATACTGCAGGGTAGGCAGAACCTGGATCTACTTCTACTGGGGTACCTTATTGTCATCCAAAGCTTTATATCCGTCAATAAGTCCGCTTCCCCACCTGCCCAGCCAACGCCGATGAACAGCCGATCACAAGTCAGCAACAGGTTTCAATGTTCACCAATTGAGATAATGATGGCTAAAGGAAATGAGAAATGATTGCATATTGTAATGAGATGCTAGAATAGCAACTAAGGGACATCAATAAGCGATACAATAACTCCCCCAACTCCCCAAAAGAATAGACGCCTGCCTTCCCAGTACACTATGACATAGCCATGATGGGCACGTGATGCCTCGCCCCGAAAGAGATGTATATGGCTCTTGAATGTTTCAGTCCGTTTCTGTGAATGCTTCTTTGGCATCGAGGATCAGCTAAGAGCAGCTATGCTGCCAGTAACCTGGCTGATATTTGTTGAAGGGCTCCAGCTCTCAACTTCCGAGACCATTGGATAGGGCAAGGGTCTTTCTTGACCAATTGTTCCAAGACTTGTGAAAGGCGATAAAGGAAGATTAAAATCGGTTGTGTCGAGGAGCGAAGAAGAAGATCCCCAGGCACTTGTAGTGTTGGGGAAACTATCGCACCATTGCAGGGTTGGAGCCACTGATCCTTGATCAGAACTCATGAGGGATGGATCCAAGGTCCTCAAGATAGTTTGGACATGTATAAAATCTCCTTGACAGGTGGCACGAGCAATTTCCCGTAGACCCCATCTCAGGACAGTGATGGTATCCTCGTTGGCCTTTAACGTTGTTCGGCGCCGAGCTTGCGCTTCTCTATTCCTGGCCCGCTGGGTAAGCTTTTTCTGTGTATCGCTGTGCTTGAGGGCTACTGTTTCAGTCATGGCTGGTTGTTGTTTGGATTTAGCGGAATTGTTCTGTATGTGATGAAACAAAGATACAATGACAAGTTCTTTCCTCTCCTTATATGGCCTGAGAGATGTGTTGGTTCGTCTGAACTTGGGGTTCGAATTGACGATACGCTGTGTTTCAGGATATGAAACAGTCTGGTGTCTGCCTACCACATGTCTCACCCGGTATAGGTAGGAGATGAGCAACGCACGTAGGTCATGAATGAAACTATTTTTAGCAATGCTGCACGTATCTAGAAATTGTGCCATGATTCCAGTATTTAGGTGGGCCTTACGGTCATTCGTGGGATACGGTTTGAAAGGCATTTCTTGAGAAGTTTAGGACACAAAAGGCTGATTTAGTCATCTGCCTACTTCGAAACTGGAAGGAAATACTAAGAATAAACATATCTATTTTGAGAAAGGGCCTGAAGGGATGAAACATATCGCTGGATATATACGTTACTACTGTCGCCCTAAGGCCTGCAACCACGAGATCGTGTTGCCGGACCTCCTCTACTAATCGCTGGGATTGCTGTGACCCAGTTTCAGCGTCTAACTTACACTTATTTGACATACATTTCGTTTTCCACGAGCATGTACTGATTTCCAACAATAGTCGGATCTTCCATATCTAGAAGTTAATAGCGATTTCCTGCTCAAAAGTCTTCATAGCCTGTCGCTTGCCAACTGATGACAGATCATGGTGAACAAGTGGTCAATTCACCATTTATCCGACGCCGAGGTCCGGGGTGGAAATCACCTTGAGTCTTGGTCCAGGACATACTGAAAAATAAATTGTTTCAGACCACATAGTTCCCGTGAGCCATTTACACAATCGCTACATGACTGTAATGTATACTTCAGAGCAAAGCGACTCTGATGGTTAATGTCATATAAATTTTGGACTTGCTTAGATTTGATTTGAGTCTACCTGTGAACTACGAGACATCCCTGTCCTAATGTTAGATAATGACATCTCATATGTTTGAGAATGGATTAGCCGTGTAGTGGTGATTGATTGTGGCAATTTCGGTTTGACCTTTCAGCTTGTCCGCTCTGGTTACCGTCTTGTGGACATTGCTTGTTAATATCTGCAGTATTTCCGGTTAAACTTCTACTTGAGCCTCTTGAGCATATAATATAGATGGAATCTATTAACGTCTCATACAACACCGGTCAAAGAGGTATTTGTCAAGCCAACTAGAACTGGCAGCTCTATCTGGAAAGGCCAGTTGTTCTCGCCGTACCATCGGAGCCTTTTAGCAAGTGGTCGGAAACCACACTTCCGCTTGGCAGCGGAATTTCTATAGTTCCATGTGGGAATTTGAGAAGAGGCATTTGGTAGTCTTCTTCTAGCAATGAAATATCAGGACGGCTTCTTACATCCCGGCTGCTGCAAATAAAGCCAGTGGTCGAGTCATCACAAAAGCATATTATCCAGGTTTAATATTGGGACATTTACCCTTCTTAAGGCTATGAGGATATTGGCTTCCAAAGCCTGAAGTAAATTTGGATTTTTAATCTTTGCTATGCCAAGTTGAGATACCATCGGTCTTCCTTCTTTCCATTACTTCGCAAAGATAGCCATTCCCGTTGACCTCACCAGTAGTTGACATGCCGCGAAACACTGATGCTTCACTTATCAGACATATGTAAGATCAAACCTCAATCTCATATGAGTAACAATGGTCACTTCACCCGCTCACGTTGCCTCTCTTGTTCAATAATCACTGCTGCCTCAGGAACAAATTTAACCCTAACATTGCCGCTCGCCTGACGTGCGTGGAGCTTTCGATGAATCCTCAGGTTGTCGCCGCGGCGAAAATCGCTTTTCCCACAAAACTCGCAAGAGAAAGTTCTAGGATACTGGGTATGATCGCTAGTTTAGGACTTGTCAGCATTACCCCTTAAAGCAAACGTGTATGGACAGGAAGGTCTGATACTTTGAGGTCCACTTACATTTTGATATGACGTTGCAGGTGCTCAATTCTCCGATATACTCGACCGCATCCTCCGAGGCTACATTTGTGGCCGTTTCTCCCAATTTTACCTGGTGGATCAATGCTTTGCTTTTGTTTCCGCCTTCTGTGCGACAGTGTCCTCTCATAATGCGAGATCTGCATCTTCTTGCTTGTTCCGCAAATTTCCTTAATTTGTGAAAATGGTTCACAGAACCACTCCAAGCCATCCATAAGACCCCAATCAGAAGTTACGGACAGTCCATTGGCCGAATTCGAAATCTCGGATCTGTCCGTAGAAACATTTTCATCAGGGGGCCAAATGGGACTTGCGAATAGATGACTTGTCGGAGAGTCATACCCAGCAACCTTGGAATTGTGTATAAGCTCAGGAGATGCCAAGGGATGGACTGATAGTTGAGGTAACTCGTGTGGCTCAAAGATAGCTTGTTGGCTTTCAATGACCGGCTCAAAAGGCGCATCAAATGCAGGAAAGGCTTCCCCGTTACTGTATTGCGATGGCAGCTCTTGATCAGAGTCTTGACTGTTGCAAATACCAGGGAACATATTCGCAGGACTATTATTAGGTGTCGCACGCGGGTCCCATTGAATCTTGGTATTTTTTGTGCTGATGCGCTTAATCATGATGTCTCAGAAGCTTGGTTTGACCTGCGTTGGGCGATGGACTGGGCCGGAATCGGACATTTATACCTAGCATCAGTCTTGATGCACTCTTACTATCGATAGGGAGATAGAAATGTTCGCACTGAGCTCGGAAATTGACAGACCTGCGGCGCAGCTCTTACACGAGAAGCCGTGAAAATCATGGACTCTAATAATGCTAAGACCCTTGCATATCCTCACAACCCCCCTTATTATCTTGGCTGATGAGACTAAGGTGCAGAGAGAATTCTAGGTAGCCGTGAAGTAGGAGAACAGGCGCTAAGTTTCTACTTGTATGTAGTCACAATTGCATACAAATTTAGGTGATATTATACCTCCGTACACTGAGGTGTTGAAGCTATGTTAAACAAATTTTGCCCATTTTCATGCCGGTTTTCTTATAGAATAAACTCGTCTTAGCTTATATAGATAACACATCCAGCTCACAACCTTAGACCTTAGACCGCCTGACTAACCAATTGCTACGTCGTAATGCTGATGGATGGAAAACCTAGATGATAACTCCTAGGCCAGCATTGGGGCATCTAAGATGCTACCTTCGATCGTTCGGTCAAGAAACTACAACCTAGTCGTCAGGTGGCTACAGTGGAAATGGGTCTTGGTAAGTACAACCTCTTGTTTGTATACATGACGCTTGGTCTTGTTGTCTTCTAGCTCCCTGATGCCTAGCAACGAAAGAAGGTCCAAGCTACTAAACAATATTGATGCAGCGGAGTCGTCACCGCACGATGAGGCTACCACATCAACTCATGAAATTCGGTAGCGCCCGTGGATACACACTAGCCTGATTGAGGCCTTCTAATTGGTCAGAAGGTAAATAACATACGAGTTCACATCCGAGTCCACATCCGAGTTCACAGGTTAGTTCATAGAGTTCATAGTGAATCCATGTTATTGCCTGAATCGGCTTAGCGTTGAGACACTTATCCCGGCAAGAGACGAACCCCAACTCCGTTGGCCGAGTTTCTAGGAGGACTCCACAGTTTTGCTAGCATCAATGTGACTGACTGAGTTCCGATCTCGAGCGGATTGGTTCCGTTGACCAGTGCATAAACGGTCATTAGTAATAGAGCTTCTTGGTTCGATCGTATTAACTGAATGAATTATGCAATCCATGGGTTCGCACTAGCATCTTGACGCCGTTCGCTACCGAATTTCATTAGTTAGTGCGGTAGATTAAGGAACCTAAGCATTGGATAGTAAAAGGCAAAACAAGTTTGAGACGTCCCGGGTGTTCTAATTGTTCTAGGGATGGTGACTGTCGCTGTTATGATCTCCAAGAAAACAAGGTTCAAAGCGAACGGAGCGACATTAAACAACCTGGCGACTCTGATAGTATTGAGAGGTTGAAAGAGGCCTCAACCCCCAGGGCATAGAGGTAAAGAACCCCAATAAACACGCATAGGAAATATACTCATTACCCTCACTGTTGCCTAATATCTTACTTTTGGTTGAAAACTTGATATTCTGCTGATTGAATCCAAAGGTGTATAAATAAGTGTCTACTTCCAGCTCTTCCGTACAGATGATCCGTCATATCAAGAAGGAATATTATAAGAAGATCGAAGAACTGTTAGATGGCAAACTCGAAGAAGTTGCGAGAGAGACGAGGGAAAATGCGAGTTAGTCGCACGCGGTGATAGCTGTGAAACCCAACGACAACCACAACGATTGTCCCCACGCCGAAACGGGGTTTCATTCTTATTATGTGCACTCTTGTTGCGCTTCCCAGATGCCCCTCAAAAGCTTGAGACTAGCCAACCGACGAAAGCCGGTATGACCAGACCGATTAAGCTTCAAAAGGTTGGATGAATCATATTATATTGACGTCTTCTGACTGTGTAAGCCTCGCCTGCTCATATGTATAGCCAAGCTACTGCCAAGCTGCACTGGACGTCTCCCAGCCGAAGAGAACAGTCTTAAGATTAGGATAGATCAAACTGTGTAGGGTAGAGACCGTGGATTACGCACGGGTAGCTATTGATGACATTATTCACACGCGGTTTTTGGCCTTCATGTCGTTCATCGATCAGCTAGATGACTAGATAAAGCTGCAAAGCGGTTCAATGAATACCGTTATCTCCGTTTGGCAACGGCTCCTAGGGTATCGAAGATGATGGTGAGATCGTGGATGTAATTGTTAGTCGCCGACTTGTCGAGTCGTCGCCGACTTCCGGTCAGCTTGCTATAGATATTTCGAGGTGTGTGAACAGGATGAATCAGATTGTGATCGATTACGATCTCTGTTAAAATCCTTTTTATCTTCTTTCGTATACATGGAGGATATATATGATGGCAAATGTCCAGTTGCCATGCATAAACACCTTGATAGTCGGCAACGGCCGATACTTAGTCCTACGCCTCGTTTTGATTTAAAGGCAATGATGTCTCAACGTGACATACCATGCCAAAACATTAAGAAATCCCAATAAAATTCACATGTTGGCTCGCCATATCATTGTAATGCCGTCAAACTATGAGCTGAACGGGGAGAAATAGGCGCTGCTACTCGCAAAGTGAAGAAGTAGGGCACACGCCATAAGGTAAAATAAGAAGTATTGAAGTAAGGCCGGGGTGGCAGAATTGAGTAACAAGCGTTGGGATCCAGGCAAGTGACTAAGTTATATGACTGATGGAGTACAGATTATGCGAAAGGTCCCAATGCAACACATGTTCATTGCCTATTCTCTCATCGTGGAAGAAGGGGTGGTGCTTGAATCGCGTCCTCTATGACTATCATGGTATGGAGGCCAGGACGGATAAAAATAGATATTGGGATAATAAGTCTTTACCTAGGACGGACAAGATATATGAGTCTCCGTGGCCACATTCGTAACAAAATCAATTCATTATCATGGATTGCCTCCCTGTCGAGATTTATTGGACTCTCCTGAGCTATCTATCCATCGGCGATCTGAACAGATTAGTCGTATGCAACAAGAAGAACTATGAGCGGGCTCAACCCTTCCTATACCAGACTATACAGCTCAACTTCGCATCTGGGATCGCCGATTCTCGGACCATGCTACTCTTGAAGACGTTATCAACAAATCGATATTTGGGCGGTTTCATTAGATCCATCCACATTCTCCACGGTGGCAGAACATATGATTGGACATTAGGTCATTCTCAACTACTAAGATCAGTTATGTGCGCTATTATGCTCACTCCTGAGCGAGTAACTAAGTTTTTCTGCGAGTGTCCCGGGGTTACATGCACAGAGCCATTTCCAAACCTCAAAAACTTGGTCCAGAAGAATATTCGATCCACAGCGGAGCTTGAATGGGTCAATTGGCATATGGCTCAATGCCGGCAACTGCGGTCTGTCGATCTCAGCCTTCGAGCCTGGCACATTATACCAGATGCTATGATCTTTAGAAACACTCTATCGACACACCTAAGGGACCTTGCACTTCAAGGATTTTGTGTATCTCAACTTATACCGGCCGCGACGTGGGACTTACGGCGCCTAGACCTAAATCTCTGCTCAGGTGCTGAAACATTGATTAAGCGTCTATTGGTTATGGATAAGCTTAGCTCACTAGGATCCCTGCACTTCGCCGGTCACCTTTCAAGGCAGACTTTCCTGAGCCTCCTCTCCAAGCTGGGTAATATGTATCAGCTGGAGGAACTCTCGCTTCGCCTCGGGGGGTTGTCGCATCTTGTTGGCATGACTGGAAGTGGACCTTTTGTTCATGATACTGGATTGACGGCAGACCTCAATGACGACGACAACTCTATTCGAAATTTGCGTTCGCTGGTACTGGACAAGGTTATAAGCCGCAGCCAGACCCTAAGGTCATTGGTGTTAGATATCCGAGAGGTTATTGATCAACCACATTCATCCTTGCGATTTGATCTGCAAGGGGTCCAAAAGCTACTTACTTCATGTCCTATAATCGAATTCATTGGGATGCCAGTCAACCTACGAGCTTCTGGGGGGCATCGGTATAGGCGGATGAATTATGCAGTAAGTTAGAGTTATTTGTAAATTTGTAAATGGGGATTACTGACGTTTTTCACAGAAAAATATCCACTTATCGGCAAGGGAGCTGAAAGCATTTCATCTCCGAGGGGACTATCGCCCATTTACTAGAACTCTAAACGACGCTAAGCATGTGTCAAGACCGTTTCGTAGTAGGGCAGGTTTTGAGGTATTTATAGGTCATTATGATAAACTACGAAAGGTATCTTTTAATACAAAGGGTGAGCAAAGGTTCCTTAGGGTAAGCCCAGAAGAAATTGAATCATATAACTTAAATCTATAAGAAACTTTTAACTGTAATAGGTTTTCTAGAGATTGCAAAAGGAATATCTTCAAATAATAATAAGTACACTGGATAAAGACTCACTACTGCATGACGCCTGATATAGTGTTAAGGCAAAGGCTTACCTGACTTTCAGTATTTTGATCTACCTACTTTTCAAAAGCCAGCATTAAAATCTTGAGAATGAAGATGGAAGAAATATTAAGAGCGAGCAGGCAAGATGTATTACATAAGCTTTTGAAAGACATAAGAAGAGTTGGGACGCCCCGAATCTCAAGAAAGCTTGGGTTGCAAATTATAGTGCAAAGCCGTTGTCCTTTTTTGTTGTCGTTCTACGGGTAGTGCATACTGGCCAAGCTATAGGAGAACTGTTGACGACAAGAGTCTATAAGTAAGCTTAGGGCCCAGTTATACTATTTTATGCCCCGGAATACGTGAGTAGCTTCATAATGGCCGTAACAAAACAATAATAGTACAATTGAACGGGTAGTGTTACGACCCAATCTGTTGATAAATCTGAGCTGATAGATCTAGAAGAACCTATGGCGTGCGGGGCCTATGTCAACGGCTCTCTAAAATCTGTGTAAAGGTTTGGCGGAATGAAACCGCGGATTACATGACTAATGATAATGTAATCATTAGCATCTTAATGTAGCCATAACATCTAATTTAGTGTTTGTCCATCATCCAGCCGTTTGAGTGTAACGCCACATCCATCGTTTGGTCTCGCTACAATCCAAGCTTCTGCTCATGATCCGTATTCTCTGTTTGACTAAATTGAATCCCGGAAGTCAATTTGACAGAAAAAACATGTCCTAGCAAACAAACAGCAAGGGTTGACGTTCCAAGGCCAAGACTTGTCACTCCTGCCAACAAAGAAGATGATGACCCGTTACATCAATCTCTCTTCTTTCAGGTTCGGAGACTGCTTAATATGCCTCTTTCATTATTTATAGATACCACATCATCCCCCGTCTCTGCTCAACCGGAATATCTCAACTTACAATTTTACCCATGGATGCAAAACTTACCATCGCCGACAAGCTCGGCCGCGGGCTCACCAACGGCATCTACTTCATAACTCGCAAGTGGAAGACTATCATGCTAGGCTATATCTTCATCATCTCAATCGGAAGTGCTCTCCTCTACTTTCACGATGGTTCGTCTGCCTCCCCTCTGTCTTTCTCTCTACCTTTCTGTCTTCTTTTCATCGTCACTAACCAACACCACCAGAACAACATTCCTCCCTCAAAACACGAAGCTGGGGCGGTTTTGACGAACGTCCCCTTACAGAGAAATGCTACCGCCAAGAACGCACCGCCATGATTCTCTCCCTCCTCTTCGGAGGTATCGGTGTCGACCAGTTCTACGCCCATCACTGGCCCCTCGCCGTGTTCAAACTCTTCACCCTCGGTGGAGTGGGGGTCTGGGCGTTTGTTGATATGATTCTTTGGATTGTTGGCGGTGTGTACGGGACGCCTGGGTGTCCTGGGGGTAGTTCTAAGGGATGGCAGTACTGAGAGGCTTGAGGTGGTGGGAGTGAGCAGTCAGCTATCATTCTTGGTGGATTGTATTAGTGGTATTGGTGATTGTAGTGTTTAGTTATGGGAAGTAATAAAAAGATCGCAAGCTCCTGAGTTTGTGGGCGTTGATTGACTTAAACGAAGTGACTGAAGCTGCAAGTCTATGGCACAATATCCCCTTTGAGATCTCAGCCTCATCTCAAGCTCGTACGGCTTCAATACGAATCAGACCCCGATATCAAGATCGAACACTGCGCTGAACACCATTTGGGGATCCAGTTGAGGCTTGCCGTCAACAAAGTCACTCCATATGGGCATATGTGAGCCCCTGTTCATCAACACAGTCATTTCATTACAGCACAAGTCTCATCAGACTTTACAAATAGCTGCCATATTTACTTTCATTATATTCTTAGATGAGTTTCACCACGAATACTAAAGAGACCAAGGCTTATGTAGCTTGCATATCTTGCCGAGCCTCGAGCCTCCTTGGATCATGATAAATAGTAGGTCTCGTTGACGGCACATCCTTGAAGATGGTCGTTTAGTGAAAACCAAAGCTTTATTTGCGCCTATCTCAAAGACGAGAATACACAAGGGTAGCTAAACGTTGCCACCATACTTTCAATAATGCAGTCCGTGGCTCTCATATTAACTAGCACTTTGCGCCCTATCCAACTGGTGCAGTCCGCTTCACAGTTACGTCCTTGTAACAGAAAGGTATCAATAATTTGGAATGCTCCAATAACTGGAATTCAGCTCTGGGGACTCCACTGGTGCAGGCTTAGAACGTTATTCTTTTTCTAGCATAACGCCTTTAACTAATAAATAGGTCCCACCTAATGTGAAATATGGCAAACACCGATTAATGAAGACAACAAAATTAATATTTGATGCATGCGGGGTGATTAATGAGGGGAATTTGAGTAGCCGAGCCTGCTGCTGGCCGGGCCACTAACTTGTCACATCATGTCTGACGACCATCTTGCTGAATTCGAGCTTAAATCATTAAGAAGAATAGATCTGACTAGAAAACGATTTCTGATAATGAACCTGACAGCGCGATCACATACCCTTACGCACAGCGAATGGTGAGGAATAAATAAAGCGCGGTAAGTCTTTTAGAGCTTCGAAAGAGGGGTGATGAACTCTTCGGGGTCTTCGAATGCATGTAAGCTATTCATAAAAGATTCCCATGACTTGTCAGACGTCATGGGTGCCGTCACGTAATGGTCTATATCCGACTGCGAGCCAGATTCAGTCCTGATCTGGGCTAAGACGGCATTGTCCAGCTGCTCTTCCGTGTGCAAAGGATATAGATCTTCACCCATATAGAGTGAGCACTTCCGAAGGAAGACCCCACTTCTCAGCGGCCTCATAGGCCATGCGATTTCCGATCGATTCGGCCAAGGGTCGACACCGAGGGAGGATGTGACGGTCGAATGCGAGGCCACGGTGTTCTTTGTAACCCCCAATGGTATTGAGCCGTGATTTCATGTCGGCCACCAACCCTTCCTCGCGTTGGGCTAAGCGAGACAATCGGTTCCGCGCCGACGGAAGCTCTACTTTCCCACCCAATAACTCTGACATGAAGCCTGCCAAGCAAGTGGTTAGTTCGTTTGCAAGCAGCAGACGGACGCCAATTGGGGTACGTACGAATACACAATACCAACGTGTCACCTTCGGCAATGGCGTTTCCCAGAAATGTCAGGTCCAGCTCGCTTATCTGATTATACGCAAACAGGCCTTGCCAGCCACACCGTTCGGACAGATGCCTCCGCACTTGAGAAGCCTTCACCACTGTTGCCTTGAAAATAGACGCCAGTGCGTGTTGCCTAGGGTCGCTTAGATCAGGGCACATGTCTATAGCCCAGTGCGCGAATGCGTGCAAGACCTTCTCCTGAACCCATCCCTCAACGATTGGATGTTGCTGAGTACTGAAATCCATAATCCTCTTTCCTTCTTCCCCTTTGGCTGCTGCAATAGTTCGCCTTTCACTATAGACAGCCGCTATGCGTGTCCCAACCTTGATAGCTGAAATGCCCATGATAGAGAGAGATAGCGTTCCGGCTGCGATCCGGCCAATATGTTGTAGAAATGCAAGGCGGTCGTTCTCTGGCTTTACTGTAGAGCCGAGTAGGGCTGTTGAAGGCAGGCTAACATGTCTAAAAATCGTCAGAGAGTGATCCAGCGGCTTCGTAGCTGGCCTTGTAGGAAGAATACGTGATGTGATCCCTGGCCGCATTCCCCCAGCGTCGCTGAGGAACGCGAGGAACGACTTCACACCATGACTCTCTCCATGAATAATGAGACGAGCAAAGACTATGGCTAGGCGAGACATGTTGCAGTAGGGTGTTGTTGGAGACATAGCCTTGGCAGCCCCGGCATGAGGAGTATCCAAATCATAAGAACCATCGGGTAGCAGGGTGGCAATCGTTTCCAAGTTGCGAGCGTCCAAGCCATGAGCGACTTCTGTCAGCATGAATTCACCGCAAATATCAAAGTTCAATAGTTTATCCAGTACAGCCTGTAGGTCGGGACGGTCTTTAATGAAAGAGCAAAGTGTCCCCATACACAGGTTAATGTGTATGGCTGCAATGATAAATGCCGTCATGTCGCCAGCCGCAATCACTTCAACAGTTCAATTAGTATAGATATGAGGATATGCTGAGGGTTACAACACGTACGATCGAAGTGGAAGTCCCAGAATTTTGGGGCCAGATTCTTGATGTCATGTTGCGACAGACCTACAATTGATCAGCCCAGTGATACGTTTTGGGGACAATAATTCGTACATACCGCTTTGAAGCCAAATTGATCTTGCTCGCTCGTAATGTACGGATATATCTCGTCTCGAGGCAGGGGCCACAATATCATGATCCCTGTGCCAAATGTTTTGGGTAAGAATTGCTTTAGATTGAAACATGCTCAGAACCCTCTATCTTGATAAATCTGGAAGTAGCTCTTTTGACTGTTGGCAGTGAAAGTATTTCTAGCAATATTGCAAAACACGAGGAAGATTTGTTCGATCGTCTGATGACACTTATAAGTTGAGACTTATGGCTGAGAGCTTAAATGAGCACGGAGAAATTAGGAAACGCCGATATCGTTTTGACTTACATACTGCGATATATCTTCCCCTCGAATGTCAGCATTGCTCTAGTATGTGATGTCTCAGGCTCCCCTGATCCCATAGTCTTGTGAAACCTGTGGACCTTTCCTGCAAGGAGAATCAGCAAAGAAATGTGCCCCAGCATTAGCCCAGCACCTCCAGTTGGTTAACCGTTTTAAGTAATTTGACTGTCATTCATTTCCAGTGGAGAACAGTTACCCAACTAATTGTGTTCAAATCGGGTGCATGTTGATCGCAAGCCTTGGACATAAAGGTTTCTGGGGCTGGTTTTCGATTCTCGTTATGTTTCTGCATCAGTGACTTGCTTTAATCTCCCCGCATTTCTGAACTTGGTTTTTAAATTATAAAGAGCCGTGGATATTTAGACTATATTCTACGTTTGATTAGAACTGTTCAATCTATAACCCATTCTATTATTTCTTTGAAGCCCCATACTTACAGACAATATGTATAACAAAATGTTTTGCTCGCCTATCTATTTACCACCTGAACAAATAAAGGATATGGCTAAATACGAACTCGATCTATTAGAGACCCTAAAATACTTTCAATGGGTTGATGCTCCTACAATCTTCCTACAAAGGGACGGCTCATTCTCACTAGATGTGATTAACAAGGAACCCTTTAGAGAGCATATAAAGAGAGCTTCCCAGTTTATTATCTATCTCTTTCCTTCACGAAGACCTAAAGCACCAGAAGGAGAAGAAGAAGAACCACAACGGCTACACGCTCGGCGCCTACTACTGGTCTCACTTCTTTGCCATGCATGGCTCTGGAACAGACCCAGAGTATTAAACAGTCAAGGCAAGGAGGTTGACTTTAAAGAAAGAAAAGTACTTGCACCGACAGAGATCCTCAAGTTTCTGCGCAAAGCAGACTATACATACCAAGCAGTATATAGCTTTCTAGACAAGGAGGGACAAGAAGTGTCTCTTCATCAAGATTCATCTAGGTGGAACACAAAGGCGGTCATTGCATGTCTGAGGTGGGATAGAATGCATGATATCTATGGAGAGGAAGGTCCATGGTGCTCTTGTCGTCTTGAGAAGGAACGCCACTACCAGCTCACTACAAAACTTGCTTAACCAAGTTGAGTAACCTGGTTCTCTCGGAAGTGTACTTAGTCCATAGAATTTGTAGAATTTAAGCTTGGCTGGAGTCTCAATTTCCTTGTGATGTCAGATGCCTATCTTTTACCAAAGCTGTGGGCGAATAGTTACTGGCGCTGGACAGACTGTTGTCAAAGTTATCCCTGGACAAGGAGGTGTATAACCTCATTGGTGCCAATTTCAGCCCTCCCACCGTAGAAAGTCGGTCATCGTAGGTCCATTTTGCAACGGGCAACGAGTCCATCACGCAGAAGCCAGTCCCTTGGGTTTTCTTTAATCTTGCACGTGGCGTGAATGAGACTTGGCCTGGTAACCCGCGATGATCAGTCGCATGATCGTAGGCGCCGAAGGCCACATCCCGGTTCTATACTTTTGCTGTACTTTAATTGTTAAGTGACTTTCCTAAAGAATTGATGTGTTTATCTCATGCCAGTATTGTACTGTACCAGCAGTATATCGTAGTAATCTACAGAGAAATACAATAGAATCTGACACGATACCACTTAACTGGGCCTCATTACATAGAAAGGGAGACCAATTTATATTGTAAAAAGTGCTGCTTTGTATGGTTGTTTGTTATCCGTCGGCAAGGCTATAAAGACATTGGTTGTGCTCAGGTAGAGGCCTCTATCTGTGGGCCACGGCAAAGAGAAGAGGGCTTGAATAAGAAGCCTATGAATATTTGTACTCTGCTTAGTATTTCCCGGTGTAAGGGTGGAGCTATCACTAACCAGTTTTCTCCATTATCCAAATTTGAATCATCATGGTTTTGAGAGGCCACAAGAGCGGAGAGAGTCCAAATGCAATAGCTCAAAGATGCCGGGAAACAAACGGAGAGATCGATCATACCTAGCCATTCAGTGGCGGGTGCAACTTGACATCACTCTTTGCTTTGTGACCAGGTCGCTTGTGCTTAGGACAAAGGCGCCGGGAAATAAAACAAATTCAAGGGTAAACATGTTAAGATCACTAAGGAGTCATCTCAATATAGAGTCTAAATTTAGTTGCTATACTATATACTTATAAGGCTTTTCTTTTTTTAAAAGGTTTTTATAAAGAGTTTAAATAATATATAGATTTCAAGTCCAATATATATATCTCTATAGCCTCGTTCATTAGTATTAATCTAAGGTGAATCCACAGATCAAGACTTTACGATTATGCGTCCTGTCACTATTGTAGCCAGCCTGCTATGCGCAACATGTCTGACTGCAGCGGTCCGCGTCGTGCAACGGTCGAGTAACCACGATACGACACCCGAAGGCTTTCTCAAAGTAGACCCCGCTCGTCTTGACAAGGTTGAGATTACACCGAAGAATTTACTTGTCGGGAGGTCAACAAATCCCAGAACTCAGGTCCTGAAAGATCGCACTCCTAACTCTCCCTCTTTAATGTTGAAATTGGTTAATAACTTTGATAGGGAACATACTATCAGATCCTATATATCTGGACTAGACGCTACTGGAAAAGTCTTCTTTGTCTCGCCTGACGGTAAGCTTATCTATCCCAAATCCAAAGAACCTCGCGTACCGAGCGAGATTATGGAAGATATTACCTTGTTTCTAGGCCCTCGAAGTCAGCCTCTCGAAGTCCCATTGCCGTCCTTTATTCGATCAGGTCGCATCTACTTTGCAGACAGCGACCTGCGTTTCTTTGTTGTAAGCACGGGAGAAGGCGATAGCGTGATTCAACCTTCGGTTACCAATCTTCATGATCCAAATGCAGACGTGAACTGGGGCTTTGTAGAACTGAGCTATATGGATGATTCGTTGTATGCTAACATTAGCTATGTTGATTTTGTCGGTATAGTGCTAGGGATGATGCTTACTGAAAAAGGCGGTAGCACCCAGACCACTGCGGGCCTAGTAGCCGATGCTGTTACCAAGATTTGTGATGACCTGGCTAAACAGAAAGAGATAGATAAGCGCGATTGGACTTCACTCTGCATCGCAAATGCTAATGGAAAGGCTATCCGTGTCCTTTCTCCCGGAAACAAGCATGACCTCGATCCAAAGCTTTTCGACAATTATTGGGATCCTTATGTGAACGAGGTGTGGAAGCGATACACAGCGCAAGACCTCACTATCAACACACAAACAAGTTCCGGTCATGTCAAGTGTAGAGTTTCCGGCAATGAGCTTCTTTGCGAAGGAAGTGATCACGGATTCGCCAAGCCCGTGGGCAAAGACATCTGGGGCTGTAACAGCGGTCCGTTTGCTATTTCTGAGGATAACACTGCAGTCCATGCTGCCATAGTTCCACGTATCTGTGCCGCGTTCGTTCGATCAACCCTTCTGCTTAATGGTGGTAACAACCAGCCGAGCCTAGGCCAGAAATCGTACTATAGAGTCAGTCCTACTAACCACTACAGCCGCATCGTTCATTCCTATGAGGTTGATGGCAGAGGCTATGCCTTTCCTTATGATGACGTCAATCCCGATGGAAAGGAGGATGCGTCTGGGGTCGTGAGTTCTAACAACGCCCAGTCTTTGACTGTCTATGTGGGTGCACCACCCCCTGCACTAGCCAGAAGTCATTAGGTAACGATTCCTAACTCTGTCTGAGTTTCTGATTATTGATAAGTCTACAGTAGGTACATAGTATTGACATGAGACACTAACCGGGCCGTAATATTTGTCGAACACTATGCTTCCCTCTGACGCTTTTACGTAGTATAAGAATATTTTAATCTACAGTACACTTATAGAAATGGTGGTTAATTATATTGGCGGAATAAGATTCTAGTATTGATATAGCTAAGAAAGATTTAGTATGTAGTATAGAAATCTTTTATAGAAGGTCATACTAGAAGTAGGGGCGACTGCTAGTTAGAGCATAGACTAGACCTGGATGATTAAGAGAGGTAGAGATGTTGGTGGCTGAGGTTAATTTTTTCAGAGGATTCATCCTAGCGAAATTGAGGGGTGTATATCGAATAACTATAATAACTGGGAAATTTATGGCGCGTATTATCTAGGTTTTAATTAGACACATATATTGAGGCTATGGGCACGTTGCCTAACAAAAGCTAAACTTTATTACGTTTCTTTAGTGTATTACCTTTATATATCTCGTTGAGACGTCATAACCTTCATCTATCAATCAACCAAACATGGCCATATTGCAGCTTTGTTATTCTGGTACTTATTTCTTGAGCAGGATGGCCGTCTGGGATCCCGATATCGTCTGGCCACTCTAATTACGGTCTAGCCAGCCACTCACCACCATATCTAGTCGGATCTCATAGGGAGGTAGGACAATGAGCATTAGACATGATTAAGACGCCAATTTGTAAAGAAAGGAGCTATTTTCCTTAATATAGTTCAATGAAAGTCGTAGATAAAGTACTGGTCTATACCCGGCCATGTTATGGGATACTATATATTTAGATATACTAAGGCTGCGCAACCCGTGCTGAAGAATTAAAACAACAGTTGATCCAATTTCTGAATCTATATTACTGCTCTGATTTGAATGGATCCCATTAACCCATCATATCATGCCTACGTAAGTTGTTTCAGTCGCTCTAAGAAGGGTAATCGGTTACTATACTATGCAGGGGCCATCAAGTTCCTTTTGTATTTCGCTTCTCATCAGAATAGGAGGGGCATCTGTAACGGCGATTCTGTAAACCAACCAAATTCGTTCGTAAAATAAGGGAAGGATGGATACAATGATAATCCATAGGGGTCGCTAAAATTCGAATCAAGTGCGGGTGGTGGCACAAACATGCTCGGCAGCGAATCCCCAACAAACATGCAGTCATTGACCAATGTTCCATCCCAAGTTTGCATGCCTGTAAAGTCCGTCACAGGAATCAATTCCATAGTACCACCGTTGACGTCCCGCGAGGGGCTCTCTACTGATTGAAAGACCGGTGTACCAGGCTTGCTCCCTTCGCTGAGCTCTAACACTGCAGGTGGTGACAAGCTGGCTTCTGGCAGCATTATAGCCGTCGGAAGCGATACTTCTGCTGGTAGGGTGGAATCCTGGCTTTTCCCTCTAGACTCAGGCGCCTTAGCTGTACCCATGAACGACGACAAGTCTGCGGCGTCGAAAACGGATGTAACGCCCTGTTCGTTTGTGACAGTAACAGTGAGGTCACAGCCTGTGAGGACAGAGAGCTCATATGCCTTTTTAAAAAGTCCCTGTTTTCTCTTATTGAACGTGGTCCTTCTGGCGCTTTCACTAGGTATTTTCTTAATTTCGATCCTTCTACGGCCCATGTTGATGCAAATAAAATTAATTTAAGTATCAGATTAGTGCGACTTGCTCCTAAATAAGAATCTGATGTCCAAGGGACATTATAGCAGCCTAAATTTGGTGACTTTGTTACAGTTGCGCAAGAGATTCCATAAAGTATACAAAAGAGACCTAATGTGACAAACGAAACATGACGACTGACGCATAATTGCTATTAATATCATCGCTCCTACCATATCTAAAAACGAGAGTTTGTATAGCTAGTAGAAATACTAAAACATGATAACCATTTATTTTTATCTTCGATAAGCCTCAGCAGTTAGCGATCGGAAATGGTTCAAAAATGACCACCATGCAGTCATTTACTTTGGGTATTAGGAAGCACTGTGAGCTTGCATAGTCAGTAGAGGCCAAACGCCACGCCGTTTACCCTCTGTAGGGTAGTCAAACAGTTTTGTTGATCAACTTTCTCTCCCTTGCGGAACCATCCCTTTGAAGATGATCTGTGGTGAGGTTTGGGTTTTAAAAGAGGCTTTAGCCTCTAGGGCACTTGAAGATGATCAAGCAGATCATTTCAGACATCTTCATCTATAGAATTTTAAAACCGAGTTTAACATTTATAACACCTGCACCTGAAGACTTAGACAAACCAGGGGGGTTCTACGGACCCATTCTCGTAGGCTAAATATACGCAGTAGAGGGTCGAGTAATTAATACATCTTTACTACTGGAAGCAATAAGGAGATTCTTTGATAAATATGCTACTAAGAAAGCTGAGTATAATTAGATTTGCCGCCCTGCCAGCAAGACGCTAAGCCCGACCTCTATGAGCGACAAATTGTATCCGACCTACTGTCATAAGCGATAAATGTACAGGCTATGGATACACTGCCTCCAAATCTCTATTCGATATTGCTAGGAGATCTGCCACCTAAGGATCTATGCAGCATAATGAGATGCAGCAGGTCGCTTTGCAAGATGGCCAAACCGGTGCTTTACCGCGTCCTTGACCTTAAATTCGACGACGGTAACTTACGATCTCGAACACTCCTACTATTAAGGACACTGGTGTGTAACCCAGGTCTGTCCAGGTTCGTAACGTCCATCTCACTTGAGAACAATGGATCGAGAAGCTGGACAAAGGGACATTCGCAACTTTTAAGTCTTGTACTGTCAGGTGTGAGCTTACGCCCGGAGGCAATTAGGGGGTTCTCGACCACCTCTTCCTGGGTTCCTCTTGATAAATACTTTCTCAATCTCAATTCCGTAGTGTATACAGGTCACATAACGCCCGCTGAACTCGATTGGTTTCGTTGGCATCTATCAAACTGCAAACAGATATCACGCCTCCATTTATCTCTTCCTAAGCACTCATCTAACCACCAATTTCGCCTGCTAGAGGCGACCTCTCTTGATTGTTTGAGTGAACTCCGCCTTGAACATTGCACATTAGGGCCTCTCCTTACCAATCCCCTATGGAGGCTACAGTGGCTCGATATAAGATCCTGCTCAGGTACGGAGAACTTTATCGAGCGGTTGTTATCAAGCAATCAGCTGGAATTCTTAAAAGTGCTCCGTCTCTGTGGGCGGTTATCGAGAAGAACGTTTCTTTCTTTATTATTTTCCTTAGACGAAAGTCGTCACTTGGAAGAATTATCCTTTCGCCTGTACGGTTTGCTACAACTGGCGGAAGGACATCATAACGGCAGATCGCTAGCACCATTGAAACTCGAGATTTGTTTGAACGAGTTGCGGTCGAGAATTCTAGGCCACCTCAAGATTCACAGCTCAAAGCTGCGATCAGTCATAGTAGATATTCGGCAAGACGCAGACTTCTGCGGGCCCTGTCTGCGATTCCCATTACAAGATTTGGTGATTATTATCAACTCTAGTCCTTCTCTGACGTTTTTGAGTCTCCCTGTCCATTTTGATAATGTATCCTCGGACCAAGTCATACATCTACACTACCCGGTTAAACTTCAAGCCCTGCATGTGAGAGGCGACTATGGCTCTTGCACTGATCTGGGTGGAAATATCAGTGCACTGGTCAGTTTGTTCAAGTCTCTGCCGAACTTTCAAACCTTCGTGGGTCACGGTAAGAGGCTGAGGATTATTCACATACCCGCTTCTGGAAGTCCTTTTTTTACTAGTGTTAGCAGGAGCCAAAGGTTGTCCTATAACCTGGATTTATGATCAGGCACTAGAAGCTTGAGGTATTTCACAGGTTTATAGAAGCTACCCTGATGAAACGTTAGCTAAGCCATCGCTTAGTGATATTAAGATTTATACTACTAACAGAATTCTAACTAGTTAATGATTTTATATCTTAATTATTAAAACCTTCTATATATAGTAAATAGATAAGATTTAACAGTAGCAGTACTGTAAATACTAAAAGTCAGTTTATTGTTTTTACTTAACTTTAAGTAAAAATAGTATCACGTTCAATTTACTTATAAGTTAGGCAAACATAAACCACTATATAGTAGTTACTACTTATCCTGCTTAAATGGTCCCTAGTTCCTGAACCCCGTTATGTACATTTTCCCTGTTTGCAGGAGTGAAATTGATGTTTTAAGGGTTAAGGAAGTGGGTCGTTAGCCAATCAGAGCCCTCGAGGTCCACGGTCTTCAAGTAGAGGACGCTAGCTTGGGCTGTATAACGACGTGCTATTCACGGCCCATAAAGCAACTGCATGGTTAATCTAAATGGAATACCCGGCATATGAGATAACTTGGAACAATCAATCAATATAACTTTGCTGCTCCTTGTCGCATTTACTCAAACCCCTAAAGCATGCTTAGTGCAATACTTTAGTCTACCTCGCCAGCAAGTAGACAAACTCTCAACGCACTTGTTGAATTAATAGATATAGCATCTGAGCATTAAGTGCATGCACTTAATTTACTATTAAATTCTTAAGGTTCTTCGGCTTCCCAGCAAGAGGTATATCATGCTAATAGTGCAGAGTAAACATACCAGCTTCAACTGATGATAAGTCTAGGCCGAGAATATAATAATAGTCAGCACTATTTTATATTGGCTAAAGAGCTGTTTTCACGCGAACTCTACAGCGAAAAACTAAATCATAAATCGGATCAGGCAAGACCATAATAGATCAGAAAGTCAATATAGCCGGCTAAACTATAAAGTTAACTGCTGACTACTATAAGCTCAAGCTTTAGGCTGCGAACATAGGTGATAGAGGAGCAAAAGTATTTTGTTTTTGCAGTAAAAGTAGCTATTTAAACCTTTTCACGATACTAATATATCGTGCTTTAAGTCCTGCGGATTTACAAAAGGCAAAGACAAAGAGGTATATAAAGTGAATAAAATCAAGTTTCCTTTTCTGCACACACCACTGCGACATAACTTAATGAACAAAATACCGACTGCAAACTGAATATCGTCAATATGGATCGTACAGGCCCGGAGGCTCAGCAATCCGCAGCCAATTTCCCCATCACGTAACTCACTCAACAAAGATAGCCCGATGTGAAGAAGGGAGCCGAGGATCTTTGGCAGTCCCTCTGGGTCCCAGTCCGGAACATGCTATTGGGCCCTTGTGCACCCTTAGATGATAGGTGCAAATATACCAGCGACTGCAACAGCCACGTGTACGCCGAAACGAGAAGCACCGGCGGTAACCATGGCGTCCCGGGCAGTACCACTTGGCTGCTGGTTGGGGAAAACATCAGAAGGCTGTTTCTTACTGGATATACTGCCAGCCAACACAGCGCCAGCCTTTTTGACCAGAGTCGGATCATTGAATTTGTCGGGAACACGGTCGGTAGAGTATGTGAGACGATTCTCAGTCTCAGTGGCGAGGAATGTATCGAGAGGAGTGGTCTCAGGAGTGTTCTCAGCAACGAAATGATCGCACACGCAGCTAGGAGCACCAGTACCATATTTGGTGACAGTGTGATGCCGGGTAGAGTAGACGGTGCTGGTGATATAGACAGTGCTGCCGCCCGGAAGACCATAGCCCTCAGGTTCGGAGGGTCGATCCTTGGGGACACGGTAGACAATAGTAGAGACAGGATATGTACTGCTAGTGGTAGAACCGTAAGGACAGTCCGTGGCGGAAAGAGGGCATTTGGTAACGATGTATAGCTCCGTCGTATAGAAGATCTTAGTGCTATACGAAGGATTGGTAGACATCGGAGGCTTCTGCTCAGTGATGGGATAAATACCGGTCGAGATGGCACTGGTCTCGGTTACAGTGTAGAAACCTTCAGAGCCACTGGAGCAATCCTTAACGTTGTCCGGACATTCTGCGTATATATTGACAGCAGTGGTGTAAAATGTCTCGGTACTGTATGAGGGGTAAGACGCCTTGGAGCTGTAAGAGCCGCCAGTCTCTGTGAGTGTAGTGAAGACATCCTCTAAGCTAGTATCGGTTTTGGTCTTAGCAGAATCGGTAGCCTTGGTCTCAAGCTTGATAGAACTGATTCCATATCCGGCAGGTGCAGACCAACTGTGAGTCGTTGCGGGCCAAGATTGGGTGCTAGTTTCCAACTTGACACCGGTATTGGTGGTGGCGGAGGGTGAGCCTGTGGCAGAATCACTACCACTATCGCTAGCAGTTGAGTCCGCTCCCTCCTCGCGACTTCTTATGCTACTCGCGCCAGATATAGCAGTAGAATCAACATATTGGTCTGTGGCACCGAAAGTACTCGGAATAGACTGAGTAGAGGTACCCAAGCTTTCGGTATTGACCACTGACGCCTCGAGGGAGGTTTCAGAGATCATGCAGGCGCAGGCGCTTCCAAGGGCTTCACGGTCACCGTTGCAGGCTGCGGGAATCTCGCAAGTCTCATAGTTCCCACAAATAGAGCTACCGAGGCTGTAGACAGCTAGGTAGCAGGGGTCTCCAGGTTCACACTCGCATGGCTCGTCGTAGACGGGCGTCGTACCAAAGGTCGTAGAGGCGAGGCCAAAGACCATGGCTAGGATGTCGCACCTCATTGTTATGTTGAATCGATAGAATGTGAGGTTATGGCTGCAGTAATTGACAAACAACTACAGAGTAGGCTAAAAAGGATGGTTCATGTATCGATGCGGCCAACAGATCAGGGGTGAAGGATGATAGATAAGACATAACTGGCTTCGGAGGTTCCATTCCTCGGTTTAAAAGCAACAAAAGAGGAGTCCCACATCTCTGCCTCCCTTCTGCCTTTTGTCTACTCCAGTCGGGCACGAGTAGTTGTCAAACATTTGCCCTATCCTCAGTAATCAAGAACCAATCTAGTCTCAGCATCTTAGAGTTTGAGTAATTCAGTTTACTCTGGCAAAGTCTTGGGCCATTACTTGCTGGGAGTGGTATCAAGAGCATGCGACATGATGTAGAAGTCTTTTACTACAAATCCTCAAAGTGATTAGCATCCGTTTCGCTCCATAACTTGGCCCCTAAAAGCATGATTCACAGTTAGGTTTACATCCTAGGCGAACGACGTGCCAAAACTAAACTTGACTTGTATAAGGATGCGGGGCCACGCATATATGGATTATTAGGATTGAATCGTCCGACATGTGCATTCACGCTAGTATTCACGCTTTAAATATTACCAGCGGCGTAGCTGTGAAGTTAAAGTGGAGTTAGGTGTCTACTTATTATAAAAATATATTTTAGTATAGAGCAGTCATAAGTGTACGACTTAAAGACCATAGCTGCTACCAGTTATGTTATGTATTATCGTGCGGCGACCTTTCTATTACCACATTTACCTTTATTGCAACGTCTTCGTTTTTGAATTTACCACTTCATAAAAGGTCCTCAAGCAAAGATGAATGACCGTGGGAGAGATGCGACATCGAATGGAGACGCCGGAGGTGTCATCCAATATATCGATCCGCATCTTCTTCAGAAAAAGACTAGTATTCCTGATTCAACGACAAGTTCCTCGAGGCTACGCCAAGAAAAGCCTGAGGGCCGAATGCCAACCGACTATGAAACGGCGGATGAGGCTCTCAGATACAAATGTCCAGAATTTCGAAGTCACATACATAGTCCGCTTCAGAACCGGTACTGTAATTCTTTCCTCCTGTCTATTTATATTAAAAGAGGGACTCACTTATAAGATTAGAACTCACCGCATAGGACAGTCTTCATACTCTAGACCGTCACCCTTAGGTCGCCCGGTATCATTACTCGCTTACTCAGGAAGACAGAGTGAAACATATTTAAGTCACTATAGTTTGTTAGATTCGAAGGCCTCTCAGAGGAGAGATTGGCGAATGAGCTTGGCTGCTATTTTGAACCCTATGGAGAGAAAATAATCTACTATAAAGAATTCTAGATTTTACTTCCTGAATTTCTTATATCTATATTCTGATATTATTACTATAGGCTTATTAAGTTCTCTATTTTATATACTGCTTCCTATCCTGATTCGTAGCGAAGCTTAAGGTATTGAGGATAACGTTCTTGGGAGCTTGCAAGAGGCTGAAACGTACGGGATGGTACAAGTACGGCCTCAGTGTGTTAGCTTTGTAACGTCTAAGTTCTAGAAGCTCCTGGAGCACAAAGGGAACAGTATCAAGCCACTAGCATTAGGTTATGTTATGTTATGTTATGTATATTTTTCGTCCGGGGGGCCGTGGGCCCCGAAAGTCCCCTACTGGGGCACAGGACGTGCTGAGCTAGAGAAATTGGGACCTATCTACACACTAATTACAGAATACTATGACTTCCTCTCGAAATCCAATTCTGCAGACGCGTCGATAGACCACACACTATCCAGCATATCAACGGCACAAATGGCGCATCTTATCTAGCCTGTTACCCGTCAGCGGGACACTAGCATTAGGCGCGCCTATTGAAGTAGCATATAGGGTAAGCTTCTGATCTTGGAAGCCCGGAAATACGAAATTGGTACGAGTTATCAATACTTCTTGACGGAAAATCAACTTTATTGGCTTGTCTATTGTGTTGTACATATATGGTGAAGGAATTACAGGACGAGAAGTATCGCAAGTCATCCTAAAGCTTTCTCAGGCGCATCCAGGCAGTTATTCATTTTACCCTCTCCGTCCTTTCCAGAGGAGCCTATGCTAAGAAAAGGGTCAAGGTTAGGATTGTCCTATCTGTGGTGTGTTGTGGTGTGTGTGCAGAGATGCAAACTCGAGGTTATATCCCTTTTTATACCCTCTTGGTCTCTTCCCTTTGCAATGCCCTAGGGCTTACAGCAAGATTTATTGGTCATCATGAAAGCTTCTGGGTAAAAGCTTATATTGGGGGAAAAAAAAATATCGTGTTGTCATTCATCACCTGTGTTCGCAGCCTAAAGCTTAACCTTATAGGCCGCTGTCCTCCCATAACTGTTATGCCATCACAAAGTTCTAAAGCAATAAAAGCCAAACCACAATCTTCCGCCGCGGCTGCACACAGTAAAGTAGCAGCGTTTCATATCCGAACAACATAGATGAACTTTGTGCAGAATGGCTATATCACGCTGCGCTCGCGACTCCACCCTCCCCAATCCACAAATCCTCCTCTTGCTCAACACCATCTTGTAGAAGAAACGGCCTGCAATATCCGCAGTAACATTCACCGTCATCGTCACTTATTGACCCACTGTCATCTTGAGTTTGCGGCATGACATAGGCCTGCTCGAAGAACGGCGATTCCAGATCTTTGAAACAGTCTTGCTCTCCATATAGGATAAAATCTCGATAGCTTGCGAGCAGAGAGGTACTATCGGCCGGGGGAAGCCCATAGAGGTTTGTTTGTTCCATTGCCTCCTGTTCATCCAACAAGAGATATGTGCCTTCGGGAAAGTTGCTGACTTCAGGGGCATTTGGATCGCTCCAGGAAGCAAGAGAAAGCCATTCAGCAGGATTGGGGGGAAGTGAGCAGGGGACAAGTGGCTGTAGAACTGATGCCGGCCTGTTTGTTTCTTCTGAAATCGTGTCGTCCATGTTGTGCTTTGTCGAACTGCCGCAGCTAGCCACTGGTGGGACGAAGCCAACCGCCTCATTGTATTCAACGCATATGTGGCAACCAAACTCGCTCCCAGCCACTATGATATTACTTGTGGTATAGTCTTGGGATCGGCTGGAGTTGTGCTCGGTCATTGGTGACCCACATGCTGAGTCTAAGTTTGAGGAACAGTGCTCAAAACAAGACGGGCCACAATAGGGTGGATGGTCCTGGTGTGATGAAGCCATACAGTCGTCACATCGATGTGGTCGTAGCAACACGCGATCGGAAGATAGACTCATGGCATGGACCCAGACAGATGTAGGAGCAACCGGCATTCTTTTGCGATTGGATATGTGTATTCGTTACAGCGTAGCTTATGGTATCTCCATGAGAAGTTAAGAAAGGATGGTAAGTAGATAGCTTAACAAGCCATGATTACTGGTGCCCTTTTTGTAGGGACAGAGAACATTGACAGTGAAATCTTGGGGAATGCCTAGATGAACTCGCTAGATAGTGAAGGGGACTTCAACGAGAATGAAGTTACCAGATTAGTGAGAGGCTGGGGCAGGGTTTTAGTCACAGTGGAGCAATCTGTGAAATGGAAAGGTGACTAATGTGAACTCATGACCAGGAGACTGTACCGGGTGCTGCCCTGAACTATCTGAGAGGTCCCACTCCGACCTTCCTGCCACTTTAGAAAATCCTGGACCCTCATTCGGATGATTCAGAAGAAAGTTCATTTTGTTTACTCGCCGACACTAGGCCCCCTATCCCCGGTTAAACTCACCTCCCTCTGCGCTGAATACTTCAAAGGCAGATGGCTACATAGGTCTTCGATCTGACGTTTTCATCATAGCACTATCCAAGCTAATCCAGGTGAAACTACACTTTGTAGAGGCTAGGTATGGTATGGTATACCTACTGATCTGTTCAACTTGTTCCGAAGTCTTGGATATAATTAGCATACCGCTAAGGGCTTATCGACTCTGCGTTAGGCACTTTTCCGAACCCCAGTGCAGTGACTAACGAGAATATCTTACTAGTGTAAGTTTTTCAAACGTCTATATTATATGCCAGGCACTTTCTAAATATAGTGTACGTTTAAGAAGTTTGATAATAAAGTTAAATGAGAAAGGCTGTGTTTGAAACAGGTCATCGACTACACAGCCCCCGCCCCCCTCTTTTGATCTTCCATTGGCGGCTTCCCTCTATTGCAAGATGGCCTTTGAATCGCTATGTAGTAATCAAGTTGCGCATACTGTAGGTTCGACTTCCTTCATCCTGCTCATGTCTTATCGTCCTAACAATATTAGTAGACAAATTTCACAACGGTTGAACCACTAGCATATCCCTGTACCCCCATAATAGACCAACCAGGCTTTCTATTTCTCCAATATTCGATTTGTTGGTTGTGAGAGCATCTGCAGATGATATGTATAAGGTTGATACAGTCTCTCTCGTGCTCTACCAGCATGAAAGTCCCAATCATTTATCTTTACCAAAAATGCCTGAAGACTTCATTCTGTTTAAGAAGCTCCCCCCCGAGCTGAGGATCAGGATCTGGAGATATGCTCTGCTGCCGGAAAGCCCCGGAGTTCACTTCTTTCGTCTTTTAAATGCCAGCAAAGCTCGAGTGAATCGCTATGGCATTCTGTTGAGTGACTGGCCAAAGGATCACTACCTCATGCCCCCAACATGGCCTGTCAGTCCTTTTCCAACCACCTCTAGCGATTCAAGGCAAGAAATGGAGTCGCATTTAGGTGGTAACCCTTCTTCGTACGTAACCTCTCTGAGGCTTCGGAAGACATGCCGAGAGTCCCGTTACGCCGCTTGTCTCGAGGAGAGGCAGAGGCAGAGTGGCGTTTGCGCTCTGTCCCGACAAGGCTCAATCTGGATGACGATGGGACACAAAACGTCACATTCATTGACTTCTAGAGAAACTGATTCAAAGAAATATTTACATATCGCGTGCGGTCCAGATGACCTTGTCATTTTTCAGCTACATCCTCTCGAACCAATGCCCCTGACGCCATCCAAGAATAGACCAGATGCTTACCCGGTGGATTGGGGCCTCGAGATGCGGCACATTGGCTGGGAGTATCACGCCGACTGGTTCTCCAACAGGAGGATATCCCCATCTACCGACATTCTGAACTTTCTGTGCTCATGCGCCTTGCAAGCCGTAAGGGCTGGCAATCTAGAGACAATATGGATAGTCAACTACAACATCAAACGAAAGCATTGGGTGCATTCAATAAAAACAGCCAAGGCCAAGGCCGACATGCATGTTTTCAAGATGGATCGGTATAGACTGGTAGAAGTCGACTATAAAGATTGGCGCCGCTTGTCAAGAGAAGAGGCTACATGGGAGGAGGTTTCGGAAAATGTAGATGAGGATGCAACCAACACTTTCTTACCGTTTATCAACTTTCTTCAAGGCTTGATCTCGCTTCTGATTGGCCATCGCCAGGCTCTTAGACCGCATCCCGTTCGTATCGGGATCTTGGCATGTGAGGCGTATTAAAACGATGGACTGAAGCGAGACTTTCTGTTCTTCTTCCGGCTTCTACTACGCCGCTCTAAGTACTGGTAGTGTTTTATTCAATGTCGAGAAATACAGAGCGGTGTTAAGTTAATCTACTTAGGCAATAGGCTCTGGATGCTCACCGACCCACTTGACCCGTGGTTACATAGACTTTCTGCGACACGCCACAACCTGATTCCAAACCTCCTACCGCAGGTAGTTAACACCATTAAGGTCGAAATATCTGCCAGGGATAAGATGAGGCCCCACTTAAGCGAGTTCACTTGAGCTCACTGTGAGTTTAGAGTGAGTTCACTGCGAGTTCACTTTAGCTCACTGCAAGCTTAGAGTGAGTTCACTGTGAGTTCACTGCGAGTTTGCCATTAAGTCCGAACGGCTAAAAAGGTCCTTGAATGTGGAGAATTCATTGATTGGATCACTTGGCCTTGCCTAATTCCCAACCCTCGCATCCACGACTCGTCATGTGACCTATGCGATGTATGGTGCGAAATGATAGGGAAAATTGTAAAGTCGTGGTGTAATAGTGAGTCAATGTCACTTTTATAAGAAATAGGATCAGTGTTTCTGGTCTATCATTCTATCTTAACACTAAAGAGTCTTATGGAGTTGCTGCTTTCTATCTTGCCGCCTTGTTCTGGAGCGTTGCTCCAACATGGCCATCCTGTCAGATCGTCGAGGCTCTGTGAAATCTGAGCTTATTTCAGAGGATAGCCTTTCCTGATACGACTAGTATCTGTGAAGTGCTGCGGGAGGCAAGAGCCCGGAATGCTCCAAAATCCGGAAGGTCTCAGGGTAGTGGAGCTTGTTAATGCTTGAAGTTGAGCAAAGCTAAGAGATTACTCAAGGGTTCCTACCAAGCAACATGTTGGTGTTCCTTTGGCCGGGGAGACGATATAACATACATACAAGGTCCGCAAAGGATGTGTCAAAGGAAGTTTCAAAACCCAATCAATGAACTGTTAAACAATTCACATTATTCTTTTCGGAGCATTGGCATATCGTGTCACGCTTTCACTTCATTTCAAAATGGCTTATACTTCCTCGGAGCATTATTCGGAGTCTCCGTATCCACATTACCACGCATTTCAGACTTCAGCATCAAGCCTACTCCCGCCGTTCTATTTGGATTCTGTCGCCAGTGCCCCAGTATCTGCATCTCAAGACTGCACAGACATAGGGTTCTTGCCAACCTTGGATGTCTCTACGCCCTCTGCCGATCCTTCTTTCTCAACATATCCAAATCATGGTTCTGTGCCTGATCCTCACCTATACTACTGGCCGTTCTGGGACCCTTGGAGCCCTTGGAGCCCTTGGGAAGCCAATTACGGGTTTCCCTACTACCAAGAGTATGCTGGCAGCTATATTCTGCCACACCAGACGGCTTGGGAGACAGCTCCTTTTGCCTCTACCCAGGATGCCTTACAACATCAATCTAGCTTACCATATCTTCCTGAAAGCGCTAGCTTTGGCGCGGAGATCATTGACCTGAGCTTTTTGCCGCCAGATGAAAGATACATTGTTCAATTAAGGCTGAAAAATGAGAAGTGGAAGTTGATTCAAGCCGGCTATGCAAAATACTGGAAGCCTATGACTATATCTGGACTGGCGATGAAACTAGGCAGGATCCGAAAACGCAATAAGTTGCTGGAATATATCATACCAGCCAAGCCTCATAAGAGAACAAGGACCTCATCTACAAAGTATGCGATTAGCAGCCATGAATGAGAGAAAGGTCAAGCTACACCTCCAACGAATCAATTGGTAATGGACCAAAAGCGTTTACATTTGAATAGAAGCGCGGATAAAGGAATTGTATGTAGAGTGCAATATGAATCCAACTAAGCTATTAAAGCTAATAGGATATAGCCTGAGAACTTTTGTCTATAATACACGACTGCGAGGACTTTCAGACGTTTTAAGTACGGAGTGGACTAATTGAGAGCGGATGTAGTTAGCCTTCACGTAGGCGCTTCGCCCTTAATATTGCATTTGGCCATTGCATAGAATTCTGGAAGAGAGACATTTTGGAGCTGCGAAATATAGTATTTTGTGCCATGCTTCTCCTTCCAAACCCTCTCTTTGCTGCCACCTGTAAAGGTTTATTCTGGGCCATTTCTGTGGCAAGCTCTATATTAGACACTATAACCATCGAAGAAAGTATCCCTAATAACACTGGACCACGGATAGTTCTTGGTAGCTAGCTATAGCTATTATCTGCACCATGCATAGAAGTAATGATAGTAATTCAAACCAATTTCTTGGCCATTTCTGCAATAAATATCATCGTGTTAGGAACGACATCAGCAATCGTGAGGACAATTAATCACATATAGTTCAAATGCACAAAGCACCCACGAATTACATACGTAGTAACTGAAAAAGGTCCAATTTTATGACTTAACGAAGTAGGCATATATAGGTTATGGCGCACATGAGTAGTCATGGATGCAACAATAAAGATGACGGGATGCTCAAAGTTACGCAGAATCACTATTAATGACAAGAGAAATATATTATATATTTAGTAAGAAGACTAACCATAGATAGATCACAGATAATATCCAGAACGCTTTTCACTTCCAACGTAGCATACAGTATCATACCTGGCCCCTCTCCTATTCTTAAATAGTTCAAGGCTGCTCCTAGGGTCGGCCAGCCACCTACTATCTTGAGAACATACAGTATATCGGCGTACAATGGACTCCCCTAGATCTCTCTTCCCTTTGGACGGCAAGTCATTTCTCTTACCAAGTTGCGTTTTATCGGAGCAAGATATTCAACAGGTTGCGCAGAAAATTCGGGAACATGGTGGCAAGGCTGATACAAAGCCAACAAAAGGGACAATATACAATTACATTGTATGCCCTAAAGAGAAACAAGAATTGTGGCTCGATTCACCAGACAGCGGTCAGAATAGTGGTGTTGAACTTTGGGATCCCATGTCCTTCGAATCTCTATGTCGTAACAGCAAATCATGGAGCCCTAATCTGTTCGGCCTGTCGGAGACTTGGGTTTGTATAGAAAGGAATGAACCCTCGATCAGGGAAACTATTATTGTCTCATCTAATAATTCGAAAGACGAAGTACGTACACTTGCAGCTACAAGACATTGGCCATCCTTTGTATTCTACGATAACAAGGATACCCAAGATATCACCGTACAAGCAGTTATACTCTAGTGGGTAACCAAGAAGGCCCAAGTAGTAAGGTTGCGACTTAATCATCCTTATCTAAGCTTGACTATCGCAGAAGTGTTTGGATAATGGAGATAGTTCACCGACCCGAAGGAGTGATAAATTGGAACAGGTCCCGGGTAATTCGTATGACTTTGAGTACAGAGGTTGCCTAATGCCATGTAGATCGGTGCGAGCGGCTTGAGCTACCAGTAATCCATTGGGACCATTCGGCAGTGTTATGCTGTAAAGTAACACCTTGGTTGGTTTAACTTAGCGGAGAATAACAGATGCGCAGAAGGTTCTTGGACGTCTTGTAAAACGCTCTTTCCAGAGATACTGTATTCTAGCATCTTAACTCGCCAGAACTGCTACTATGCCTTGCTAGAATATGTTCTCCCACGTTTCCACAAAACTCATAATAAGGAGAAGGGACAGGTTGGCACCTTTTCGTCATTCCTGTAGTAATCGCGATGCCAAGCCTAATCCATATAGCCCTCTATATACCTAGCACTGAAAAATTTCTTGGAAAAGCTCGGTTAAGAGTAAGTTTAATACTTACGACGCTGTTAAGGTAATAGTATAGTGATCCCTTAGTAATCTTTAAAAAGTGCCAATCTTGATTCATATTGTGTTTTTGTGACGGTTGTGGTTTTTCCAAGGGATAAACAAGTCGGTGCTATGTTTATGTTAGTAGATTAGTAGGGCAAATACTGAGCGATTGTTGGCTGTCACGTTCCTTGGTGATCAAATAATGCGTGTTAGGCTTGATGATTAGAGAAGTCTTGTTAATAGCTGGTGAGCTAGGTTCTATGACAGTGCTAATGAATGTGGTGTATATACTGAAGGTAATCCGGGAGGATCATTGAACTAGTTGGATCATGGTAGTTCCTGGAGCGTCGTGACCCTGCTTGTGAAGTGACCTAGCTCTGATTGGTCTGTGACCGTTGGTGGACTGAGCCGAAAGTGATAATTATCAGGCGCAAAGTCCAGAATATCTAGGCCTATGAAGTTCCACAACCCCAGCGCTACATCAACTACGAAACTACTATACTTGCGCATGGGCATAAGTGGTTATCCTAGTGCTATCCTCGATATGATGTTGGGCTGGCAATACGCTAGAAAAGTTGAAGTTTCGATACCTGGGGACTTGATAATAAGATAGCTCTATTGTAACATACATGCAGACATACATGAACCCGATGCGGAAGGCTAATTGCACTGATAGTGGTCTAGTTCTCTACGAACCTCTCCTAAAGAAGGTTTGTAGACTCTTATAATAACGAGGTGGCATGCAAGTCACATAAAGACCCCGTATACTCTAGATGATAAAGAGGCGAGCTCCAACATCATCACAGAAATTAGTTAGCCTCAATAACAATGGTAATTAAGCTTAAGTGGCGATGAAACCGATGAACATAGCGCATAGAACAGCGGCAGCTGCGCCGACGCTTCGCCGGACGTCTAGACTAGCTGCACTATTGTCACTGTCGCGCCCCCCGTCGCCAGGTTCACTTATATGTGTTACAACCTCACCCATAGCGCTCATGACTCGAGACTTTACTTCATCCAGCTTCCCCGCGATTAAGGTCTCCGTTCCATCAAAAGCCGTGCCTATGGTGGACGCCTTATCCTTGATCAGCGTTTCGCCACGATCCAGGAGGCTGCTGCCCTTCTCATTCGCTTTATCCGCAATCTCCGCAATGGAAGAGAGGAAGCTCTCGAGGTCGCGTTCGAAGCGAACTTTAGGCGCTGCAGTGAGCCTGGGGCTAGTCGAATCTAGAGTAAAGGTGGGTTTATCAAACGACCCTTGGTTACTACTGAGGTTGATTAGAACATGCCAGAGTGGATATGAGAGGCAAGCACTGACGTCTGATGAGGAGCCTCGTCTGCCATGGCAATGCTCGTCAGAGCGAGTACGAACATTTCTCGGTAGCGCATATTGATAAGGCGCAAATAGGGCAAATGGGGGGAGGATAGAAAGCACGAACTCGAGTAAGCAGGTATTGGGAGTGACTGGGTACGATTTATAGTGTCGCCCCATGCTTTCCAATATAGAAGGAATCATTAGTCTCAATGCCAGTTGTGGCAAATCGTTTACAACTATAGCATAATATTTTACTTTACTTTCTGTTGAACACCTAGCAGTTGCCTTTTCTCGTGGAACTCAGCGCTTTTACCTTGGCAAGGTTCTCATCCTAATCTGTAGGCCGCAGCACGTAAGGGTACGCTATTTTTATAGCCAGTGAACAGGAGTTGGATATTTTGCATGTTGGGTCATTAACATGAGGTCAATGTGATGCGTGTTCCTATGATAGCTTCGACCCTTGAAACGCAGCACTATTAGGGGAACTTGTGATTATGTTTAGCCGGGGAAATGAGAAGAAGTTTTTCCTTGAGAAGGTACACATGTAAGCTGCAACGGAAAATCGTGTTAGGATAATCAGAAATGTCGTGGCGGGGTCGATCGAGCCGCAAAATTTCACTGTGCAAAAAACTCCTTTCTCAGAGTCTAGGCACTTAGCTCAACTCCAACAGTGACGCTTATCATCCGGGACTAAATAGGAGACATATCCTAATTATAGTTGGGAGAATTGAGCGTGGTTCATAGATTTAACGTATGATATCAGCTAGATTAGACCCAAGATCACACGTGTAACAACAGAATCGCCTGGACAGGACGCCATTTTTGTACAACGCATCTGTGAATACATAAATGGACCAAATAAACGTAGAATGTGACAGTGCCGCCACCCTGAAGTCCACCCGTTATATCTTACACGCTGGACTGATACGTGTAAAATCTTACTACACAATTCCAGATTTAGCTAGCACCCTTGGAGTAGGCAGTCTTTAAAACCGTGAAAAGCATTCCAGAGCGTTTGAAAAACGCCAGTGTTTCACTGCGTAGCCTTCAAATCCTTGATGTAAACATGGCCCAGTCGAAACACAAGTCATCACCCAGAGTGACCCATCCAGCCGATCATACTTATGTAGTTTTCCTGATACTCTTTGCCTGCATTCTTTATCTTCTTGAGGCACTGTATAAAAGGCTTGTTTCTATCGCCAAGATCACCTTTCTTCGGCGTAGGAAAAGAAAAACATCTTACTGATACCATTTTGTTGCCAACAATTACACATAAAACGGTCACATATCATCACGCAACACACGGATCATGTGCTCTATAGTTCAGCAAGTCTTTGGGTGTGGCGGAACGCATGATCTTGACGCGAACGCAGTCTTGGAATGCGACATTCTCGTTATAGGCGCCGGCGCTGCAGGCCTGGCCGCCGCGGCAGCTGTGCAAGATGGAGGGCGTAGGGTCATCGTCATTGAGAAGGAGGACCATGTTGGTGGTACTACTATTGGGTCCGGCGGATGTATGTGGATACCCAACAATCTCTATATGCAAGAACTTGGCATCGAGGATAGCACAGAGCAAGCCGAATGTTACATCAATGCTGTGGAGAAGGCTACGAGACCAGCTCTAGCCGAAGACACTGCCAGTCAAGCTCTTCGGAAGGGATGGTTGAAGTCCTTCCTGACGCAGGGGCCTGAGATGATGAGATATTTCAGGGGTCAGGGCTTTCTATGGATGCCATCGCCGTCCAAGATCCCTGACTACCACCCTCATATGGAAGGTGCAGTTGAGCACGGCCGGACCTTGGACCCCGAAGTCTTCGATGCAGCAACCCTGGAAGACTGGTTGAAATACCTTCCGGCGCAGGGGAAAATGCCTGTTATTCCCCGGTTTCAAGACCTTTTTATCCCAACAAGGCCTACTTCCCCTACAAGCCGCCCTACTGGGAGCGCGGCCTCCATTCAATGCATGAGGAGACCAACGTCCATGGGTCAATCGATCATCGCTCAGCTCCTCAATATCTGTAGGAAACATGGTAACGTGAGTATTTTGACTCGATGTGAGCTACAAGAGCTGCTGTCCTCCGAGGCGGAGGGCCGAGTCACCGGAGCGAAAGTCCGATGTGAGCGCAGCCATGAATCAGTCGATATCCATGCATCACTAGGCGTGATACTGGCCACAGGAGGGTTCTCTCAGAACCAGGTCATGAGAAATAGCTACCTCCGTATAGCACCTGCCGAGGTCGCAGGAGCGAAGATGGCCACCACGGCAGATTGGAGTCTTGCTGCGCGCGGCGATGTTGGTGCTGCGCTTCAAGTCGGCGAAAGGCTTGGCGCTGACAGCGCGCAGCTCGACCAGGTCTGGGGCATTCCAACAAGAATCGACTTCGCGGAAGGAAAAGTAACGGAAGCCATGTTTGCCATATCCAAGCCATTTTCCTTTGTAGTAGACGGCCTCGGGTGCCGTTTCTTCTCTGAATCCCAACCATATGGTCCTGCTGTTAGGGCTATGTATGAAAGGGCGAAGGAGAACACCAAAGCGGCCGTGTTTTGGCTTATTTTCGATAGCCTGTACATGCAGAAATACACGCCAAGGGGACTGGAGAACTCATGCTTAATCGACGTCGCTGTCAGCATTGGCCGCCTGTTCCGCTCAGATACGATTGATGATTTGGCAAATCGAATCCTACAACCGGACAATCATCTACAGTCGACCGTGGCTGAATGGAACAAGATGTGCGAAAATGGTCATGACATGTACTTCCACAGGGGTGAGGATAGGTACCAGCAGTTTATCGGCGATCCAAACGTCGCGCCGAACCCTTGTATGGGTCCCGTCAAGGAGAGCCCGTTCTACGCAATGGAAATTTTCCCCGGTGACGCTGGCACAAGAGGTGGCCTTCTGACCGATGAGTTTGCCAGAGTGCTGGACAAGAGCGGCAAAGTGATTTCTGGCTTATACGCTGGTGGGAACGCATCCATTGCGCTCCTGGAATCGCAAGGCGCGGGCACGACTCTTGCCCCAGCGATGACTGAGGGTTTTATCGCCGTGAACAATATGTTATCGGTAGCCAATGGGGCTAAAGCTAGGTAAGAATCTTGAGGGTTTAGGGTAGTGGAGTACGTTCGTATTCGATGAACATCAAGTGTCTAGGTTAGGGGTAGCAGAATGCAAGAAATACAACAAAATAAAGCTGTTGTATAGTTAAAATAATTTATCGGTATACAATTTAACATGTTCCTATTAATGTTTACAATAGATAGCCTCTACGTTTCTACTTGGTTTTTCCAGCGTACATCCATGAAGCGCATCGAATTCCAGGCGCGATAGATGCGACGATTGTCCGAGATCAGGCAAAAACGTAACAACAAATATGAGTCTGTACTGGCGTTTCAAAACCACGGAGACATTAATGATGTACGACTAGATTCCCGGACATTGATCAGGATCGAAATTTGGTCTATCTGATATAGGGTCCTTTTCGTCTTGTGCGGCAACCTTTCCCAGGCGCCAGCACATTCAAGGCAAATTTAGGATATGTTTAAGAACCTGAAGTGCGCCAAAAAGCTCATTATCGTGATGCCTTCGCGCCACAACCTGCAAATTCACGGGAGCACCCACGAAATTACCACCTTCCCAGATCTTCTTGACTCGTAGACAAGCATCGCTTAATGGTACATAGTCTTTGTCGTATTGTTCCCCAGATTCAGCCCGGATGGGCGTGGGAATGACTACCCCAGGGTAATCGACAAGGTTGTAGAGCGACGTATAGGACCAGTAGAACGCACTGTCGTGGGCACAAGCTGGGCCGACGAACGACGGGCCGATAACGACATCCACATCTTGGTCGTTCCAACTTTTGGCAAAGGCAAGTCGAAAATCGTCTCTTTGCTTATGCAGAAGAGTAAGATCTAGGGCTGTGAGCATCCCGAAGGGTTCTGCGTCCTTAAGGATCCATTCTGTGAGAGGATGGATTGGTTCACCTGAGGACGAAATGCCCTCTTTGGTAAGTTGACCGCCATCAGGGCAGTAGAGCCTCAAAACCTGGTTCCAAGCTTCCGCGGCGCCCAAGACTTTGAAGTCATTTACCTCGCCGAGACCCGCAAACTTGCTGTTGGAGAGCGCACTTTTGACCCAAGACACGGCCCTCTTTACGGGAGGTTGCGGCTCGATGAAGCCATCGTTGCTGATGATGCCAATCTTTAGACGTCGACTTAACGGTGTCCCAAGGCCAGTCCATGGGGAAGGAATCACGTTTGGATCCAACAAATGTGGTTTAGCAGAAAGGACACATTTCATAAACAGGTCCATGTCTCTCAAAGAACGACACATAGGTCCAGTTGAGAGAGGGATGTTCAACAGAGCTGGAGGTGGAGTGCCTTTGATGTATCCAGTCATCGGTAGAGTATTTGATGTCGTCTTGTAACCATAGATGCCACAAAAGGCGGATGGCCCTCGGATACTGCCACCGATGTCAGTGCCGACCCCGAGCACAGAAGCCTTCATGGCAATCAAAGCCGCCTCGCCACCTGTTGAGCCCCCAGCGGACAGATGGACATTGAAAGGGTTCAAGACCCTTCCCCAATGCGAATCGCTCTCAAGATGCATCATAGATTGCGGTTGGTTGGTCTTGCAGTAGATGACAGCACCTTGGCGGCGCAATATCGCAACAATATCGGAGTCTTGGTTGTCTGAGCTGATGCTGATAATACAACCTTGAGAAGAAGATGCTCCAGCAACTTGGATGTGATCCTTGATACTGATAGGCAGGCCATGAAGGGGACCAAAGGGTATCCCATGCTCGTTGTAATAGGTGTCTAACCTCTGGGCCTGATCCATGGCCTCTTCCATGAGCCACTGGGTCAGGCAGCACGTGAGCTGGTGCGCAATGATGGCCCGCTTGCAAAATGCTCGAGCTACTGCTACAGCCGTGTACCTGCGACTGGCAATGGCTTCGAGAAGGCTAACGGCATCATGCATCTCTGTAATTTCGATCTCTTCACGTGATAGGATGCCGCACTTGGCCGGGATCTCTGTCACATTTTTCGGTGCATCCTGGATAACACAGAAAGGAAGGCGGAATTCTTTGGGCACTTTCAGCGCGAAACTTTGCAAGAGAATGGCTTTCTGAGCTTCGAACGCTGGTGTGCCACATGGGATGCCTTTCACCTGTAGGATCGGAAGATCTGACAGCATATTTCCTGAGCGTAGATCGCTGTACTCAGTATTGCGGGCCGTCCCAACCGAAGGATTTGGCATATCTTCACTTGTCAGCTTTGGCTCCAGGGCCTACGGGGATGGGAGGCTCAGAGTCGAGAAGTGGCATATATGATGCAGAGAATATAGCGAAAAAGACGAATAACGAAGAACAAAAATACGTTTCTAGTTCATCCTCCATCAAAATAGGTCCATCTAGACGAGATGTAAATCTTTATAGGTGGTGTTGCCTTGCTTCGCACTTGAGAGCATGCTGCTAATGAAAAAATAATTCACATTTACACCCACTATGACCAGGAAGGCTGCTTGAGAACTATGTGGATACATGAGTCACAGCTGATAGTGAAAGTCTCGGTGAATTAAGTTCCCACGCATGCAAACAACGTTATTAGGAAGACCAGTAATCGCTCTTCTTTTACTGCCTTTGGGAGATAATATCCTTGCTAGTCTGGGAGCCGCTCCCTTGATCGATATCAGTGTCATCCCAAGCGACTAGAACAAGTTTAAACGAGGAGACAAAGTGGCGGGATGATATAAAAGACGGTAGATGGCATTTCCTTCTAGATGTACTATAGCTTAGGAGATATTCAGTGGATTGGACCATTAGTACAGCATCTAATTTCTTGACTAGCATAAACCTCACTAAACGTCGCCATTATGTCCGAGTCCGAATTGATTCCTGGTACGATCGGTCTGGTCGACGTTCATCACCTTCGACGTGCATGCGATGTTGAGGGCGATATTGTCTTAAATCCGGCGCCTTCCAATGATCCAAACGATCCTCTTAATTGGTCTCCTTGGCGAAAGACGATATCTCTGATCTGTCAGAGCTTGTGAGTGTCATTCCATACATGATTTGGTCTTATAAAGGCTTACCCTTCGAGGTATACCTGGTTTGCAGGCATGTCCTTGGCTACCGTCTACTCTGTGCTTGTGCCTCTTGCGCGTCAGTCTAAGATCTCTATTGCGACCCTAAATGAAGGAACTGGCTATATGTTCTTGCTTTTGGGTTGGGGCCTGCTGTTCTGGCAGCCATTCTCGCTGCGTTACGGCAAACGGCTCACGTTCCTCATCTCAACCCTAGGAGCTATTGTAAAGCCACTGTACCTAGTTCGACAATCTGACAAAAGGCGCTAATATTGAAATATAGGGCACAAGTGTTTGGAGGTAACTACACATTGGAGTACGACAACAATGTTAAATCTGACTGATGGTATTTAGTGCTTATGTATCGAGTAATGAGCAATGGATAGCGAAGTGCATCGTCCAGGGCTTCTTTGTTGCACCCATCGAAGCCATCCCAGAAGTCTGCGTCACTGACATCGTAAGTCTTTTTCGTCGTAACTTCTCTTTACTACACTCACTATATGCTAGTATTTCACCCATCAGCGTGGTACTTACATGGGCGTCTACGCCTTGGCCCTAACAGGCAGCAACTACTTCGCACCTGTCATTTCTGGCTTCATCGCCGAGTACCAAGGATGGCAGTGGGTATTCTACTGGCCTGCCATATTCCTGGCATTTGTGTTTGTGTTCCTTTTCATATTCATGGAAGAAACGAACTATAGCAGAGGCCCCCAGGTCTCAAACTGCCAGAGAGAATCATTATCGCCCCCACACAATGATAAGAATAATGAGGCTGGGGAAGGACCCTTTGCCATCCGCAGACAACATGGAATAGAAAGCCATGCAGAAAGGCGACTATGTACCAAACCAAGGAACTTCGTTCAACGAATGTCGCTTTGGAAACCGTCATTGGACCAAAAGATGAGCAGGCAGGCCTGGCGCTGCCTCGAGTACCTTGGCTGGCCCGTCATCTGCTTTGCCGGGTTCTCATATGGCTCTTACCTCATCTGGTTCAATGTCACTAATGCTACGGCATCCATCGTTCTTTCAGGCTCGGGATACAACTTCAAACCTTCGATGGTGGGTTTGAGCTATCTTTCTTGTTGTTTCGGCACTGTTGTTGGATCATTGGTGTCAGGAAGAATGAGCGACTGGTTGACCATCAAACTGGCACGCCGAAATAATGAGATTATGGAAGCCGAGCATCGTTTGTGGCCACTCATGATTTGCGTTGTGCTTGTTCCAACGTCCTTGATCCTCTGGGGTGTGGGGGCTCAACAAGAAATTCATTGGTTATTTTTGATCCTCGCCATGGGCGCATTGGCAGCCGCATGCGCGGTTGGTCTGACAATCAGTATCAACTACTTGATTGACTGCTACCATGGTCTCGTGGGCAACGCGATTGTTTCTATCATCCTGATTCGCAACACTATGTCTTTTGCCATCAGCTATGGGTAAGTTCATATTCTTCCCCGTGAACGAAAATATCGAGCACTGAACTGAGATATGGCTACAGTATCACTCCTTGGGTTACCATTATAGGCTACCAGAATTGTTTTATATCAGCCGCGCTTATTGCACTGCTCACTTGTTCTGCCTTCTTCATTATGATCAAATTTGGAAAAGCACTTCGCTGTCGGAGCGCCCGCAGGTACGCGGAGCTAGTCAGAGAAGCGTAGAGACTCGTTAGTCCATTTATTTATAATGTCCCGGGTTTCACATTGTCACTTATGAAATTACTCCTTGCGTCCATAAAGACTTGCGGGATAGTTCGATATTCTTCGGCATACTATCTCCCATTTGGTCTACAGTTTGACCCTTGCTACAACCTCGAATATTTCCCTTTGTGAAGTGGGAGGTATATCAAATATGCTACCAAAAGGTAAGTGGTGGTGCTCTGTGTTCATTGTCACAAATCCATCATCGATGCCCAATGCTCTGTCACCTTGGGAAGGTCCGACGATTTGCGCCCCGGAGAACCGCATTGGCATTTTAGCTCGCCTCTGGGATACTGGACTCCTCCAGCTTCCAAAGACGTGCCTGCTCCCTTTGGTTGTCGAGAAATGGTGGGAAAGGCTCGAACTACATGCATGGTCGCTTTGGCTTTGCACGCCAGGACTCGTAGTTTATTTGGTTTTTCATGCATTGTATATGACGCTAGAAGTTTTTCAGCACTGAACCATAAGCGTAGTAGTTTCAAGTATACCTCAGACACCAAAGTTTGCATCCAATAGGAACTGGACGGAAAGCAAAGGGGAGAAAGTAAGGATAATACTGCGCAGGTCGGCCAAAGTATATCTCAGGAACAGAGGAAGGAAGTATTTTATCACCCTCTAACGGCATTATTATCACTCCGTCAAGCTGTATCCTGACTAGACAAGCTACCAGCCGTATTAAACTTGTTATAATATCGTAAGATTACAAGGAATGATGTTTCCACAGCTCCCACAGTGAATTACTCAATAGAATCAAAGTTAGCCTCGTATTCTACTCTGTTGTTTCAGTCTGCAGATATAATACGGGCTCCATTATATGCAGTATTGTGGCTCATACATAGGCATAGGAGGAAGATTTCATCCCAGCAGCGTTAGTTAGACTGGTTTATTGGCATTACCTCTTTATGGCCATTATGTTTAAAAGCGCGGCTGCGTTGCCGTAGCGCCTAGGTACTCGAATATGGTTAGTCAACGATGCATGACGCCCTAGTATCCCTTATGAACCACCAAAGAGCGCTTGCCTAGGTGGGCAATGGTTGCGTATCGTGGATTTCCCATAAATTATTTGTTCTCATAGTCCTAACTTTGTCATTCAAAGCAGGTGCTGATTAACGAATAGTACTTGAGCTGTTCGTCAGAAGTCATTGCTAATCTTCCTCCGATAGAGTCCCAGCCGTAGTGGGGGTATATCAGATGTATGAAGGTCTCCCTGCTCCACTACGATAAAGTGGGTACCGTGTCCCCGGGCCTGCTGTGAATATCTTGTAAAAGAGGGAGCTGCCAGTGTTCATTACTGTCGCCAAGCTCAACTAGGTTCGTGTCATTCAGAGACAGATAACCACAGGAATGGTCCAGAGGGCCTATTTTATTTCGCCGACAACGCAGCATAGACACGTTTAAGGAATCAGCTAAGATGTAGTCTTATTCCCCACCAGCCACTGTCACTCTATACTCTCGCTGGCCAGTGTCTCCAGGTACGAGCCGGGGCAGGCACAAATTTTGTATATATGGAGTCGAGGACAATTCTTGCCAAAACAGTTAAATGGGTTTACGATTTGAGGTTCCACATGACTTGGAAAGAGCCAAGAGTTGTAGTTCATTTCATCCACGGTTCAAGAAAGAGAAGTACTTTTGGGGAGAATTCAAATAGGCTCTTATTCTTGTATATCATTAATATTTGTTTACAAAGCTTATATGAGAAATTAAGCCCCACAAGTGATCGAGTTGCGTTTTTTCTAGGTTTCTACTCTGTAAAAACTATTGAATCTAAGTAATTTGTAGTTGGCGTAAGCTCTGGGACCATGTTTAAGTAGATACTCATATCAACAAGGCAGCCACTATATGAATGATTCGTATTCACCTATCAATAATTTGCATGGCCCAATGATCGGACCAACCTCTGAAGGACATAGACATCTTATGTACAATGCAATATTATGGACCATGCGAGACAGCGTATGGAATAAAGGGGTTCTAATTCTTCACTTTCAAACAAAAGCTTTCCAGGCCAGCATGATATCTTGCTAACGATGAGAACCTTTGTATTTCGTGAAAGTAAATGGGCCAGGACTACGTTGTTCGCTGTCAAGCCTGACATATCCCTGAGACGAAGGATTAAGTGCTGTCTTCTGGAACATGCCTCTAAGAATTTGAAATATTTGAGACGTCATACTGCTGCAAAGATAAAGATCAGGGTAGATGAATGGTATATTGTGTCTTCTCCGATGCTAAAATAATGGCGTAGCACATGCTTTATATCCAAAGCTACAGCCCGGCCTTGATGTCTTCCTGAAATATGCCTCCTGTCTCACTTTATTTCTGTCTTCTTTCCTCAGCCCTATCTCTATCTATTTGCTGAAGCATGGTCAATTTCAGGATCAATTACCCGTATACTGCTGAAGATTTGCTATCTTGGGCAAAAAGTCGAACCGAGAAAGAACCACTTCTCTATGGTTTGATCTTATTCTTGGCAGCTAGAGGCTATTTTAAATTGAGCTGCTTTTTTAGCGTTATTTAATGGAAGAAAAAAGTGATATATAACCGCCAATCGCCATTTGAGACATTGGGACTTTAATTGACATACCAGGTTGACTAAAAGGAATCGATAATGGCTGAGAAATCGTATCATAATCCTTACAAACTTGTTGCTGAGTTCAACGTCATTAACGGCATCTCCGCTTTTGTAGGCGCTATGAGTCTTGTTACGGTAATATTTGAAGGCGCAAAAGTAGACGAAGACAAGGTCTCCCTACTTGCTGCCACGAGCTTTTTTATAGGCGCGACCATATCATCCACTATGGAGCTTGTAGTAGCTACATTATTGTCCCTTGCGTATGAAAATAGGTTCGAAAAATACTTCGCCACCAGTACTGGTGAAACTACCAGTACTCCGATTTTGCTATGGGCACCAAGCTTCATGGCGTACATAGCCGTTGCACAATTCGTTGCAGGTCTGATTCTTTGGAGAGCTTCGATATCACCAACCTGGTGTACCGTCTTTTTCATTGTAGTATTGTTTGCCCTATTGTGGGTTGCAATCGCGGCCGCCTTGAGCATTTGGAAGAACCGATCGGGATCCAGCAGACGGGGCTAGGAGTAACAATGCAAACCTGGTAGCGAAGTATCACAACCCGGCCTAAACCTGCCGACGAAGTTCTAGGGTGGCTGGGTTCCACATCATGCGTTTGTTGGTAACCTCGGGAGCCAAGGTCCTGCCGCAACACTGACTGATAGAGCTATATGTATACATGTAAGGATATGTTAGATAGCTGTCTGACTTGTAATTTGGTTCTTGGGTGGAGGAGGTGGCAATGATGAAATTGATGTATTGAAATCGCAGATTAGAATAGTTGAATTGAATTTGCTTACACTAGAAACCTTCTTGATTAGAGCCAGGGATGTAGTGTTGAAGTTGCATGGAAGATCATGATACAGTCACTAAACCGCCTCCTGTCGGCTCACAGTAGAGTAAGGGGCGATATATGAAGAAAACGCTGGGCCACTTCTTTGTTTTTCTATGTCGCGAATGATTACCAGCTCGCAGAAGCCATAGAGCTGAAGGCATTCAAGAACAAAAATCTAGGTCCCGACTATTACTCCAAAAAGAAACACTTTTAAAAGACCCTAATGCCAGCCTAATACTTAAGGTTATCTAGGTGAACGAAAGGCAGACCTCATGTCTGAGCCGACACCTGGTCATACACTGCCACCGCGACAGTCTGCATATTTGGTTCGCCTTCCTATCCGCCGATATCCTGTAACGCAAGCCCCGAAAGAGGCGTAGAAACCACTTTATTTTCAGCCAACACCATACTCATCAAGTTTATTTAAAGTACTAACTATATATATAGTCTTTCAATTACTTACTATTAGACTATAAGTACAGTCATTTCGCTATTGTTCATTCGCCTTGTGCCTGCATCCAACTTAATATTAGACCATTACTTCATACTCCATGTCTCAACAAACACCTCCAAACTTGACATACACCTGGCCTTTGCATTGCATTGAGTGCGATATCCTTGCGAGATGTCAGTGGAAGTTGGGAGGTAACCAGCAGTCACATATAGTAAGAACCGCCTATCCATTGGATAGTATTGGATCAGTACGCTGCGGCAAGTGCGCCTCAACCTGCCGCCAGTCATTTGTTCCGACTATGGCTGAAAGCTACCAAGCTAGGCCAGAAATGCTATATCAGCCGATCGTAAAGCGTTTTTCAGGTGACAGTGGTTTATCTCCTTCCAAAACCCCCAACAGCACTCAGCCAGGCCTATTTTCAGGTTTTTCAACGTTAACACAAGTCACAGAGATTCCTGGATTGCGGCCTATTCTCTAGTGATCTCCAGTAATATACAGTTACGCCACGATAGAGTCCACGGACATGCCTAGTGATAAGTGCGAAACTATTCCTAAGACCTCTTACTGCATTTTTATCTGCTCAAGAGCTAACAGTAATACAGACAATGGAGATACATTTACTCCTTTATGTGGCTTTGTTCATTCTCGTAATACTTACTGGAACATGCTGGCTCCCTAACAGCTTTATATGTCTCCTACTTCAAATGCGGCTCCATCAATGTTTGGGGACTTGAGGCTTATTGAGGCTTATTCGCTTGGTGTAAGCTCGTGCTACATTTTCTCAAATAGATTAACTCTAATAGAAAGGAAGCTCTGGTTTATCCGAGCCATATCAGAGTAGTGATAGATAGAATCAGGTAGAATATGATAAAACAAGCTCAGGTAGGATAGGATTAATATCAAATTTTGTTATACTCAAGTGAAACCTAATCCACAGACAAAAAGGCGCATGTTAATGCAGTCACTCCCATATCATATGGTCTATCTTCCAGTGCCTATACAGATAATTCCACCTTTTCCATGCATCCTTTATTAGTGAAGTAGCTCTAGGTCAGTAACACCCCGCTCCGTGGTATCGATCTTCAGCATATCCTGATTTGTCGTACAAGCTGCAGAATATTCGTAGCTTAAAATACTAAATTTCACCAGTAGGTAATTATAGAATGAGTTTTTACCCCATCCATGTCAAGCGGCGAGGATCACTCAGTCTGAAATGTCTCACAAGCCAGACCTTACCAGGTGAGGCCCGATGGCTTAGCCGAACGGCAGGGGGGAGGACGAGCAAACATCACTCGTGGGGATACCAGATCTTGGCCGCGAGGTTAAGGCAGGCAAGGCCTCACACTGGTCTGATACGTGGTTGGATTGAGTGATTCAGAAATAGCGGGATCTCTCCAGATAGCTATTCTAATTTAATTTCTACGTGCTATGCTAGGCCGTTTGTATGCAGTATTTTTAGGTAAGTCTTGATGTTTTGTATCTTAAAACATCATCGCGCGCTAGTATATAGCTTGCCATTTGGAACGACTTCGAACACGCTTATCTATACTAGCAGAAACCATGAATTCCTTAATCTGGCTCTGGCTATATTCTCTTCTCAGCACGGCTTGCAACGTCAATTATGCCATATGGTCGCCAGGTTTCGGTATGACTGTGATAAACGACCTTATTCCTGCTCTTCCTGAGGTTAGCATAGAGAAATTCGAGACTTTAAATGGAGGTATCAACGCCGATGAGATAGGGAGAGGCGAGCCGTACACAGTGCCATATAGTAGTGAGATGAAAATTAATAAACCTGCTAAATGGTCTGGGAATTGCCCCAAAACCCTGCTATTACTCGGAGAGGAGACAACACCATCCCGACAGACAACACTGTCTACTTTAACACAAGAATCTACTAATACACCCGTAGCTGCGTCTGGAACAACAACTGATTATACAGCAGCCAGTACCACAAGCACACAGAAAGCCGGTAGCCCAACTAATAGTAAGCCAACCGGAACAGCTACAGGTACCAAGACCCCGACGCCAGGAAAAGCAGGCTCAAAGAAGGCAACCGGAACAGCTACAGGTGCCACTAGTCCTGCATCGAATCCATGGACCTGTTGGCTAGAGTCCAATTTCTTAGTTACTAGCTCCAAAGAGACAAGAGAGAATGCAGTCAACCTTTTCTGCGAGGAGTTCAAGAACAAGCCGCTTACACGTAACAATCCCAATAAGGAATTACAATTAAAAAATTTATTTCTGGCTGCCCACCAAGAGCTAGGATGTAAGTCCAAAGTCGATGAAGCAGTTTGTCTTACATATTTTAAGGCCATAGAAAAGGAATGTGCTGGCGATGGAGGCTATCTCCAAGACGGCTGTACTCAGGTCTGGATTCAAAATTCTTCAGTCTATAGTAAACTAAGATAATTATTAACTGAATTATGCTTTTTAAAATAAAGATAATCTATTGGAAATGCATGCTTCTTAAATGCCAGTCTAACTAGGATCTTAGTAATGTCCAGCACTCTTTACCACCTCGACGTTAGCTGCCGTTCTCCACTATCAGTTAGCTTATCTTAAACCATATCTAGGCTGCTGGTAAGACATTCAGCCAAGAAAGATACGTTAGAGATTGCACATGTACTTCGTCCATGATGTCGTCCAGCAACGTCAAGCTAATCCAATTTAATAATGCATCCAGTATCTTCGAAGAATGAATTTATTGAGCAGAAGATTAGGTACAGCCTCGTAAAATGCATAAATACTGTATGCACTGGAAGAAAACCTTGTCACTGTCTCTTGGGCCTTTCGGATAATTAAGTTTCCCGACTTTATCAGATCACAACCAGATTCCTGTCAGCCTGTTTGATTGACTTGACACCTATGGGCAGCACCAATCGTGGGAAGTGGATACATCACTTATAAATTCCGTTGCTTTCCCTACCTTCTTCACTTTCTTTCACTTCGTCCTCAACTATGTTCCTCTAGGGCCCTGTACTTCATTCACTTCTCGTGACCTACCTTCTCATATTGAGCTTAAACTCCTTCTGCTATTGCAAAGTGCCGGCGACATGGTAGAACAAACTTCTTATGGACATCTTGCTATAGTGGATGCCCCCTGGCAGTGGATATGCCACAAATGCAATGCTGCCTACAGATTTTCCGTCACCAATCGCTGCTTGCGGGATGGACATCGTTTTTGTCTCAATAGTAAAGTATCTAGCGCTGCTTGCCAAGATTTAATTGACATTCGATACCTGTCAATCGGCCGGCGAATAAGGCCAACACATTGTTGGGACGAATGTCGATACCCTTTGCATTGTAGAGAACAAAAAGATGGCAAGGGATTATGGGTTTCGCTTGGCCAAAAAGGGGGAAACGATAAATGAAAATACGTCTTCCGGAGGGCGGGAAGGTCAAGTTTAAGTTCAAGGTACAAGAGCCTTCGATCCTCATTATTGCCTCCTATTTTATGCTATGTTATATAAGAGCCTAGTTCCAGTATTGCCGTGTATTTCTTTGCATAGACGAATCGGCCTCAACAGGCTAGGGCAAGATATACCTGAGAAGCCTTAAGCCTGTTACAAGAATTTAAAGCCTCTTGGTTCTCCCTTCACCTCTGGATCACATGTCCCCATATAGCCTACGTGAACATCTTCCAATCTTCATTCATATCTCTATAAGCCAATGAGGCATCTCCAGCGTATACTACCTACTATGGTATGTCATTGTTCTGAAAAGAATACACCTATTGCTTTACCCAGCGGCATTTCTTATTCATTCTTATAAATCACAATTATATTAATGCTGCAGGCCCTACATCAGTGTCAACTTATCTTCCACTAGATAAGTTTCCCTCTAAGGGTGTCTAGAATAGTGGCCATAATTAAGCAACAACGAATCTTTTGAGTGACGCTTCAACACCAATGGCACCAGCTCCTGCTGACTATGATAACTCTTTATCCACAAAACAACTCTATTTCCACCAGGAATACGTGGATGAAAAAGGGTAACGCACAGCAGACGTCTCTAGTTGGGTACTCTTCAAGCATTATCGGAACAGCATCACTTCCTTCAACATGCCTCTACCCCGGTCTCTGAGTCCCAAATATGACGTGAAAATCATGATGAGAAGAGCAGAAGAGCCGAATGATCCTTAATTTAGTTCGTTGCAACTCAAGCAATCCGTTCAACGAATCTTGGCTTGCTATGAAGTACCTCGATCTTGCAAGATCGTATGTTAATTCAGAAATACATCAGTACAGTAGCGACAAATAAACAGTTCTGGGACGGAAGAAGGGCGCGGCGTGAAGATGCATTTTACTGCCAGTCGGCTCCTCCAAAGAGGCTAGTGCGGACCCATAGGTTGCACAATCCATTCTGTTAATACGGTCGAATCAAGAAGCTCTATTACTAATGAATATCTAAGCCCTGGTCAACGGAATTGGTCCGCCCGAGATCGGAATTCAGACACATTGATCCTAGCAAAACTGTGGACTCCTCCTAGAATCTCGTCTAACGGAGCTGGGGTTCGTCTATTTAAGGGATAAGCGTCTTGACGCTAAGCCTATTCAGGCAATAGTCTGCATTCATCTTTGAACTCAGATGTGAGCTTGTATGTGAACTCGTATGTGAACTCAGATGTGAACTCGGATTAGAGCTTGGATGTGAACTGCAATGTGAGCTTGGATGCTGAAGCGCACAATCGCGCATCATCCTGAGAGCCAATCATGAGACTGATCATGTAAATAGGTTGCTAGATCGCCCATGTGGCATAACATATAAGCCTATGGTAACGACGACGTAGATGTAATGACTAAACAACTCCAACGAATTAAGACACTCTAAAGCATAGCAGCTGACTAGATTTGATTCGACTCCTCTTATTATGAGCTTAACACCCTTACTTACTCAAGCCTATGAGCAAGTCACAGATAATGTCAAGTTCAAGCAACTTGATCAAAACTACAAGCTGAACGGACGCCAATGCGGTATTTGTGGCGACTGGAAAATAAGCTTGAATAGACATATTTTGACGCAGCATAGTGGATCCATGCATGCCCTGGTACGAATGACTTCAATCTCCTACACATGTACTGTTTGCTGCTAACCAATAAAAAAGATCTCAAATGGCGAAGCTACTCGTGATAAGCGCAGATACATACTACAGAGTCTTAGAAACGAGAGGCTGAAAGCAAGCTTTTCACCAGAGCTGATTGATCTTGTCCGCCAGATGAAAGAGTCACAGCCTGCAAAGGTTCGTTACTTCGGTGGCCGATTCCTACGCGGGCCACTAGGGGGTCAAGAGGTGTCTGGTATGCCGCAGTTTTTTGAGAGATCATCCGGTAGGCTGAAATACTGTTACATGGACCTCATCAACCCGTCAAAAATCAGTTCTAGCAGCCGAAAAATAGCAAAGAGAACATGCAATATGTCGCCTGCGCAACCATTCCCCAACAAGTCATGGTTTAGAGGCTCTGACTTTCAAGTCACAACCTCGATATCGACTAATATCTGGACGCCAGACAAGTACCCAAACTGGAAAGGGCCTCCTGGATTCCTTATCGGTCAAGATCCGACCTGGATTCCCGGACATCTCCGGCAGTGTGCGTTTTGCACAAGATCGGTGTGCGATTGTATACATAAACAAGTCCGCCAGGAGATACCATCTATTGTGGATACAGGAAACATGGGCGAGGGAGCTCAGGCAACAACTGACTACAAGCGTGGCGAGTTTTTGGGCGAGTTGGTGGGTGAACTAGCACCTATTGGCTATTATACTGATGGCTGGGCAGCCGACCTCTCCCGCGACGACCTTTCACCGGGTGGTAAGGAGGTCACATGGTGTCAAGTATATCCACGCTATATGGGAAACTGGGTGCGCAAAGTCAACCATTCTTGCGAGTCCAATTGCAAATTTGAATCGTGGAACATTTCAGGAAGATGGCGTGTGATGCTGCGAGCAACTCATCAAATCAAGTGCAACAGTTGGATCCTTGTCAATTATGGAGAGGAATATTGGGCGGAAAATCATGCATGTCTTTGTGGCAGCCGTTACTGTATTAGCAATCAGGACATGGGGGCAAGGACGACGGGGCCAATTGAGGAGGAAGCGCCTGGGCCGGATGACAATGCTGTATACTATCCTGCAGGCTGTTCAGTCCTAAGTTCTTAATTACCCTACCAGTAATAAGCCTAGTATGTTGTTCTCAGATAGTGGGTTGAAGACTTTAAGCGAGGACTCTGGAGCCTCATTAAATGCCTAAAAACAGCATTGCTTCTGTATTCCCCGTGCTTTCTTTCCTTCTTTGTCACTTTTGCCAAGGTCAAGGTGATTAGACTACGGTCGTTCGTAACCAGTACTAAGCCAACCAGGGCCGCGCTTCTGGGGGGTATGTGTCGAATTTTTAATATAGTGAGAGCGGTAGGTTTGTATTCATATTCGATTATACGCTCTTGGATTAGCCCAATTTTAAGTGTCTTGCTTACATAGTAATTTCTTAGATTCATCCTTAATGAAGCTGGGATACTGTCTACGAAAGCTAAATCACCCGAAATACCAGTAGCATTCCAGTCTCGATCCAAAGTTGTTGCATCTGAGTACCATACTTCATCCGGTAACAATTTTCCCTGTATATGCCATTATAGCAAATATCCTGGAAAGCCTTAGCCTGGGATTGATAATTAGACTCAAAACGGTGAATCCGCAATAACTAGCCTCCTTGTATTGGATCATAAGAAAGGGGCTAGAACTAGATTCTGGTTATCTAAAACATCACAGAGTAAAGCCCAATGGTCCCAGTCCCTAATTTCCTAATACGCCTTTGTAAATTTCATACAACCGACTTGCCATTTCCAGAGAGCTGGCGAATCTAGAGTTGAGTTCAAAAGTCGGAATTTCGGGCACTAATAAGTCGGGGTAATAGGTCACGTTGAAGTGCTTGTGCCACTTTGCCGCGGTTTTGTGGATTCAATAGGCAGACCAGTTATTTGAAAAACACGTGCCCGTTTCTCAGACGGACGTGGCTCACACAAGCCCCGAGCATCATTACAGTGGATCTCAAGAGCGAAGGATCAGCATACGGTTACCGGTCAAGCTGACACCGTAAAGTTACTCACCTTTCTCTCATGACAATGCTCGCATACGATCGGGGCACGCCTTCTAAGCTCTTTCACGTGGGGGACACGTTCACAAGAGGAAGGTCGTTGGAGATGCGAAAACTTTTCCCAATCCTGTCCTGGCCTTGGCTCGATAGGCGTTGGCGGCTGCGGCGGCGGCTGGGTATCGCGAGGAAAGAAGTACCTGGCCTGGCCTTGGACTTGGGTAGTCATTCTTTCTGCAAAGTATTACAGCATCTGGCTGTTTTAGGACGTGGTTCATTTCAAATGGTAGGAAAGAGGCTCACAAGCTATTTATTTGCCTCAACGTAACGGCAATAGTATCGAGTTGGGCGTATCGCGGTCGACTCAAGGAGGGCAAATTTACAAGTACAAAGTTTCTGCTCCCAGACAGTGATAACAATGATTATATAGTTAGAGCCATGTTTCCTACGTTTCACATTGATACTGCTCTCTACTGCTTGATTATGCAATTGATCACGTTTGGGACGATCTTGGCACGAAACCTTCTGCCAACGCTAAGGACATGCGCATGCGCATGACCATAACCATACCCTCGCATGTATAGTTCACATAATAGTTTAAGGAACTCAGAGTCTTGAAATGAGCTTACCTTTAAATTCCAGCCGCAGCTGTCCGAGGAGAGGGGCAAAAGTAACTCGCAGGTAGGTCTAGTGCTTGGAAGCTAGCCAGGGGAAATTCTTTCTTTCCTAATGTATCCACACCGCGATGCTCGAGAGGTCTAATGTAAGACGATTGTTAATGTAGAATAAAGTGGATGTTCTAAAAAGGGCTGTCTATGTAGTGCTACATTTGAAAAATGAAAAATGAAAAAAAAAAAAAAAACATGAACTTAATGGAAGCTCTTTACAGCTGAATCTGTCCCTTATTGATTACTGAAGCTTAGATCTGTAAGATGGTCTCTCTGGTATGTCTTTTAATACCTTGGTGGGATATGCCGAGGCTATATATATAAAGAAAAGAATGACGGGAAGGGGAAATAAACCTGCCAGCTTTTTTCGCCGCAGGCATCGGCTACGATACTTTAATAATTTAATTCTCTCAAACTCCATGTAATATAAACCTACCCAAGACCTTGATGCTGACAGGCTGCCATCCTAGGCGAGGTAAATCACTCCGCGTAGCTTGACCCCACAGTCTTCTTGCTGCAGCTCTTCTTGAAGCTATCTTCAGAGTCAAAAGAGGAAAGTTTCTACAAGAAAAAGAGGTTTTCTTCCATCTTCACAGGTCCTCAAGCGGAGGGCAACCCAATCCGTCGCCCACGGCTCCGGAACAAACTTTGACCGGCTAACCGGCTAACCGGCTGACCTCGCTAAAGATCGGTATTTAGACCTAATCTTAAAATAGCTTCAAGGAAGGACAGTATGGGTCTTCTGCACGTGGCTTTTAGTCTTTGACCCGGCGCATTGAAAGGTGCAAATCTGGAAGGTGCCTTCTCACTTCGTTCTCAAGTCACCCTTCGACACGGATTTACTTAGTAATGACATAACGTACATAATAAGCTT
>JAAOAN010000002.1:0-66594 GCA_013396205.1 Fusarium mundagurra
AGGATATCTTTACTAAGTTTAGGATATCTTTGCCAAGTTTAGGATATCTTTGCTAAGTTTAGGATACCTTGTTCTAAGGCCTGTTTTCTTACTCCCGACTCAAAAGCCTTCTAAAAGGGTGCGCCTCCGTATTCAGCACAAACTCATCCAAACTGATCAAATCCGGCTCTGAGAAGATCAAGTAGAAATACTTCAACGTCTCCGAGAACCAGAAACTCTCCATAGAATCAGTCTTGGACGTCTCCGTACTCGTGACGTCATCAACAGCCGCATTCGCAAGCTCAGTGCTCGAATACTTCACAACCGCCTGAAACATATCCCACGCCATATCCTGCCACTTCGCATCAGCTGTGAGCCTATACATGATAAACACACTCTCGATAGCTTCCGGTCGGAGAATATATCGCGGATCGCGCGCGTGACGGAATCCAGGAGGGAGCTTTTGGTTGGTTTGCGGCTTTGAGAGCGTTTCGTTCCATTCGCAGGGTGAGAGGGAAGGACAGGCTACTAGGCCGAAGATCTCGGGCATTATACCGGTCGGAAAAGCGCTGTATGCCCATGCACATCCTCGCGCGAGTTTTTCTCCGACGTTGACGTGTTCTTCGATACTGAAGAGTTTTCCGGCGAGTGCAAACATTCCTCCTGCGAAGCACGTAAGGTGTTGAGACTCTGGGCTCAACTCAATCTTCTCGTTGACCCGAGCATCACCTAAAAACAGCACATCTTCTTGGTTCGGCAGCATAGGCCTGTAGAGTAGATGCTTTATAATGACATCCGCCGCCGTGCGATACATGGTTTCGTAGTTCTCGTCCAAGCCACCGAGTAAGGCATGCATCTTTGGTAAATACTCATAAAGAGAATCTGCTAGCGCACCAATTGAAAACGTATTATCGTGCACCGCTTCGTTCTGGAAATCAAGGCACATGGGCCACATCCCCGGCAGCAGGGTGCTGTTCTGAATCCTGAGTAAAAACCGCGATACACGATCTGTTGCGTCGTAAAATTTGGGATCGTTGGTTAGCTGTGAGAGCTTGGTAAACTCCATGACCAATGAGCTCGGCGAAGCTGAAGGGTCGTGAATACCAGCGACTTGTTTACCCTTTAATGCATTGTCGAAATTGAGCCAAAACCCCGGAAGACGATTTGGTGTGTCAAAGGCGAGATATAGCATTTCTCCGAGTTCTGTGGCTTTTTGCAATAATGCTGGTTCGCGACTTAGTTCATATGAGCTGAGAAGACCGCCGAGATGTCGAATTGTCGTTTCGAAAAGATTCACTGCCTTCTCGTCTGTTTTCCCCCAATCTATCGCCGCAGCCGCACTCGCAGCCTCGTCGAATTCCGCCTTTAAACCCATTATCCAAAGGGTATCCAGCGCATCAACCAACGTAGCAGCCCACCCGCCAAACGGATCCTTCGCCTGTCCCGTCAGCGGCATCAACTCATCCCTCCCCCAAGCCTTCAACCTATACGCCTCCCAGCTTCTCTGAAACTCTTTCCGCACCGCATCTCTCCTCTTCACAGCCTCCCCCGTCTTTACAAATTTCCCCTTCTCAGCTTGAATTCTCGGCATGCGCTTTGCATGACCAACAGGTAGAGGCTTGATATCCGCCGGCGGATGAACGAGCCCCACGGTTGACCAGTCAAAAGAGCTCTTTACAAAGATCACGCTGCTTTGATGCGATAATTGACGCCATAGAAAGAGTGTTGTGAGAAAGGCGGTGATTAGCACGACGCGTGAAGGGAGGCGTCTTGAAGCACGGCGACGAAACATGGTGTGCTGAGACAAAGAAAACAAAAACAAAAACAAAAAAAGGTGAAAAGTAAGACGTGCTGAAATGACATTCTTTGTTACAGTTTACAGATTGCGGCCTATCCTAATCCCTGTGAGGTGGTATCTTACTCAATGGAGGCCTCGGGGGGCAAGAAAACACCGAACCTTGCTACAGGGTATCAAAATAAATTAAGTAAAGAATCCCCTAAGCTTAGACTAGATTTACCTAAGTATTTTTCTCACTTAGGGTTAAGGTCCTGAGTTTTCTTTCCTCCCCTAAGGGGGGTTGGTGGTCCGGAAGCCTAAAACGAGACTATTTCCGTTTGTGGAAATTCAGTCTTTGATGCAATGCTATACATAGTATAAGTGTTTCTTTCGCCTCTCCCGAGTTCCAGGAAAATAGGTCATTGCGATGGTGGTGTTCTTTGGACTCGGCTTGTGTAAGTGGTTGGTGTTGGTTAGAATGGGCACGAGCCTCTGAGTCTTCGTGGACGGCAAATAACAATATGCGCTTTCTGCTCGCTTTCATGAACATGATTTACTGAATTTTTATTCCATTTTTCTTTTGTAATACCATAGTTCGCGATGAATCGATTTCTGTTGACTCTTTTATTGATTCAAAAGGTCTTCGCATCGTCTTGCGACGCAGAGCCCTTGGTTCTTCCGCTCCAAGACGTCCAAGTCCTTCCAGATGTTCCCAACTCATTCATGAAAGGAATCCCAGCCAAACTTGGAACACCGCCTCAAAACCTGATTCTTCTACCTTGGGCGTACGTTCCCGCTTCAATCGCCACTATTTATGACTAACAGGCACAGTGACCTGAACAATACATGGATATACGCCGAACCATTCTGCAAAGACTCAGGCATTTCGAACGACGAATCATGCAAGACCCGAAGAGGAGGAATATTCGACGAAGAGAAATCCACGAGTTTTCAAGGAGCGAGGGACATCGTCAAAGCAGGTGGATCGCCAAACGAGACAGTCTTCAAAGGCGGGCAATATGGCGTTCGGAACCTCGTCAAAAGCGCAAACGGCGCAGTCGACACTTTCAACCTCGAGGGCTCAGCTGATCTCGACGACTTTCCCTTTGGTATACCGACGAGTAAATGGGATGATTCATACAGTACTCTAAGTCCTCTTGGCCTGGGCAGAAATTCAACATATCTCAACGCCTTGCGCAAAGCTGGAAAGATTGGTACACGAGTATGGTCTATATTCTGGGGACGCATGTGGATCAAAGAACCTCTTGATGGATCGTTGATTTTGGGCGGTTATGATGAGAAGAAAGTTGCTGGTGCTAATTACACTGCGCCGCTTGTGTATGGTGATTTTGATGGCTCCGATGGGTGTTGGACTGGTATGAAGGTGACTTTGACTGATATCCAGATCAATTATCTCGGCGGAACAAATGTCAGCATCTTTCCCAAGGGGACGACGCTACAGTGTTGTATCGATCCGGCGAATCATTTGTTACTGGAGGCGCCGACGCCGTATGTACGGAACTTCGAGTCTATCAGCGGATTGAAGACGAATTACTCATCTAGTGGACTGCACTGGAACGCCCTTCAGACAGGTCTTGACAAGCAGTACGTTGAGCCAGTCCAGTTATGTTCACACTCACTGACACTAGTAGATTCCTAGCAGATTTAACCTTTCATCTCGACTCCGGCCTCAAGATCCGCGTCCCAAACAACCAATACATGATTCCCACCGTCGACATCGCCTCCAACGGCTCACGAACAACCGATACATCCAAACGTGACATTCTCATAACAGACATCGAAGACGAACCACCCATACTCGGCCGATATTTCCTCACAGCGGCATATCTCATGGTCAATCACGATGCTGGGACTTTCACGCTCTGGCAGGCGAATGCTACACGGGAAAGAAGCCTCGTCAGGGTCTTTGATGAAGAGACAGGGAAGAAGTGTGAGAATACCACGGGTGTTACACAGCCTTCTGCGTCTTACGCCGGCCCCGCATCTGAGAGTTCAGGACCAGATAGAGGGAGTGGTTCGAATTCGGGTTCACCCTCTGGTGCGGTCATTGGTGGTGCTGTTGTAGGTGCTGTAGCTGGGGCGGTGTTGATAGGGCTGGGAATCACTTACTTCTTGATCAGGAGGAAACGAAAAGCTGGTAAGTAATTTCTCAGATGTTGTTATGAGAGCACTAATTGAGGTTGTAGACACATACTACTTTTACCCTGCACACGAGGAGCTGCAAAGAGCGGATATATACGAGATGGATGGAAACCCAAGAGGTGACGATGAAAGCTATATGAAAGCTGGAATAAGATAAACTTAAAGGGAGCAGTTTCCCGCAGGTAATCCGGGCGACGGGATCACGTTGCAATGAGATAGAACCGGTTTGAGGGAAGCCAGCTGGAGAGATGAATGCAAGTACGGGGCAAGTATTTTTGCAAATTTTCCTAATATTATGTAGATGGTCCATATGAAAAAGACGTAATATGAATGAAAGACAAAATGTACATTATGCCAAGTAGGTAGTGAGAACTGTTCCCAAAATGCAAATCGCAACCGGTGATTGAAACTAAGAATGAGTGTGACGATCTCTTTTCGAAGTTTGCCAAGTCTTAAATTCCATCAGATACGAATGATCATCAGCTGGGTACCTGGAAAGACCCCGAGGCCTCATAAAGCCTTTCCCAAAGCCGTGTTCAAGTGTTGCTTCTGTCCGACAACTCTGGTGACTTACCTAAGATGCTAGGTAGGAAAGTTGAATCCACCTTCGGCCTATGCCCTCTAGCATTGTCACTTGGGTGCTTTATATCAACTCTTTGTGTTTCCCGGAGGAGGGGAAGAAAAGCAGCCCTATAAGCGGTTGGTGCATTTGAAAAATACTGCCCTTCTGTATATTGGGTTTTGTGCTTCTGTGAAGGTCTGATCTTGGCCACCTACGGATGCGGGACTGTCGCCTGCTTCTTTGAAGGTCTGATATTAGCCTCCTACATATGCGGGACTTTAGCCTAAGGCTCTTCGAATGTTTTTTCAGAGTCCAAGACTTGCAAGAGGTCTTGCTGTCGATAGGCGAGCCCTTCAGGTCATATGAACGATCGGTAGGGAAGTCAGAGCGATTTGAACCAGGGCCTGGCGAGCCAACAGTACTTTTACCCTCGAGTGAATCGACGTCCACCCATTCAAATTGTTCTTCTTCGGGCTGGTGGCTATCTCTGCTGTATAGATGCGGTTGGACAAAGTGGTGAGAATGTTTTCTTCCGCCATCATCGTCTTGAAATACTCGGTATCGTGAACTCGCTGATTCCTTCATCAAGGCCCATGGATTCTTGTGTCTGACAATAAGAAGTTTAGGCGATCGAAATATGACAATAAGAAGCTTAGGCCATGGAAATATGACTTCGGGTCTAGTCCTCTTCCTTCTGCGTCCCATCTTCGTCTCTGAATATGTCTGCTTCTTTCCCTTTTCCAGATCTTGGTCGTCAATTGCCTGTTTCCTCTTCCTTTCCATATCTTCATTTTCAATCGCCTGCTTTTCCAGCTGGACCGTTTGAAGAAGCGATGATATTCTTCTCACATCGCCTGCTATTGAGATCTCGGTGTACTTGAGTAAACCTAGCGTCTTGGCCATTTCAAACTCACTTGTTGCTGATCCATGTGGATAGTTGTCAAGCTGTAAAACCACCTGGGATAACCGAAAAATACATAGTTCAATAGTCGACCGGAGATTATGGGCATGTAGTGATTTGGTGTGCAAAATAGATTGCTGGTCAGTGGCTTCCCCCCTCAATCGCCAAAGAACCCATGAAAGATGCAGCAATTTGTTGGCCACACCTCGAAAATCCGTGATGGTCTCAGTGCGATGGAGGGTGTAGCTGATCAACTTATAGACTAGTTCGATGTGCAGAAGAATGTCCAATTCTTCCCATGAAGTTGAGATGTCCCGAATAGGGTCAATATTTCTAGTAGGGCCCAAAGCGTATCCGGAGAGCTGATCGTCGTCAAAGCTTGGAAGACTTGTAGTGGATTTTATCCGGTGCCTCAGCATAACTTCATGCTTTAACATATTTTCCAGTTCTTCATGTATCTTCGATGGGGCTCTCCGCTCCTCCAAGCCCGTCAATAATGAAGCCTGTTGGCAAACGTTTGTGTACTCGATTTCAAATGCGGTTGGAAGAAAGACTCGACTCGCGCTCAACCGCAACTTGATGCTCTCAAGCGTGGGGTGTATAGGCATTACTTGGGCCTCATCGAATGCATCCACGGAAACAATGTGGCCGTATAATTCCAAAGTCTTGCTATCCACCACCCAGGATCCAGAATCACCAGGGCTTAGTGCTTCAATGGCAGTCAGTAAGAGGGCTCTTTCTACTTGAATTCATAAACACTTACGTGAGTTAGGATCTGTATGAAGGTCATGGACTTCAACAAAGGTCGAACCTGGGGAGATCATAATGCACGAGGCGTCGAAAAGCAGTTCACCCTTCTGGGGAGTTCCCTGTTTCAACACTAGCACTGGCCTAGATATTGAATTGGGCGACGAAGTGCTTTCAAGGTGTATAGTAGCTTCATGGGGAGCTTCTTCCTCAGAGTCGGATACGTCAGACTGTTGATTCTTGAAAAGTGCATTAGGTAGTACTTCTGGTCGAATCAGATCAACAATAGCCCAATCGTAGTTTTCTGCCATCGGAGAACTGAGCGTATCACAGAAGACGCTGCCGAGTGTTGCGTTTGAGTCCCATTCTTCAATACTGGGATTATCAAGATGCTGCAAAGAGCTTTCAGTTGTGGTGGCAGAAGCAAAAGCAAAGTCGCTATCTCCAACTGAAGTCTCTGTAGACGATAGAGATTCCGTCTCATCCCTTCCGGGCACCTCCTGGTATTTATGAAGATCTGCTTGTAAACCTTTGAGAGAATGAGCAGCCGTCAGCCCGTACAAGTGTTGGCAGGAAGTTTCAACCATTATGACTCCGCCAAAAGTTGCCATGGCAGACATGCCCCTTCTATTGAACTTGATAGGAGTGCCACACCAGGTCTTGTCTGGTGTTGAGTCGGCCAGAACCTGGATCAAGCCGTCATTTCCCAATCGAAGAAGTGTCTTTTCCAGGACCAAGACTCGGAAATCAGGTGAAAGGTTCTGTTCGACATGCTTCTTCGCGAAGAACTTCCCAACTTTCCTTGCGACCTTCTTTTCGCACTGGATGACTATATGGAGTTGTATGTGCTGTGAACTGACCCCCAAGTATCTCAACTTCATGGATAGGTCCCCGGGGTCTCGCTTTCGCACTGATATATAGTCGAGAAGGTCTCGGGTATATAGGTTCTTTATGTCAAAGAATTTGCCCTTCAGCTTATCCGGTACAGGTAAGTCGAACCATCTAAGCTTGGTACCTTCTAAGGGTTTGCCTGGGGGTTCATGTTGGGTGCATTTTGATGGGGTCGTAGCGATTCCGATCCCAGAGTCTGAACCGCCTTGCTGGGATGGCTGGGGATCCTCAATCTGTGCGTGATGAGATGTGGGGCGTAGAGATGGAAGAGAAGGAATTGAAGCCTTTAAGTTCGACAGCTTCTGTCGCAAACCTTCCTGACACTCAGCGTCGGGGCCTATTCGTACGTTGGCCTGGGTTGAGCTTCCCCCACCAGATCCTAAATGGGACGCGAGCTGTTCTTGCCTGGGTTCAAAGCTGGTCATATCGAATTGAAGAAGCAATAAATCGCCATTCCCGGAGAAAATAGTTTCAGGTGTTATAGAGATTGAAATCAGGCTGTGAAGAAGAACTGCGGCTCCGACAGCACGAAGCAGATCATCTAGCCCTGGAGCGTCAGCTTTAACAACAATGGCTGAGCCCAATAGCCATTCAAAGTTGCATGCAACCACATGCACGTTAACCTAACAGGCCAATCATTATTCTTCGACCAAGTATCTAGCCACTATGAGGTTTCTGTTCGTGATAAGGCTCTGCTCGAGGCATTTTCTGCGCGTGCTTATATTTCTCTGCCTGTGGAATAACTTTAATGGAATCCTACAAAGCGCTGAATTGCTGATTTACATGACCTTCTCAAAATCATCTATCAACAGCTACATCATGGCATCAAGATTGAGCAGTGAGATTGAACAAGACTCAACGCTTGATCTAGTTACAACTTTGTGGTCATGTAACCTCTGTCAAAACTGCACCAAGCGACCACAGCAGATCTGCGCTTCCGAGCAATGCATCGGCTCTCGAATCCCTCAACTGCAGAGGTATCTGGCGTACTATAACGCACTTCTGTCGACTTACATCGATGCAACGTCTCAGTCCATTCGCACCATAAAAACTCACGCAGAACTTTTCCCCGTCATATCAATCCTGAGATCACATCCAGATGCGACTCTTTCAGATCTTTGCCAGCTGATTCATCCAAATGCGGACTCAAAACAAGCTAAGACGGCGGAGAAAGTTGATGCAGTGGCACTCGGAGTTAAGGCACTGCTCATGATAGATCCTTCAGCGCTACACCACTCATCGGACAGGCTTGAAAAGGGGACATTCAGGGTGCACTGGAAAGACGATGTGCCTTTTAGCAAATACGTCCAGGACTCCTTTTCACTTGGCAATCATGACATTCTAAGCTACAACAATAGCGAGGCATTTGTAGATGTGAAGCGACAGTTGAAAGCAGTCAACCTCAAACGGAGACTCGGGATCACTATAAGAGCTACATGGGACATCCGCAATCACTTACACTTAGATAGAAGAAACAACTACCTCGAGGTTTACCACTATACCTCCTTTCTGAAGGAACAGTTGAGAGTGACTCGGGATGTTGGAGATTGTTCCAGTCCGTCTTCATCACTCAAGAGGTAAGGTCCGTGCAAAGAAGGAAGGAAATCTTAGGTAGCTTACATTATGCAGAGGAGTATTACCACGCCAACTAGTCCTCGAAGTATTGGACTCTCTCCAAGGAACTCTATTCCCACTCTCGGATCCAAGATCCAAGAAACTTCTCCGTTCGCTCATATCGAAGTGCTCTTTCGATCCGGACATTTTGAACTTTGAAGTCAGTTCAGTCAGACGAGTAGGAGAAGAGAGCGTTCCATATGTCTACTTGGCCGACCGACTCGCAGACTTATACAACGAGCTCCAAACTCCTCGACCTCGTGGCTGGCTCCAGCAGTCCATGCAGAGAAAGAGTGGTGCCAGGCATGTAATGATGGCCACACTGATCGGAGTCATCTTTGCTGTGCTCTTGGGAATAGCCTCGCTTGCTGTGAGTTCGTATCAGGCTTGGATAGCATATCAAGCTTGGAAGCATCCAGTTCAACCAGCCTAGGCTACAGGCTCCAGACAGGAAGTCAGACAGCCATCACAAGTCCCTCTACCTAATGTCTCCGGGAATGAGTCGAGTTTGTGCTTCGGCTGTCATATACGACCATAGCTCGTGAAGAACGAGAAACCCCAATGTCTTTGCTTGGTATGTGCTTATGGAAGCTTAATTGATCTAACGCAAAGAGATTAGAATAAGAACAGCATTGTGCCATAAAATATCACGGAAGCTTGGCATTTTCGGGCAGATTGACGTTGGTGTAGATAGCCTGGCGAACTTGGAAGCCTTAATCGCCGTTAGCAATCTACCGGCCTTCTTCACTGACTACCGTCTTGGCTTGTCACTCCTATCCTGTTGTTAGTCCAGTCTGTAATCAAGCCCCCATCGACATGTTCTAAACAAAGACCGAGACGTTGCTCGTTCACTGCGTGCCTCTAGATTACTGGTATCACAATCCCAATAGTATCACACATCTTGTAGGGCAATCTCATACGTGACATCCTAACTTTGTAATCAACTGAAACATATAACTAAGTAAATCATTATAACAATCTCGGTACTGTCCCTCGTATAACATCAAAGTACTTGAACTCATGACAACATCCAAACTGTGTTTCCCCACTACTGCCACTCTTTCCTAGCTGCAAACACCCTATCCACAAGGGCAGCTACAATCACATCAAACCGGCTTTGCTGCAAGTGACCCTCAGCCGCTCATGTCCACATCTGTTCCATATTCGAAAGCTACGCCTGCATCACGGAGCCACTGAGCCAACCAGTGACTCAAACGACTTTCCGCACGATACAAATGCTTAAGGTGACGATTGTATTCAGGCAAATGAAATATAGCCGAAACAGGTTCCTTCAAGCTCAGAAAATCATCTACATCACATAGAAGATCAAGTGCCTTTCTATGTTCAGGAGATATGCACATGAGGACATTCCCTTCACGGTCGGGAAAACGTCGATCATTGAGATGGGTTCTATTCTCGCCTAGTCTTAAGTAGGAGCTTGCATTACTCATATCTTCAAGTATATTTGTACCCCGTAGAAAATCAAGCACCTCTAGTAGGCGTTCTTCATTTTCAAGGTCGACCAAGAGCCATTTTATCGTAGCAAATGAATATTCGCTATTGCGCGAGGTCTCAGCATGACCTACATGCCTTTCGCTACGTGCTATATTTCCCCAACGGCTCCGACAAGATGGGTCTCCGGCCCCATGGTGGAGAGATGCTCCGTCCAAGACAGACAATTGTTCAGCATCTGGCATATCACTATCCTGCTGGACGCTATCGTCAAATGAGTATTCCATTTCGTCGACCTGGTTCGACACCTCCGTGCCCAGTCGCGAGGGGAACAATGCCATACGTGCCGATAAGTACCCAAGACGCGGCGAAGATTCACGGAACGGACCTGCCAAAGGAAGACCTTCTCGAACTACACTATCTTCCGACTATATGGTGTTAAAGTACTTAGGTATATGCATAAGAATTACGCGACGTATACGAGAAGAACTGCTTGTGATCGTGGGCTATGATACGGTTCATATGGCCTGGACAGAAGACGTTACTTATTGAAGCCTCACTAGACTGCCCGGTGTACGTAGTACTCCGTGCTGTTGAGGCCATACTTACACTTATGTTCATTCGTAGTAGTTGACGGCCTGATGAAAGACGATAGTGCAGGAGGCAAGAAAGCGAGAGAGTTCTCTGCCTCACAGCCAGGACTTATACTCGCTTTAGTCCCCACAATTGGGTGGTCACATCGTTATAATTGGTCCTTTGTCAAGTCCTCCTCCATCTCATGGCCGTTCCCCTTGTGATTGGGTCTGCTAGTTAGCGAGCAGTGCTTTACTTATCCGCCCAGATTGTTAGCCCTTAAGGTATTACAGGTAAAGCAGAAGATCTGTTTAGAGTAGAACAGCTTAGATCCGGGGCGGTCCATGCCGCGACTACCTTAGCCAAGCCGAAACGACAGTTAGCGCGCATCCTAGTCAGCCAGACTAACAGCAAAAACCCTCGGTAGGGAGATTGGCCTGGAATAGAATCTGGGGTTTGTAAAAGATGTTGATTCTACTGGTATATCGTCATCCTGATATGATAAAGTCCGAAATACTTCTTTATTCAGCACCGGGCTCGTATGTGTTACCCCCACGGCATCGTCCAATTACACCCAGGCAGGCGTTTCCGCTTCTCTGTTGAAATGTGGGTGGTATGACAGTTGGCAGACAGATGAGTGTACCTCACGAGGAAGGTGGTGCACTGTAGATGCCCCAAAGTTTCTTGACTTATCGCATGTATCAATGACTTGACTTGATTCTCTCAGCGTACTTGCCTAACTTAGGATGAAAAGTCAATACATATCAAATCGGTTCTGCTTGCATCGTTAGTGGTTTTGGTAGCCATCTTGAATGCATGGAATGACTTCTGCGGGCTTTGTTGTCAACCAGGCTGTGGCCAACACAACCAACAGTCCTTCACATACGCACCCATCCATGATGTGAAGGGAGGCCCACCAAACAACCAGATTTGGCTATCAAGATTAGCCAAAGACCAAGTTCATCAATAGACCAGGCTGCCGTCGTTTTCTACACCTCCAATGCCCAATTTTATGCTCCTTCGGTTCCTAAATACTCAAGACTAATTGAATGTTCCGGCAACCTACAAACTTTATCCTAAACCACAATGCCGTTGCATAACGAAAAGCAAGTGCAGGGAGTGAATGACCTGTCGCCTCACCAAGACGCGTCAGACCCCATCAACCAATTGGTGACCTTGCTTCACCAGTACTGTTCCGAGGGCGGTTTCGATACCTTGAAGGGAGTCGTCGGAGAGAACGAAAAACTCAAACAAGACAAAGCGAGGCTCCAAACCGCATACGATACGAACATCGAAGCGCTATCTCGACATAAAACTGAGTTTGAGAGACAGAAGGTCGATTTTGAGAAGCAGCTCGGCTCCCAAAGGGCACAGAACGAGGCAATCCTCAAAGCAAAACAAGCAGCCGACGAAAGCATCAAGAAACGCCAAGCTGAATTGAAGGCGCTGCAAGAGAAGCTCGATATGCAGTCATCATCTGCCAAACAGTTGATGAATGAGATCAAGAAAAAAGAGTCCGCGATCAATGCTCTCGAGGCTACTAACGCTTCGCAGCAAGAAAAGTTAACGAAAGCAGAGAAAGAGTCGACAACGTACCAAAGTGCAAAGGAGTCTATACAAAAGCGAGTGGATGATCTAAATAGGAGCTTAGACGAGGCGCGCGGAAGATTAACCACGTTCCATTCTTTCGTTGTCAAGCTTGACAACTTTGAGGCCAGAAGAACCGAAGTGTACGTTAAAACCAGAGTGCTACTATAACCAATTTCTAATATGCTTGAGTAGTGGAGATGCTTTGGATAGTATTTTGAAGAACGCACTCAGCTTCGTGGAATCGTCCATCGGCATCGCTCTAGACGAAGCATGCCTGACTGACATAGCAGTATGGGGAAGGCTTCGAAATCACGCTTCCATCCAGCGCACCATCCCTCTCCCTGCTTCTAACTCTCCAGCCGCTAAGCAAATGAGGGTCGCCGCCGGTCTCAGGATCTACAGCATGGCTCTCGCCGATCATGTCTTCAGATCAACATATCTCACTCAAAACAGCGATTTCGAAGATATTCTGCGAGATTTGGAGACTGAAGACCCACTGCATGAAGCTTTCACGCGTGCAGTCCTGCTAAAGATCCAGCCAGCAAGGCAAGCTAGAAATAGAGAAGCTCGTGCCAAGATGGTCACCGATCAAGTTTCTGACGCCATCGCCGACTTGGTCCCTTTTTCGCAAAAGGAAACTTTGAAAGCACGCTTATACCAGGTCTCATTGGAGGCATGCAAAGCGTGGTCGGTTATTCAGCAACTACTGGAGCCAGTCCGCCCTGTCTTTTCTTTGCATATGCCTGAGGACTGGGTGCCATTACCATCGCTGGAACCCCGACGCAACAGCAAGGCCGGAACATCCAGCGTTGCTCGGGAATCTTTGGTGACGCCGGCAGAACACCAGGGTCAGCCGAGAGCTGAGTCTCAGCCCATAGAAATTGACGACATCATGCAGGTTATTTGGCCAGCATTCTATGTTCCATCTTCTCAACATAAGGATGATGTCGGTGACCAAGTTCCAGAACTTGTCCACAGAGGGCATGTCATTACACGTTCACAAGGCAGGGAGGCAGAGGTCGAAATGTCACGAAGAAATGCGAGAAAGAACGCAAGACAGAACGGCGGATCCAGCCCTACACAGAGAAAGAGACGAGACTCTGCTGTTTTTTTATCCAAGACTTTACCTGGCGGTATTGGTACCGAAAAGGGCAATTGAAGTAGCTCAGAGCTGCTATGTGCTAAGTTAAGAACGATCCTATCAACACCAGCATGGTCGTCAGGGCTTTCTCCTTCTCCCCTTCTCCGCCTCTTTCTTTCTATTCTTCTCTCTCTTTGTCTTCAAATTTACTTCTTATATTCCCTCCTTCTCTCCTTCTTTGTTTCCTTCTCTCTCCAGCAAAGATTCTCTCGTAACAGATTGTTTAGTATGGTCCACTATCTCACGTTCGGTGGTACGGTTATATCTATCAGTAGCCGGCACTCATTTCACTATAATCTACAGAAAGACGAGTCATTAAAAATTTAGACCCGAGAAAGAATAATGATGCTCTTCCGGTAAAAGCTAGTATCGCAATTTAGCTGTTCTGATGATGTTGTCCATATGATACGAGCCTCATGGACTAAGCTTTACGACTGTGGTAACTCAGGCCTCATAAAGTCGCTCGTTCTCCCTCTCCCTGGATGATTTTCTTCTGTGTAGGTCGTAAAGAGCCCAGTTCTACGAACAGTTGTCTCACAAAACTGGGATATCCGAAGCTCTTAAAGTCGCGAAAGACACTAAATAATACTAGTGCCAAACACTATAAAACAAGTAGAAAGGCCGTGATACCATGGAATTGTGTAGCGAGATCTGCCATGCCAACGGACTCGAAAGCGATATGCCACGGCCATGTTAGGGTTATTGCAGCACCATACAAGAGAGAACAAGCAAAATGGCCATTTGAAGAGCAGCTCAAACATGCATGCATATGTGCACCGATAAAGAGTCTTAACACTGTAATAAGGCTCGGTGTACCAAACAGTCAGAGTGAGAAAGATGGTGTAAAAGATTTAGTAAAGAGGGCCTCTGTGGCGGAACAAAAGCCGCTGAACTGATTCTGGTTTGAGATATTAACTGAAGAGCCACTAGTGATAGCCTCAGTGTCGGAGATGTCAAAGAATAGTACTGTAGGGACGATCAGCTCGACCAGGAGCAGAATGCTTCGCACAACATACCCCAGGAAAAGAGATGATGCAATCATCTCATGCGCGGAACTTCGTACCCTGACCCCAGCCCATGTCTAGACTGTCATCGGATACCCTCCCCGGAATGGAGTTCGATGCTTCACGCTAAAGCTCGACTGACAACATTGTGGATGTTGGCTCTCACAATATGTTGGTTCGACGAACCTCGATCAGACGAGCAATCAAAACTGCTTTGCTATCCTAACCATGAAGAGCAAGGATGCCGATTCAATGTATGCTGGCCAGCGGCCGTGCATATCGCTTATGCTTATTCAGGTCATTATCATACATGATTCGTCCGTGGGCCAATAAGTCAGCTTGAGTATGAGAGCTTTGGAGACTCCCGCAGGTACCTAGGGTCCTAACGAGTCAACCAATATTTTATCATTACGCATCAAAGCAATCGTTCAATTACTGCCACGGAGACATCTCCTTCGCCTCTTGTCGCTATTTTACTGCATATCAATGTGTTTCTACGACCCGTTGGTCTGGGATTGCAGCTATTGTAAACGGGTCAGGTGTCGAGGGCGGTACTACAAAGGGGATCGCAATGGTGAGACCTGCGGAACGAGGCTCATGTCTGAAGTTCACAGAAGAATTGCAAACTATGTAAATAAATCACAAAGAAGACTAATATAATCGGTAGGATGAACAAATGAATGGTGCAGCTTCGCAAATGCAACTGCTGTGCCAGTAACGCACGGTGTGAAGAGAACTTGGCAGAACTTGAAGTTTAGATTCAGGGGCTGAACAAACAACATTTCAGAGGTGCGCGCGGTGAGACCAACATTGTGCTTCTGGTCAGGAAATACATCTGAGCTATACGCAAACATTGTCCATTCAACTGCTCTACACGCGAGCTTCTATGGACGTCGCTCATTAACATGCATAGCTAGGCTCATCCAGTCCTTTTGCCCTTTTGTTCTTTCCATATATTGAGCTCCTAGACATAGCAGCCAAACTCAATGCAGATTTTGTTGTGCTGGTCGACATTAAAAGGAAGATAGACGGCTAGATTGGTCCCGGCATGTTGACATGCGGACTGCCTCAGAAGCGCTTGAACAAGCCAACCTTCAAAGCCGCCTTGGCCAACTACATTTATTATACCAAGCTACAGAAAGAAAGTTTGGTATCGAGGTTTGCATAACAACATTTGGTGTATGCTAATCTAGTTCGTGCAGTCGGGCACCATGTGTGGTGTTGTTTGCCAAGCGTATCTGCATTGGGCATGTTCCATTGATACCCGTCACCATTTCTGTCTGTGTACTACTATCCTTTGAATGGTAATGATTTTCGTTGCAACAGGATTCAGATGGTAATTCTGGGTTCAGTCGTAAGTTTGACTTGGTGGACAGATGTGTTTTGCGTGTTAAAGCTGCCTGGGGAAACCATGTATCGAGCTTTCTCCCTGCTGATACCCTCCGTCCGAGCAGGCGGAGTGTTGATAGACATGCCAAATACGTCCCGGGGTCCCAATATCATCATGATTGAGATGCACCCCGATTGAACCGATGGTGCATTGCTCGTTGATGGGTACTTTGGGTGACCAATCTATGTGAACGGATACAGGGGTCAACCTTGTTGTCCTTTATATGCTTGATACTTGGAAAGACGATTCTGTTCTACAAAATTCCTGCATTCCAAGATAAATGAAGCCAAGTTGAAGAGGGCGGCATCCCTCACAATCGACTAGCGAGCACGGAGGCCATGACTCAGTACAACAAGGGCTAAGTCTGATACGCGGTGCAGGCAGAAACGAGAGTTAATCCAGATGGTACTTTCGAGGAAGAAAGACAAACGGGTCTGTATCTACACTAAATCCAGTAATCACTAAAATGAACCTCGGTAATAGCCTGGGTCGCTCTTCTCCGGGTCCTCTCGATGACGATGGCCACGCGACAGTCAAGGTCAACACTGCGTTTATCAAGCACGAGCCATTCTAAGTAGCTATGCAATATCTACAGCATGTCTATAGCCATCTATATCCGCGGTATGATGACAAGTTCCCTTCGTGAGACACTCTTAGGCTGATAATGTTAAGAGTTACTTGGCAGCTCTTGCTTCCCCTATGCCCCCAATGTTGGTCCGATATAATTCGGCGTTTGGCTGCCAAGGTATCGACGGGAACAATCGCTTTGGTTGTGATACGGCCGGTGTTAACTCTTCAGGAAGGTTGAGACCGAAGGTGGCGCCAAGCTCAGGTCTGCTAAATTCCATCTGTCCTAGCTCGTCTCATGACGGATACACTACTGGATGCAACGGATCTACCGCACGATCGACTGGAATAAGCTTCTCGGGGAAAAGCGTGATGAAGCCAGCGGCTGGGCGCATTCAGCTGCCTTCCGAAATCATGCTCGGCCAGGTGACTGCGTTTTGTGGACTTTGACGTTTCTAGACTCTCCAACGGTGAAGCAATGGTCAGGGGGACACTCTTGCGTACCCCACCTCTAGCTGCCCTCGAAAGAGCGAAACCCGATGGCATTGTTGTGTAGATGGTGGTGGGGAAAATGCAACCTAGCGATCTAACATGCTATTGACGCGAGAGGTGTGTCCTGGGCAAGGCTGATCTGGCAGCTACGTCCAGCAGGATTTGCGAAGTTCATTCAATTCATGGGCGATTCAGGATACTAGCTACTAATGACTAAAAGCTTCATACAAAAATGATATTTCGAGGCCAAAGATTGATCCCGGCTCATATCTCGGCACTGCTGAAAATGCCCTCCTATCTTCAATGCTGTCGTGTAGTCTTCATTCCACCCTGAACCTCTCATATCTTGGAAGAGCAGCTTCCAATGTTGCTGTATATGTTTGAAGCGGCGTATGGATTTCGGGTAGTTTCAGCTCTGAGGGCCAAGGCATTTGCAAATCAGGGTGCCCATAATGGTTCTCTTGTCTGGGTTGCAGATTCGAATTCGTCATGTTCTGCGAGTTGCAAATCACAACCACACAATATCTCCGACCGTTCACCATGATTGTTACAGATTTCTGTATGAGATTGGATCGAGTGTCACTCGGGATATCTGTGATGCAAAACCTGGGTTCGGATCCCTCAAAGGACGCGGGTGGGCCGGACACCTGCTCCGGAACTTCAAAGACAAAGACTGGGTTCTGCCATAAGAATTGAGCAGCTTCTCTATCATCTGGACCGCGAGAAGCCAAATTGAGACGACCATCGATACACTGAGTCACAATTGCACAGGCATCTGCGACTGTGTCAATTGGCATGTACCCGGTGGGCTTCAAGGCAGAGGCTGGAGGAACCATATCGCCAGTGGTATCAGGAAGAGTGAAAGAGTGGCTAGGAAAGGGTTGACCAGAATACAAGATAAGCTGGTAAGTACACGTCTTGTTTCTTCACTGCGAAGCGGACTCCCTGCTTTTAAAGCACCACCGACATGTTATCTCACTTCCATTGTCCAGCCGCATCACATTGTTGGTTCCTCTTCCGGACATGATGAACCAACCCGTATTCTAGCATTACGAAACCATCTAATGGGAAGGCCTACATACAGGTGACCCACATCACATCAGAGTGGACATCCTCAAGAAAGTTATAGTTAGGAGTCAGCCTCAAAATACAGCTCGAGAGCCTCAATAATCACTTCGTGGTTTGGTGCTCTCTATCTAGTCGCTCATCGGCTGTAGTGATCGCGGTTCCCTTTAAATAGAACCGGTGAGCCTTTTTACCTGTATTCCTGGAAAAGCTCTTTCTATTAGATGATCGTGAACCGCCTTATTGCGATGGCTTAGACCGATGAAGTCCTACTCTTGTGATATGGACTTGAACGTCGGAGAAAACGGGTTGAACAAAAAACGGCGGCACGTGGTTGCAAGGCCCTGGCATGTTTAGCGCTTTATCATAACCCTACACCCTTCACAGAGAGTGCTAAGCAGATCAGCATCGCCTGGCAGCTCATGGTACGAAATGAACCCCTGCAATTACACGCAGTCGCAACCCTTTCGACGAATGCAGCCCAATGAGCTTGGTCTCTTTTGTGGAGGTGGTCCGTGAAGCTCGATGCAGGACGTTCAGCTTTCAATTTGTTTGTCAAAGTCTGTGCAATGACGAGCTGTGGCGTTGGATTTAGCCTGCACATCAGTTCATTCTAGATTCTTTGAGGATTTGGCCACTGTCCGATTGGACAAACAAGAGGATAAAACCCTGGCTTCTCAGCCTGATGAGAGAACCAACAACACCTCCACTATCATGCGGGGCACGGCTGAATTTACAAACAAGAGTCCTAGGAAGCCAAGACATTAGATCGGCAGCGAGGTTCACGCGGGGCCGATAGATTCTGGCGATACGGAAAATGGGTTTATCAACATCGAGGATGGAGAGAACGCAAGTTGGCACGCCGTCTTGCCGCCTTCATTGATCGCTTCGGAAAATTACATTGAACTGAGGTCGTTCCTCCAACCAAATAAAAAAAGTGGCAGGCCTGAAGAGTGCAGAGAGGCTGAGCTTCTCTGCCTGACGTATGGTATGTCCCAGTGCAATCAGGCGTTACGTCTTATTGACAGTTTTAGGCTCGCCCAATTAAGACTGAAAATGAAACGGGGCCTCGCGCAAAGCTCCGAAGCCGCGAGTGTGCGCTAGTGACATAGGCCAATCATTACGCTGTCTAAGGCTCTTTTCTACCTGGCTCATCCAGATCGTCTAAGCGGGCATCGGCAATCGACGTTTTTCTAGCCCCGCATGCTTAACTTGATAGGCCTGTTGAGGACCAAATGTTCAACGTCTTACCTCCAGGGGAAAAGACTTCGGTCGGGGATCAGCGTTTTTTGGTGTAAGTTTTCCCTACCCGAAGGCTCCTTATCGTGAAACTACTAAAGTGCCAATATCCTCAGATACGAAAGGATGTGTAGTAGCGCTGCATAGGGACCCTTCGTGCTGAAGAAAAATAAAATAACTGAAAACCAGTGAGATAGCGCCGGAGTTCAATGGATGACCATTAGTCTTTGACGTAGGGTCGGTACTAAGTTAGAGGAGTGACGGTGCCCTCGATCCTGCAGGGGCGCCGATCCATTTAACGTCTGCTTGCTAATCTGCTTAAAGTAGCATCTTATATTGATACGTACGTCTCTCGCATTCGAGCGCACAGAGCTCTTGCCAGATGGATACATTGATACGATCACTCCGCATCATCCCAGACTCATTGCGGTTAGGAGACCTTTGCGATGCCTTAGGCTGGTGGAGTTTAGGCAAACCGGGGGGGCATTTCATGGAGCTAAGTGGGACAGGGAAGGAGCATATCGTGTAGCGTAACGGACTGGAGCTGGGGGAAATAGAAGCAGGGCAAAGAGGGAGAATAGGAAAGTGTTAATCTAGAGCGGTGGAAGAAACTGAGGCCTTCAGGACTTACTGGCCAAGTAGAGGTTCAATGTCAGCCAGTTTTAGAGGTACCAAGAGTACATTTGATCACTGCGTAAAAGGAATACACAAACAGGCCATGCACTGCATTACTACCCTGCCGAAGCTACATGCCTCGCATCTGTCTAAATGCCCTACCCTAAGAACCGCTGACCTTACCACCTACCTATCGTATCGCGTCCGGACTGCTTGACAAAACCCCGGGAATCTCCAATACAGCTATCACACCTCCCTCTACCCAATGTCTCCGGGAATCCATCAAGTTTGTGCTTTGGCTGTCATATATGACCATAGCTCATGGAGAACATGGAATCCTGTCTGCTCTCCTATAGTTAAGCCACGAAGCGCTGGATCAGTAGTTGGGTCGGTGATGACCAGCGAATCCCCGGTGTTGTATGTTCATTTTATTCTTTCATCATTTTTTTGTGCTTTCTGTGGTCAAGATGTTGAGTCTGGTGTCTTGGACATCTTCGGAAGGGCTTGAAAGCAGGGTGCGGGGTGCTGCCACTTGCTTCAGCTTCATACAATTTCTTTTTGACTCTCAGCTATAGAAAGTCTTAAGATAGGTCGATGATTCTCAGTTCCAAAAAGAAGTAGCTGGTTATGTCTTAGCCAAGTATCAAGTCAACATCTTCGAGATCTTGTTCCTCCCAAAGCTCCTTTAATACATATCCGCATCCCTTCCTATAAGCCACGCCATCAGTCCATTCTACCCACAGCACGCCATAGAACTCTTGCAGGTGCATCTCTTCTTTGTCTTCGTCGATTTCGGGATACTTGCGTATGCAGATCGCCACCAACTCAAGCTGCATATCGCGTGGGGGAAATGGGTTCAGATACGTGCCCTCTTTAGCTAACGGCGGTTTTGCCCTATTTCTCTCTATTTCTTCTTCGTATATGGGAGTGAGGAAGTTGGGTGAAGTCTTCAAACTTTTAAAGTTCGGCAACTGAAGCCAGCCGCAAAGTCTTCTTTTCGCGTCAAACAGACCCAGATGCACATCCATCCTCACTTTCAAAATATAGTCGCGTTGCTGAGCAGCCCCAAACCACGCACGCTTCGTGTGACAGGAAATAAAGGGACTTTGGCCAAGCTTAGTCGGTCGGTCAGATCCTTCTGGACTCGCTTTTGGTAGCGGCCAAAAGAATCCCCTCCCAGGAAAATTGACGTGTTCATACACGTGAGTCACTCCAGTTTCTGGTGATATTAAGGACCCGTCGATCTTTTCTTTCACTGTCCACACATCTTCATCATATGAGATCTCAGGATTCTCTTTGTAGACTGAGGGATAAGTGGAAATAGGTTGCTTGCCAGTTCCATCAGCAGAGGACAGGCTATACCATTGGGTGATGGGAATCGTGAGAACAGAACGTTCAAGTAAGTCGGCAAGAACCCCTTCACAAGAATTGCTTGAGGAATCCCAGGAGAGAAACTGGGCTTCTCTGTCCAGCATCCTGATGTCAGCCCCTTGCCAGCCAATCCATGACCAGGATGGCAAATATGTATCTGGTAAGACCGAGTGGCGTCTATCTGACTGTTGTCTTCGACTGAGCCCAGGTCTTGTAGGGACACTCAGATTGGCTATACCGAAATAGCATGACCACATCAACGCGGCGTCAAAAGAGGCCCTGGGTAGACCAAAAAGGAAGCCCTGCTCGAAAGAATAATTTTCAAGATATGACAAAAGCCCATTAACAGCGGGGAATGCATCCTCAGGGTATTTCAGTTCTCGGCTATTATACTCATTGAGTAATGCCAACAGTTCTTTGTAATCCGGCCACCCCTTTTTTATGTTCGGGAATGCCTGTGTTGGTGACCTCTCTGCGGTATCGTGGTGTTGGGGAAGATCTTCATGCCAACTCGCACATGAACACTGCCAGTGAATCTGTTGGTTGCCGAATATCAAGCGTCTTCGGGACAGTGTATACTCTTGGTACGTCCACCCTCGTGCAAAGTACTCTGAGGCCTCTGTGCCGTGCACTGATAAGGCGGGCAGATGCCTTACCATGATACTTTTGCCATTTCTCCAGGGGAAGATATCTGGCAGGCTTCGTGGGGATGACTTTGGGTTGGTTCCTTTGAGTCCAGTACTTGCATCGCCATCCAGGGCAACAATTGTAAGTTTTGCAGAAGCGTAGATACTGCCCATGAGCTGTAACTGTTTGACTAACTGCTCCTCATCTCCTGGTGCAAGGCAAATTGCGTCAACCCACAAGTAACGCTCTCCAATTGTACGGACTGTGTAGATTGCATCTTTGACTGTAGGCGTAAGAAGGTCATTGTCCTGTGCGAATGACCCGGGGTGCATCAGGTCTTGAAATGCTTTTTTATCCATCTGCCGACTTGTTGCTGAACCCCATCTATAACTCAGGGCTACAAATGAGAGGCTGTCGTTGCCTGGCACCAAACGGTTGTCCTCTGTGTCGATCAGCCATGCAGGGGAAACATGTTTCTCTCCAGAGCTCTGACATTCAGAGGTATGTTCAGTGATACACTTTTCAACCCATGATTTTGCTATCTTCAGGTCAATCCACTCTGGGTCCATCACACAGACTGGAGCATTTCTGTGATACTGTCCCGGAGAGTCCTTGGAGTGGAGAAGGACTTCGTAAGTCTGGTATCTTCCACGCTTATAGTCGGAAGGCTGAATGAGAGGAATACCGCCACCGTAACGGAGAAAACTTATGTACGATAGTCCATACTCCGCCCCATGCCTGAGGATTCGGGCTTTCCTCAAACTGTCAATATGCTGGTTGTATCTTGTCTTGATCCACTCAAAGAATGGGCTATGTGCTGCGCAGAAGGCGCAGAAGTAGCCGTAAACCTGCAACTTATTGAGCTCAAGCTCGAAATCTTTTGCGTCCAAAAGCTCCTCGAGAGCGTTGCAAACCTCGCAGGACTCTTGGGCAAACCCGGCAGACTGCGACAAGAGTATGGAGGTGATGGTGCTGGTGGCAGGAGAGCCATCTGTGGCCATTTCGAGCTATATTACTGGTAGTTTGCAATATTAGGCAGAGAATGGCTTGTTGAAATAGAAAGGCAGCAAACAAATGAAGTAATTGTGAGGGATGAGAATGTCAAGGTTTTGTGAGCTCTGCGAAAATGATGATATTTGGCTTATATCAATACATCTGAGATCTGATCAATCTATGTCAGCCCTACGAGCGATAAATCCCTCACCTGCAGTAACATGCGATTGTACTCGTTACGAAAGCTACTGAGTGTTGTCGCCTAAGCATCTTCACCCCGCTTTTCATCTGATGTTGGGATCGGCGGCTCAAAATTTGAGGCCGAACCTGCAGCTCAGCTGCGACATCAGATCAGGAGCGGTACAACACGCTTTCACCCAACTGGACAGTGTCAGGCCCGGTAAAAATGAACATTAGAGTCAATGGTATATGCATCTGAAACTATAGATATTAAAGTCTTCTGGGATTAAAACCTAGCTACTGACATCTTATAACAGTTATCTCAACCTGTAAAACATGACTGCATCTAGCAGAAGAGAGTGACCAGTATGCTCAGGCATTGAGCCATAATATCTATCAACTCAAAACAGTGCTCTCACACACCCCAGACAGCATAACAATTATCTACATAATAGCCCAAGCCGCTACCTTGGTCTGCCATATTGATTTGCGGAAGATTCGTTTTGTACACCATCTGCTTCTACAAGTGCCATTCTAACCAAGGATACCTCGAAGAAATCTGCAGCCGCTTGAGGATCGCGCCCTGGGGGATAATTAGGCCCGTACCTGCAGTGGTTTAGTGATGTGAGATGCCAGGTGAAGGGGTTACCCGAGGCCTTGAGTGCTGGTAGGTAGTAAGGGTTTGGGTGAAAACAGAGTAATTTCGCGGGGTGTTGAAGGATTGTTCTGATAATACTATGTAACCTCACGAAGTTGAGTAACAGCTGTGGATGCTTTGATCCCTTTCTGCAACAACCTTGTGAGTTGAATCAGAAATAAAATAAAGATCTAATACTCAGCTACTGATTAAATAATTGTAATAGCTCGTGCCTATAGTCGCTACTTGATTTTGTGAGTTTGTAGTATGATAAGGTTAAGAGTTTGAAAGAGGCTTCAGCCCCAAGGCACGAAAGAACCGGTAATACTCATCGCCCTTACTGTTGCCTAGATTTTACTTTTGGCTCAAAAGCTAGATATTCTGATGAGTCAATCTGAAGGTGTATAAATAAGTGCCTGTCTGCTGCTCTTCCGTGAAGATGACCCAGCTTACAGCAAAACACACACAAGGTAAGGTGAGTATGCAATAGTTTGTGTAAGTTTTGCTACTGAAAGTCAACGACCCAAAGTCGTGGTTGAGTTAAGTGAGATCAAGTATAAAAGGGCAGAAGTAGCCGGCTTTCGATCTCAATCTCTTCAACCCTAAAGCAAAGGTCTGAACCTCGAGTTATACAGCATCACATTCTCCTCAATCCACACCAACTGCGGTCTTTGACACTCAACCTTCTACAAGCCTGACCAAAAATGGCTATGGACAGAACAGCCTGGGATCGCTTCCCTCCCCAGATCCAGAACGAGATTATTGGTCTGCTGCCAATTCTCGGCGGGAAGTGCAGTCAACTTGCGACCGTCTCCCAAGCTTGGCGATCAATTATCGAGCCGCTCAACTTTGCCGAGATCAGTCTGACGGTACCGCGCCTTACTGACCCTAACTCTCAAGCTATTCTGGCCCGAAACAGAAATCAGATTCGCTATATCTGGTTTCGGGTGGAAATGAAGCAATACGATTGCGCAGAATGTGTGAGCGCTGACCAGGACCAATGGGACATGGACGAAGTTGACAACCAATTCATCGTGGACGCGTTTGAAAACTTGTTTACAACACTGAGCGCATGGGAACCTCGTGGCGACTTGGTCCTCGATATCAGCATCTACTCGCCCAGTGACAACCAGCATTGGTTCAAGTACATAAGCTTCTACTCAGACACCAACATAGGCGAGCCGTCTCATCATGGACACCAACATGGAGCCACCGTGAACGACCCGGCTCATGGCTGGGTTGTCGGACAGCCTATCCATGCCCCGGATGAAACGGCCATCGAGAAAGTATTTGAAGAGATCATGGGCGAGGGACCTTTCCATGATGACGAAACTGAGATGCAGTGGTGGCGGAGTCTCCCCTGTGTGCCTGTCGTTGGAGTGGTGCTCTTCCGTCAACAGACTCGCAGACGATGGAAGCCACTCGCAATCGCTAATATGCTTACGCGGTTCCCAAACATAAAGGAAGTTTGTTATGAACCTTGGAGAGAATTGGGTGGAATGGAAAAACCGACCGATAAATGTAAGTGCTTGCTTGATCCCCGATACTTAATTGATGCAGCCGCTAACTATCCGGAAACAGGGAACCAGAAGCTGATCGGAAGTCTTCCCCAAATTGAATCATTATGCAAGTTAACAATATTCGAGAACTTCGATGAGTCTTACCCAGAAATATACCGGGCTCCCGCTATCAGGGTGCCAAGCAAAGACGTGAGCCTGAAGCTTGCTCGCACTAGCCAACACCTTGAGACGCTATCTGCCTCCTTTATGGTCGATGCCAGAGAATTCTTCTTGGCGCCTCAGATTCACGATTCATGGACGTGGAGTAAGCTTGCTTCACTGGCGCTGACTTCAAATGTCCTCACTGGAGATGCAGACCCACTGCATGTCAATAAAATGCTTCAGAATGCTGCCGCCACTGCAATTAGGATGCCGAGACTTAAGATAATGGAGTTGTGGAACGGCAGAAAAGGTGTAGCGATGCTCTTTCGCTACCAGAGGGCTCGAGAAGACGGACATCCAGCTACCATTACTATACGCGGGACATCGGAGCTTGCTCTCGGGACTGCAGTTGTTGAAGCTTGGGATATGGTTGCTCACCGGCACTGCCATAGCAATGTCGCCATACAAACCTCGTCGATCGATCCAAGTGGGATTAAAAGCCATGGTGATGCTATCTGCCAGCTGGGGCTTCTAACTGAAGTCACTAGACCTGTCTCGCTACGGCAGATCATCAACGAAAATTCGGTTTCACGATTGAGACCATTACCACCATCACCACTTTCATCATTACCATCATACGGTAGAATGCTTGCATTATTCGAATCTTTGGACCAACAGCAACCGCAACAACAATAATAAAGAGCTTTGCAGAGGCCAAGAAGGAGCTCAAAGCTGTCAACCTAAAGAACCAACTAGGGGTCACTATCTTAGGCTTTATGGCCGGGACCTTCGCTGGATAACGGGCTTGGCACAATTATTATGTGGTGTGAATCCAGACGGTCCAGACACATGCCCAGTAGTCGTTTTTATACACAGCAGGCCCGATCTCTTACTATAAATGTCGGCTAGTTTCAAATTTAAGATGGCTATCGCCAAATATCACCACTAAATCGAAGTACTTCAAAACTTGCCCCTGATCCTAAAATCTATAATACCTTCAGCACTGCTGAACTCAATCTATATAGCGATTTCACCACCCACGCCGGTCCATGCTTGAGTTTAGGTCTATGAGACCCTTTGTATGAGCTTACTGCCATGGTGAGGTCACTGACTGGTGTGTTAGAGTCGGGGATTGTTGAGACTATAGGATCGGGGTAGTGTAATGCTGGGTATGACTGTCAATATCCAGGGTGACCTTGGTTGCGACTGAGATGAGTTTCGACATATCGTCAGTCACAAAAGTCTGCTTAGGGGAGAAAACACTTGTCCTCGCCTTGAACTTTGTAGTGCTTGTGGGGGTTGGTTCCTTCTTAGCTTTTGGCCGGCAATCTGGTGTCTGAACTTGTTGATTTTGACATAGAGCTACATCAAGCCCCCAAGTGTTGAATTCGAACCACCCAAATGAAGTTTCTTGAATAAACAGAGGCTCTCGCTTTTCGTGTTTGCTGACGATATCCAAAGGGGTTGTAAGAGACAGAATTGCTGTGATGTCAAGCAGCAGATCCACAGAAATCTCTCCATTGGTCACTGATTGTCTTGGAGTTGGTTCAACCGTGCGATCTGTTGGGCGGTCAAGTAAAGTTCTGTCATGAATATTGGGCATGCTCGTTTTCGTGATGGACGGCATGATTGCTTTGCTGACCAAGTTGTACTGACCAACTCCTCGGCGAAGAATTACACCTAGATTTGAGCCCGGAAATCGGCACAAGAGGTCACCTTCTCTAATGCAGGCTGAAGAGATACCGAATTCTTCGTCAGTAACGAAGAAAAGCGGCTCTTTCGGTTTTCGTGGTCTATTGCAGGAGGGAAATATCGTTGACCCAGTTCCGCTGGACACATCTTCCTTCGTAACTGCGTATGCTGAAGAAGTCGGCATGGACAAAGTCGTACTGACCGAGTCAAGATACAACAGTTCTTCCTCTAAGGCTGTCTTTGCCCCCCGTAAACCTGAACCGTCGAGATACTCAACTAGAGTACTGATCCAGTCCCGGCGTCGTGTTTGCCATAAGTCTTCGTCCCCTATCAGTTTCTCAATGGGCAGAATAGGGCTAGTGAGCATTCTCTTCATGCAGAGACTTCCCGTGGATACCGATAATCGATTTCCATCGAGGGACAGCGGAGAGGAACCGGCGTTTTTGAGCGACAGTTGCAAAAGCTGGCTAAAACTCACAAGGTTGGGGGAGTTTACGTCCTCGCCGTACTTTGAATGATACCACAGAATGGCGTTCCGGTAAACATCCTCCACCCGTCCTTCGTATTTGACGTCGAAATCTCCAAATTGAAAACCGCTGGTAATCCCAAGAAGACCGTATACCTTGTCTTTAGGATCGCGACACAAGGAGTTGATAGTAATATCCACAACCTTATGTAATGGCCAGGACCGTCCGTTATCCTTTCGTAGTTTGTCCAACTGAAGCGGGAAAGCGTGCCTGATCTCCTCTATAGATGCGCTGATAGCTGGACTAAATTCCCAGAAGCTTGGCATCTGATCCAAGGAGTCTCGGGTTCTAGTGAGCAGATCCCAAGGTTTGGTGGTATTGGCGTCGTCTCCGAAACACAAAACCAACTCTTTCGCCAAGAGCACTTCTTGAACTATCCAAAGGCGTCTCCAGTATGGTAGGCAGCAGATTCTTTCTAGGCTGACCAGATCCAGTTCTGGAAAGCCTAGAGGTGTGTCGGTCTGAGTAAAGACAAGATCATGCCATGCCATGGCTTCCCAAGCTGCCATATCTCGCCAGAGCTGGACCCATTCAAGCTGAGCTTGAATGGATTCTTCTCGGATCCCCCAGTTGGTTTTTTGCTGCCTTTCCATCTCATATATGCTTGAGCGCCATCTGTCACTTTGCTGAATAACCAACTCGATTTCCCATCTCTTCAGCTCTGTGCTTCGCAAGACGACTTGTTGTTTGAGAACTTCCTGTTTGATGCTCTTAACTTTCTCTGAGATTTGAACTTCCTCTTCGCTTAGAAACGCATCTAAGCTAGGGCTGAGCAACAATACACCTGTCTCCGGGCTCAATTTCAACTTCTCGAGATCTTGGTATTGTAGTTTTGTGAATCTCTGTAATGATTCATATTGCTCAGTGATGAACTTGGGTAGGTCTCCTAGATTTTTGATTTGGGTCTCCTGAAGATTTTCCCATATTTCGGCTTGTCGTTCGAATTTCCCGAGCTGCGATTGCAGTAGTTTCAGGCCTGCTTCGTATTTTTTGTCTGTTGGTTGTTGCCATGCATGTAACTGATCCCGTAACTTGGCAAGGCCACGGCGCTGGTCCATATCAAGTTGCTGCATCTTGTCAAGCCGACGGTTCATCTCTATGCGCAGTGGCGATGCCTGTTGTCTGCGCAGATGTTCACGAAGGTCATAAATCGACCGCTGGAATTTCCCCAGATCGTCCAGTATTTCGTGGAATAGCCTGTCTGTCATTCCTTGCTCTTGACCATCTTCACCGGAAACATGGGTAACCGGACGGAATTGTTTTCCAGGTTCAGGAGCAACCCCTTGCTGGACTTCCCGAGCTTCTGGTGACTTCTGAAGGCCTGCAATGTTGAATTCTTGGTAATCTCGCATCTGACTATCTTTAAAATCTTGTAACAGTCGCTGCTGAGGTGCATGTAGTAGAGCGAGCTGTTTAGATTCCGAGAGCATTAGGTCGTTTATCAACGCTTGTTGTTTGTGCTCCTCAGCTTGGAGCTCATCCAGTTTCTGTTTCGTTTGCGCCAAGCATGGTAGGTCTTTCTTTGTGTCTTTCATCATAGCGGGTAGTCTTTTATCTCTCCGTTTGTATTGCGCATGCTCATCTCTCATTTGTTTCCATCGTAGTCGTCTGTTATCTAGGCGTTCTTGCAGTGATGATGCGCTTGATTCGCTTGACTCGTATGGATCTTTCGTATGTTTCTCCTCGTTCTTCCGTTTCTCGATGTCTCGTGGAAATAGATTGATCCATTGGTCAAATTGGGCTTCGTGGATGGGGCTGAGTTGAGGCGGCGGCGGCGGAAGTTTCGAAGTCGGAGGATTCTCACCAAATTTCTTTGCCATTTCGAGGGCGCCTGCAACTGATGAGTCCCAGCCAGAGCTAGGTCGTCCAAGCCAGACCAACACTCGCTCTGCTCGACGGAATATATCGCGCATCATCCCAACTTGATGATTCCGCTCTTTGATATCTTCTTGGTTTATACATAGTGCGTCAACCCAGAGCACTCGAGGCTCCGAGATACGCAGGGCAGCCAAGGCATTGGCGAGATTAGGCCGTACTGAAAATTCCTCGCCGTTCAAAAGAATGCGAACCGAGGCCTTTTCGTCGCCCCATGTGTATGATAGGGCTTCATAGGGTGGAGAGCTGGCTAGATGTACTGTCTCGAAGGTGCATTCAAGGCTGACACATTTATACCATGGTGCTGATGATCGGTGATCTTTGGTTCGCAGAGGTTGGAGGTGGAGTAAGCGAATCTGTGATAAGGATGGCGCCAATTGCCTATAGCCTGAACTTGTCGTCATTGTCTTTTGCGCAGCGCAAGGAAGTCTAAGTTGTGAGCTAGAAGTGTTATTTGCAGTTGAGACTTGTGGCTAAGAACCTATTCCAGCAGACAGAACTTAGTGTGGTGTTGAGGAAACTAAGAGAGAAAGCAGAGAAGTTATCCAAGTTAACTCTGATCTATAAATAAAGGCTGGGAAACAAAAGAAGAAGAAAATGCTGCCTAGGTCTCGAGAGCCTAAGACAACGCCCAAGGCGGATTTTTATGCATGGCATCTTGGCCCAGATCTTCATTTGATGTGGGGATTTGGTGGCTTGAAATTGAGGCCATGCACAGTTGCAGCTCAGCCCGGTCATCGGATTAGGAGCAGGACGACGCGCGCTGTCACCCAAAAAGACAGTTGAAGACCTGAATTGGGATGGTTATACAGTCTATGGTATGCTGATTTAAAATTATTGCTTTGGAACACAGGATATTATCATTGAACATGTCAGTTTGGCTCTCTCCCGTGTATGTAATCTTGTTGTACTATCTGTCAGTCGTCTGTACATATTTCAGCGACTCATGAATCCTTCCCCAAACATAAAGAGAGGAATTACAAAAAAGGAGATCCTAGTTGGGCAGCTTAATGCCTACGTTCTTTGCTGACTTCTCTCCGTTGTCACCATCGACATCATGGCTCTTGATAGGTATGCGGTGCCATTTGAAGGGCCAATAATAGCAACGAAAAAGTGAGGAAGATCAGGCTTTGCAAGAGATAAATCACCGTTTCTAAGAGGGCTGCATATAGCTTTGGAGCAATTACTTAACTCATATACAGCATTTGGGTACGATAATGCAAGCCAGCCTCAAACCCCCACTGATACTAAAATGTATTGGCTCCTGAACGATTTATTCAATATGCCGTATTGTCGAAGCAAACGAGAGCTAGGCTGACTTACGTAGGGGATGGAGAGGATGTTTCTGGGGGAATGTCAGCTGATGAGTCCAGCGATTGTCCTTTATAGCTGGGTCTTCTGCCATGACTTGGTGTCTCTATTGGGGTCGCACAAAATTGGGGCCTCTATCCCAGTCAATCCTGAGCGGAATGATACCGCGCATCGATACATCGAGTTGATCTTATTCTCCCAGTTTCGTTACGAATTGCAGGTATATAGATAACTTCCGCCGCCGTCCGATACATGGTTTCGTAGTTCTCGTCCAAGCCACTGAGTAGGGTATAGACATACGACTCGAGGGGGCAAAGGGTACAATCTGGGACTAGAGGATGTGCTGTTGGAAAGTCAATAATATGCATATCGTTATCTAGTCTATGGGAATAAACAGCTTAGAAACCGGAAGTTCTGAGTGTATCGTAACTTGTTGGAAAAACAAAGAAAAGGAGCCATTTGCGATATTCAGTTTGGCAGCTTCACGCCTGCGTTCTTTGCCAGCTTCATGATCTCAGTTGTCACAGCGTCAACATCGTGGCTCTTGATGGGTATGCGATGTCCACCATCCCACTCAACCAGTGTCGTTGTCCCAGTTGCGCAGTAGGTCTTCAGCAGAATCTGATGCTGTTCGAGTCCGGGGTCTCGAAGTCCATGGACATGTAGTGTAGGTATGGTCAAAACATGGTCGCCAACATTCGACTCGGGGAAGTCCTTGAACTCGGAGCTCAACAGCGCCGCATCAACAAGCGCTGGGGGATGTTGCAGCCGAGCATCCAGCGTAATTAAAGGCGCTCTCCCAGCCATGAGGACACCAAACTTGAACTGCGTCAACGCCTCCTCCGCACCAAACTGCTCCGTAACTTTCTGCTGCGTCCACAATAAACTCGCTGCAATCTTAGCGCCCTGCGAAAACCCCAGAATGCCGATCCACTCTCCGGTGCCGGGGTCGGTGTCCATAGCCCTGCGGGTCTGGTTCCGAAGTAGCTCAGCGGCGGCCTCTGCTTCAATCTCGGGATGATCGGGCTGCCAGCGGAGCCAGCGCCGAAAGGGTCCATATTCACCGTAGACGCTGACAATGTCGGGGTGAGGCGCTGAGATGAAGGGTGCTTGCATGAAGACGAGACGGAGAGATGAGGCGAGACTTCTGATGAGAGCGCGGCATTGTAGTTCGAAGACTTGTGCATTGACGCCGCCGCCGTGAAGGCAGAGAATGCGGGGGAGATGAAGAGTCTCTGGATCGCTGGAGGTCTGTATTTGTGTCATTTTGTTGTGCTAGTGACAAATGTCACTCTCAAGAACTGAAGAGAATGTGCGATTATCACAGTCGTTGCAAAATGAAGGTTACAAGACAGCGTTCCGGTCTTTGTGTAAGCTTAAACCGAGGATCGGGTAAGCATTCCTAGCATTCCCCGAACGACACCCGCGTTCGGGATCCGAAAAACAGCGATGATCTCCGGGCGCCAGCGCATCATACAGGACGCAGTATCTACAAGATATCTAGATAACTAAGCTCCCATCGCCGTCATTTCAATTATTTCCACAATTTCACATGCTCCTCAACAATTTCCCTCTGTTTTACGGTGGAAGAGCTCGCATTGGTTGACGTCGTGGCTGTGTAGGACCCTGAAATTCAGCCACGCAAGCACCTTATCGCCAAGCCACCATGATGACATCAATGCCGTCTAGCCCGTGCGGCTTGTCACAGAATGGTTCCTTGCAGTTCATGGAACCGGTTTCGAATTGTCTCGTACGCCACTCAATGAGTCTAGAAGTGACGAGGCCTCTCGTATCAGTGATTCGTCCGTCCCTAATAAATACCTGTTCATCTATTAAAGACATCTCCCACCCAGAACCCAAAGATTCAGTCCACTTCGTCTCCCTGTTTCTAGCTCTTATACCTGACACGAAGCTACCCCGCCATTGACTCTCAACCTTAAACCTTGCAACTACAACACCTACAGCTTTACATACCTTACTTATAATCCGATGTCGAATCCTGAGAAAACTCCCCAGTATTCCGCTGGCGGCCAGCATGGAGGTGGTCTGCTTCCTACCGCCGACCCTTCCCAGAATCAACCTCAAGACTCCTCTCTGCCTCCAGCGTACAACCAAGGATCCGTCGAGCTTCCTGGAGACGAGAAGCCCCGCGTATCCCAAAATCCCGATCAGCATGTCCAGTCAGGATCCCAGAGCCAGCAGCAACCTCCTCCGTTTTCGTCCACTGCCGGAACCGAGCAATATCCCAGTGCTGCAGAGGAAAAGCGCCGGCTAGAGCAGCAGTACTTCCCTCCCCCTCCTCCCGGTCCTCCTCCTGCGCAAGATCAACACCAAGCTTCCGCTGCTCACCCGAACCCTCTGCAAGGCAACCCAGTCACTGTGCCTCAGCAGCATCAGGAAACTCACCAGCCCTTTGACGCTCAGCAGGCCCAGCAAAACTACGCTATTCCGCAGTACGACCCTGCTCATCCTACTTTTGCGCCTCCTCCCACGAACCAGCCAGCTGAGGCTCAGGCACCACCTCAGCCAAGTCCTACAGCTCCTACCCACAGTTACGGTTTCAGCCATGGTCCAGAGACAACCACAACCCAGGCCTCGACTTCCGCGCATCCTGAGACACATAAGAAGCCCGGCTGGACCGAAAAGTTCAGCCAGCTTGGTATCAAGGCCGCTGCGCCTATCAACAGGTTGGCGCACAAGTTTGGTAGCCAGAGTTTCCTCCCCGAGACTATCGACAAGGAGTGTGACAAGGCAGCTTCTATTCTAAAGTCCTTCTGCAGTAAGTTATCCATACAGCTTTCCCCGAACATCCGCTAACATACTCTAGAAAACGGTGTCTACGCCGATCCTAGCTCTAGCCAGGTTCCCACATCGACAGACCCCAAGGCACAGGAGACTAATGACGAGATCATCGATCCCACAAAAGAGAAGCCCAAGAAGAGAGTTCTTGTCAACATCCCTCCCAAGGTCATCGCCAAGGCTCAAGGTCTCGCTATCTTCACAACCCTTCGTGCCGGCTACGCTTTCTCTGGTGCCACTGGTTCAGGTATCTTGATCTCTCGTCTTCCCGATGGATCATGGGGTCCTCCTTCAGGTATCCAAGTCCACTCTGTTGGCGCTGGTTTCATGATCGGTCTTGACATTTACGACTGTGTCTGTGTCATCAACAGCCGTGAAGCACTCAACGCTTTCGCCAAGACCCGGGTTGCCCTAGGCAGTGACCTTGCTGTTGTCGCTGGTCCATACGGCGCCGGTGGTGCTGTCGAGATTGGTGCCGCTATGGACGGAAAGAAGAAGGACAAGGAGAACAAGGACGAAGAGGCTCCTCCCAAGCCTCCCCGCCCCACCGAGGACAACCAAGGCCTGAAGCCAGAGACCGATGCCGACAAGAAGAAGAAGCGCCGCAGCTTGAGCACCGGCGCTTTCAAGCCTGTCTTTTCATACGTCAAGTCCCGTGGTTTCTACGCAGGCATTCAAGTCGACGGCACCGTCGTCGTCGAGCGCAAGGATGCCAACGCTGCTTTCTACGGCGAGCGCGTCTCAGTCGAGCAGATCATCCGAGGAGAGGTTCCCCGCCAGAGCGGCATGTGGCCCGCTGGTGCTCGCAACCTTCTCGAGACTCTCAAGGGTGCCGAGGTCGGATCTCTCAAGGTCAATTCCGTGACTCCGACCGATTGGGACCCCACTTCCGCCGATCCTTCGGCGCCGGTGGCGTCGGGGGCTAGTGCGGGACAGACACAACCTCCGGGATATGTCGATGATGGAGTTCACCGACCTGAAGCTGGGGATGTGAAGTATCGTTAGAGTCAAGTATGGATATCAATAAGATACCAGGAGTGAGGGGGTAATATTTTGATCAGGCTTTTGCCATGACTTTCGAGTAGTTTAGCCAAAATCACAATTGCATTTTTTGAACACGAACACGGCTTGAGGAACTCTGCGCGAATGTCTTTTCGTAGAAGCAAGTAAAATTGCGTAAATTACATCGCCGATATCTTCGTTATTCATCCAATCAGTACTTTGTCTCACTTAATATCATGTACCTACTAAGGCAGTGCCTTTTTCCGTGTTTAGCAACAGCGCTCCACGATCAATTGTGACTTCAAATCATCAAAATTCCCGCAGTATGTATAGGGGATAGCAATAAACTCAGGACCTCTATCCTAAGGGATGAAATGACATAGGCAATTTAGCCCAAGCTTAGGAGACTCTTTACTAAACTTATTCAGCGTCCTCTTCTAAAGTCTTTATGCTTTTTTGCTCCCCAAGTGACTTCCAAGAGTTTAGTCCAGACACTCCAGGGTAGCGAATACTGCGCCACATCGTATGTCATTGCCCCTCCAACATGGCGCCCCCACAAGCTCCAAGCTCTGATGAAGTCATTGCAACTCTAGCCCAGCGATCTTGGCAAAAAAGCCGACTTTACAACACAAAGGCTCAAGAACCGAACCCGCAAGTCAGGTTCGCAAACGAAGCCATGTCGTCGTAAGAAGACCCTGCTATACCGGGAATCCCTGTACTTCAGCTAACATTTCACCCCTCCTCAGAAACATCCTATCCCTCCCCTTTCGCAAGTCGACACACCTGTCGCTTGCGTCGACGATAAGGCAGTACATCAACACCAAATATGATCAGCACCCGGATATGTTTAAGCATGACCTCGAGGTCATTGATGCACTTCGACGCGATGCGGTAAACGTTCGAGAGCCACATCCGAGTGGCATTAAGAAGCTACAAGCGTATGCCGGGCAGCTTGTTTGGGTTGGAGGCAAGTTTCCTATAGATGTGAGTGTCACGCGATGCTGGGCGACTGCACAAACTGACGTTGATGAAAAGATTGGCGCCGAATTTTCGTGGTATCCTGCGCTTGGATACAACACCGAGCGTCCCATGGTGCGGAACAACCTCAAGTACGAGCTTATGAACATTCTCTACAACCTCGCCTCCCTCTACTCCCAGCTCGCCATCAACACGCCCCGAGGCAACACCGAAGGTCTCAAATCTGCAGCGAACTACTTCTCCCTCGCTGCCGGCGTTCTCTCACACATGCAAAAAGAGATCCTCCCCGAACTACGAATGTCCGACCCTCCCGAAGACATGGATCACGACACACTCGAGTCCTTGATCCAACTACTCCTCGCCCAGAGTCAAGAATGCTTCTGGCAGAAAGCCGTTATGGACGGCTACAAAGATGCGTCAATCGCCAAGCTCGCCGCTCGAGTGTCCGACCTGTATAACTTTGCTGGCGAAGCTGCTATGAAGAGCGAGGCCATAAGCAGTGCCTGGATCCACCACATGAGCGCCAAGCATCACCACTTTGCTGCTGCTGCGCAATATCGAGCTGCATGCGATTGCCTTGAGAAGAGGAAATATGGAGAAGAGGTTGCGCGACTCAAGGATGCTGTTGCTTGTGCTACGGAGGGTATTAAGGAGGCCCGAAGTGGTTATCTTGGCAAGACGGTGGTTGATGACCTCAATGGGTTGAAGCGCAAGGTTGAGGAAGACCTGAAGCGAGCAGAGAAGGACAATGATGTTATCTACCTGAGTATGTGCGTTGCGACCCTTGCTTGGCAGAGTACTAACTTTTGTAGTTGCTGTACCACCAAAGTCGGAGCTCAAGATTCTTGATCGCGCAAACATGGCCGTAGCTCGGGTGCCACCACAAGTTGCCAATCCCTATGATTACTTTGGAGACCACGCCGAGTTCGGACCAGCTTTGTTCTCTCGACTTGTCCCCTTCTCGGTGCACGTCGCCACATCAATTTACGAGGAACGGCGCGATCGCATGGTTAGCCAGAATATTATTCCGGAACTTGAATCGCTTACAGACAAGATTCACGAAATTCTCACATCGCTTGGGCTACCTGGATCTTTACAAGCTCTTGAGAAACCCCTAGGTCTGCCGCCAAGCTTGGTCCAACATGCTGAGGAGATCAGACAAGCAGATGCCATTGGCAGAGTGCAAAAGGGCTTTGCGGATATTGACAAGTTACGGTCTGCAGATATGGCAATCTTTGAAGAGGGCAAGGCGGCTCTAGCTTCGGAGGAAGAGGAAGATCAGCGGTTGCGGATGAGATACGGAACAGACCGATGGGTGCGACCCGAGAGTCGGCAAGATCCCCAAGGTGGGAAGCTTTGGCAGCACGCTTCTGAGATTGAGAGCTACTTCCAAAGCAGTGTCAGTAGCGATGCGGTCGTTAGGGAGAAGTTCGGCGCGATCCAGGATCTGCTTGCTATCCTTTCCGGACCGGACCGAGATCTGATGGACTCTGTGCCGTCGAGCCGACGGGTTGACATACCCGAGACATTGAAACCTGTCATAGGAAGATTGCGCGGCGCATACAACGACGTTCTTCGTCTGGAGAGCCGTCGTCGCAAGAAGGTTGAAAGTTTGCGGGAAAACGCCCGGCGCGATGATATCAAGCCGGACATTCTGAAGGAAGCGGCCCGATTGGAGCGAGCGTATCCTAACACTGCACTCGTCCCAGCTCACTTTGAGGAGTTCTTCGACAAGCGACTTGATAAGTTGTATGAGCCCGAAGTTGAAGCGATTGACAAGGAAGCCAAAGACCAAGAACGTCTGTTGGCCGATGTTCAACGTATCAATCGCGAGTTTGAGTCGCAGAAGCGACAGATGGGTGAACGCGGCAACCGAGAACGCGAGGTGGCTTTGCAGAAGCTTGATAATGCCTATTTTAAGTATAAGGAGATTATCAACAACCTCGAAGTCGGTCGCAAGTTTTACAATGATTTGAACAAGATTGTTGGACAAGGTTTCCGTGATGTTATTCGCGGTTGGGTCGCTCAGCGCCGCATGGAGGCGCGAGCATTGGAAGAGTATGTTTCTCACCAACCTTCTACGGACTATTTACTGACCGATATTACAGGGAAATTAACATGCCGACGTTGTCAAACCTCAACATTTCTCACCAACAACCTCCAGCCCAGAGCCCAATGCCGTCACACCAAGACCCCTCCCAGTCATATGCACCACCACAACAACAAGCCCCTCAACCTGTGCAGAGCCCAGCTCAGGCAAACATACAGTCTTGGGGAGAGACGGTACAGCAGCCAAAACCAGTACAACCAACACCGGTTGGTGCAATGTGGACTCCTGGTATGGGTATCAAGTTTGGCCAGTCTGGTGGTTCGGGCCAACCTCCTGCACCTGGGACGTGGAATCCTAACTCTGGAATCAAGTTTGGTTGAGTGTAGTGTATAGATACCCTGATTTTTAGAGGGCTGTTTAGTAGACATAGCATCATGGCGAATACGAGTTTGTTTTACCCACTAGGATGAAAGAAAACCTAGGACCTTTATCCCATGTAATAAAAAGATTCAGGTAATTTAGTATAAGTTTAGTATACCTAAGTTGAGGATAAACTTAGGATACCTTTTGCTGAGTTTATTTCAACACCCTCTATCAAGGTCTGACCGATGTCTTGAAGGATCCAGTATCGTAAGTATCAACTGTGTCTTCTCCCAAAACCAGCGTAAAGCTTTTCGCTGTATCCCCTCCTGCAATGCCAATTCTCGGCTGCTAATTCATCGAACAGTGTAAACTCCATGGCTAACAGCATGGTATCCTCTCTTGCCAACCTTCCCCGTCAACTCACTCTTCCACTCCTTGCCCTCCCCAATCAACTCAACGACCTTCTTGAACGTAAACTCCGGCTTCCAACCCAACTCCTCAACCGCCTTGCTAGAATCATAGACCCGATCGATCCTCTTCAAGTGATTCCACTCCTTATCCTTGAAGACCTGCACACACTCCGGCGCAACACTCTCAAACACCTGCTTAGGGTCTCTGTCCAGCATCGCCAGCGTGTCAGCATCATTAGGAAAAGGCGGCGGCGCGCTGATGATGTACTTCCGAAACTGGATCTCTCGCGCTTTCTTCATCGCGCAGACTGCCGCGCGGACTATATCTTCAATGTCACAGCGACGATACGCTAGTTCGAGCACCTTGAGGTTGTCGTCTGAGACAGCTGCTCTGCGATCTTCATCATCATCCTGCTCTGGGAAGAAACGGCTCGTGCGGAGGATGACGACGGGCATATTTGTCTGTTTCTGAATGAGGAAGCATAGATCTTCTGCTGCGACTTTTGTAGCGCCGTAGATGTTTTTGGGGATGGGCACGACGGTCTCGTCGATCCAGGCGGCGGGCTGTCCGGGTTTGGGACTCAGCGCTGCGCCGAAAGTGCTTGTTGTGCTGAAGAAGATGAAGCTTTCGATCTGGGCGCCGAGCTTGGAGGCTTCTTCGAGAAGGACGAGGGTGCCGGTGATGTTTGTGTCGATAAAGTCTTGCTTGGAGTGACTCTCGACATGAGGTTTATGCAGTGTCGCAGCGTGGAGGACATGCTGGATGGGGTGTTTCTGAAGAAGAGATGTTACAAACTCGCGGTCTGAGATTGAGCCGACGTGTGTTGTGTTCTCAGAGGGTAGGATGTCGATCCCGAGCGGTGTGAAGCCGAATGTCGGGAGGGAGAGCATGAGGGCTGTGCCGAGATGGCCGGATGAGCCTGTTACGAGGACGTTGTAAGCCATGGTGTTTGGTTTGACGTTAGAGCGGTGTTGAAGGATGAAGAGGGCTGTTTCGAGGAGGTGATGGGTGAAGGTGAGGGTTTTGTAGATGAGGTGGGGTTTAGTCGGCGAGTGAGTCAGGCACTAAGACGAAGAGAGGTGAATCACGAACGAGGGCGAAAAAAAGGAAAGGGATTGGGTGGTGAGGATGGATACTGTGAGAGGGGGATACAGTGGTTGTGAGATGTTGTTGTGAGATTAGGCAGGTTGAGTTTCACGACGTGGTGTAAGGCCGAATTGAGGTGTTGACAGATTCCATTCTATCGAGCTTAGGCCATTGTTTATGCTGTCTATAGACTCTCGGTCGCATATTTAGGTATTAAAGAGTCTCTGAAAGTGTTTCTGTCGTTGGTGATGGCTTCAGAAGTTGCTGTCAGCATTCAGTCACCTTATGATGAGTAGTGAAGATATGGTTCGACTTAACCACTCACTGTATTACATGCCGCGCGCCAATGCACAGAAAAGACCCCGAGATGATACAATGTGTCACTGAGTGATATCGGTTAAAGAGGAATGTTTTGTTCTTCGAAGTCTAACTGCTGAACTTGACGTGTCTTGATAGAATAAGACATTTACCAGTCTGATGTAGCCCAAAACGAGAACGCATGTAGACCTCCGAATCACATCCGCAATTGAACTTGAGAAAGACCTGGCTAGTAGAGAATGTCTTCTGACGATGTCCATGTCTTTGTTGCCCAATAGACTCTATATATATCCTGTGTTCACAATGTTCTCATTCTCAGCCCATGTCCAACCGCACCATCACTGCCGTAACTTGACCTTGACCACCAAGCCCCATCCTGTCTTGCCCTCCCAAATACCCATCTCATTCTCCCGCCGAAACGTAACCTCCTCAGCCTTGACCGTCATAGTGACCGGTTCTTCCTCCTGTACCTTTACCACTGGCGCTGGCGGTGTCGATGGTTCAGATTTCTTGAACAAGCCCCATCTTGAAGCTTTCTTTGCTTGTTCGACGTGTGCTTTGACAACCTGACGGTCTACTCGCTCTGGGGAGATGTACTTTGCTAGACGGACTGCCATGTCGTGGTCTGACCACCAGAGAACGTCGTCTGAGGTAGATTCTTGGGTGTCGTCTTCCCATCGGCCCCATTCGTCAAAGGCTCTGGTTTTGGGAGGTTCACTTTGTTTGACGGGTTTCTTTTGGTCACCTACCAGCTTGCGATCTTCTCGAACACGCACAACTGTTCGGGATTGATCTTCATCGCTAAAGAACCATCCTTCACCAACTGCTTCTTCTGGCACCATGGTCATTTCGACGACTCGTGGTGGGGGATCCATGGCTGCTATTGATGAGAGCATATCTTCAATGTGAGGCACCAAAAGGGTGAGTATTTCACTGTCCCGCTCATCGCGCGCTGAGTTGCGAACTGCTTGAACGGATTGAATGCGTAGGGGGAGGTTGTTCAGATGTGAGGAGAAGATAGTCGTGACTGGCTGTCGTGGTTCTGATGATGCCGAGGGGCCGGATTCAGTGTATGGGGGAGGAAGATCCCCGTCATCGAAGGAGTCTTGCTTAGACATGATGTTGTGTTGCAGTGAGAAGAAGCCAAGTCTGGAGATTCTGCAAGACGTATGTTTAGTCAATGCTACAGCAAATGCCAAACGCCCGATGCATATACATACATACATAAAACCTGAACCTATTGGAGGCCAACAAGTCAGCCCACCATCAATAGCGCTTCGGTGACCACCAAACTCAGCCTTGTATCGCCCTGTCTTCAAAGCGTAGTATCAAAGCGTCAAACTAGCAATCGCCGAAACCACAAAAGAGGAGGGGACTTGGTTACAGCCTTGGGCTGCACATTATCTCTCTGCCTGATGAGAGTGTTCGTGGTGGTCATTGGTTACTCATCGTGGCGCAGCAGGATTGATGGTTGTTCAGTCATGCAATGTGGGGGCTTGGTGGTGTTGGGACATTCCGAGTATCATCGAATCATGTTTTCTGCACGTGAGCTATTGCATTGCGGCCGGGCGTTTAGCCAAGATGCTTGATTCGGATACCGGCAGGAGATGCTTGATTGGCAGTTATTGATATGAATTCCGCGCGGTGCGCGGAAATTAAGAGGTGATTCATTACAGGGCTGTGTTTGATAGTGCTGTGCGGCTGAAGGTAAGTTTGGGACAGCTAATTGCCAATAAACGCAGTGGAACATGTCATGTGTTGAAGGTGAACCAACCGAGCCTTGATCCTAAGTGATAATAAGGCTTAGCGTGAGCTTAGGATAATGTATTCTTTACTGAACTTATTTTGACACGTTTTGTCAAGTTCCCGGCCAACTTACACGAGAGTTCAGGGCGCCCTGGAGCTTCGGTGATGCTTTAGAGGCGGACCCCACCGTAGATCACCCGAGAACGCCCAACCAACAACATCACATCACCCACCACAAAAGAAAGAACCTCACCAAGCCCGGGCATTCCCCATGGCGATCACATCACAAGTTCATCCTCTTTAATCTTATTCCTCAACTCAATCTGATCACGGGACCGCATTGCATACCCGTTGTGGACATGGAAGCCTTCCAGAATATGGGAATTGACAGGGGTACTCCAGACTCCGCCACCACATCTTGGAGCGAGGCACATTATGACCCTTGTTAGGCTTTGAGACATGCATGTTTTGTGTTTCTGTTCCTGGCATATAAGGAAGTGGTTGTCCGCTTTGTGAGACATGCTTTTTTGATCATAATATATAAATAATTCTCTAGTAACATTGGTTCTAGAGATATACAACACTCGTTGCAAATAACTACTTACACCTGGTCACATCTATACCAGTTCTATACTTCAATACCCAAATACACTTCCACTCTCTTCTACCTTCAACACCATCAAAGATGTCTTACAGAATCTCTGCCCCCGATGAGTACCTTGCCATCACTGGCATGGGCATCAAGACCGTCAAGATCACAAAAGCAGCATGGGTCTGGCCTCTCCAACGATGCACACGCTTCAGGTATTCCTGCCTCCTTCTCCAACTGGTCAACATCCACTAACTCCCACTCAGCATCCGCCCTCACGACTATGCCATGGACCTTCAGGCCATGACTAAGGAGAAGCTGCAGTTCTCTCTCCCCGTCGTCTTCACAGTGGGCCCTGATGTCAACCAGCGCGGAGCCAACCGCTCTGATGCCGACAGTGAAGCCGATGGCCTTGATCGTGAGGACCGAGGTGACGCTCTGATGAAGTATGCTATGCTTTTGGCCAACTCTGAGGAGAAGGAGAATGTCAATCAGGGCCAGCATGTTGCCAACATCGTCAAGGGTATCATTGAGGGTGAAACTCGAGTCCTCGTGTCTAGCATGACTATGGAGGAGATCTTCACTGAGCGAGAGGTCTTTAAGAAGAGAATCTTCCGAAACATCCAGAACGAGCTGTCGCAGTTTGGCCTGCTCATCTTCAACGCCAACGTACGCCGCTTCTCCCCCATCTACTGACACGATAGCTGACATTCCACAGGTCAAAGAGCTGAAGGATGCCCCCAACTCAGTCTACTTCGCCTCTCTCTCCCGCAAAGCCCATGAGGGCGCTACCAACCAAGCCAGAATTGACGTCGCAGAGGCTCAACTCCGCGGTAACGTTGGAGAAGCCCAGCGCAAGGGTGAACAAGAACGCGAGATCGCAAAGATCAACGCCGAGACCGCCGTACAGAAGACAGTTCGTGATATCGAGCGCGCCCAAGCAGAAGCACAGCTCGACACCAAGCGTACAGCCCTCACCCGTGATGTCGACATTGCTCGCGTCACAGCCCAGCGTACCCTTGAGTCCAAGGATGAGGATCTCAAGAAGGAGGTTGAGATCAAGCGTGCTGCTGCTGAGATGGAACGTCTCCGTGCCAAGGATGTCGTGAAGGCTACCATTGCGAAGGAGAGTAAGCAACAGGCTGCTGATGCAGCTGCGTACGAAGTCGAGGCCGATGCGCGCGCCAATCAGGAGGCTAGTCAGCGCAAGGCCGACGCTGCAGCTTACCAGACCAAGCTCTTCGCCGATGCAGACGCAGCAGCTACATACGCCAAGATCACCCGAAACACAGACGCCCAGGCTTACCAGACCCGTAACGAAGCCGAAGCATATAACTACGCCGCCCAGCAGCGCGCCGAAGCCGAGCTCGTCAGCAAGCTCCGCGAGGCAGAGGGTATCTCCGCCATGGCCGACGCCTACGGCAAGTTGTCCGCGGCGTTTGGCGGTCCCGCTGGTCTGCTGCAGTACATGATGATCGAGAAGGGCACGTACGTCGAGCTCGCCAAGGCCAACGCCGCAGCCATTCGTGGTCTGGAGCCCAAGATCAGCGTGTGGAATACTGGAAGCCAGGCTGGTGCTGGTCAGGGTGGTGATGCGACTGAGACGATGCGCAATGTGTACCAGATGCTGCCGCCGCTGATGAGCACTATTAACGAGCAGACGGGTATTACCCTGCCGGAGTGGCAGTTTGGCAAGTTGAATGCTGGTGTCAACGCTGTTGGCCAGGAGGGTGCTAAGAGTAATGGCCACAAGAGCCATTAGGGGTTGATGCATGGATGTACAGTATGAGAGGAGGACTATGATGGACGATCTTTTGGTGGTCTTTTGATATCCCGCTTTGCCACTACTTTCTTCTCCTTTGTTTATAGACTTGTTTGATACCAATTTGTTAGCTTAGATTGAACAATTTACTTTAATGACCATGACTTGTATCTACTGGTGAGCGTTGAGCAGAGCCTCCACGTGACAGTTTGACCACCTTTCAGTTGATGATGTGAACAATATCGTAGTTGAGTCTTTTTGGGGAGAGAGACCAGGTCATTAAAATAAGCTCAGCAAAAGATATCCTAAACTTATACTAGGTCACCTAAGCCTTTTACTACTTAGGCTAAAATGCTTTATAAGGAGCCCTGAAGAGTATTGCGTATGTGCTGCTTTGAGCATGAGCATCCGAGTCTGATGATGCTCGACGGCGCCTGTAGATCTTGTGACCTCCTGTGAGGCGATCTGGGAATAAAAAGACGTTTCGGGATAGGCTGTAGCACTGACAGAGGTCTCTGTCGTCTTCGTAACATCGATGGAAAGCTTCTTGACGCTCTAGTCTTGCTTCGGACCGTGCGTTATGATGGGCGCTACATGGTGTTGTATGTAGTACCAAGCTGGGGCGGGCGACTGAGCTTCGCCTTATGGGCAGGATGATCTGTAAACAGCACGCCAGAAGAGAAGACCAAGAATGGAGATCGGCCTCACGATGGAGTAAACCCTTGGTCTTGCGTTACGCGGGAAAGATGGACCCGAGGCAGTCAGTCGGGGGTGTGATCGTGAAGTGCTGGCTCCGTTCAAGGGGGACTGACGAAGAGCCTGCGGTATGTCTCTGACCAGCTCAAGTATCTTCAGGTCGCTGAAATGCTGTGCCTGTCGGCGAGTGAACCTAGAGTACAAGGGAGGCCCAGAAACGTCGGGGGAAACGGGTTCGGATCTCTGATCCTTGGAGGCTCGCAAGATGCCCGCCCCGCGAGGGACAACTGAACTGATCTGTCACGTATTGGAAATGTTGGCAGCCTGAAGCCGCTCAGGGGAAGGTTCCAAGTCTCTGCGACTTTCGCAAACACGTAGCATCGCTTTTGGCGGCTTGCAACGGACAGAGACTTTGCGGAACCCTTGCTGAAGAGAGATCAAAGAGTCGCGATGTACAACGGTTGTCGGGGGTATAATCGGGAAGGGGGGGATAGGTTCGTGGTTGGGAGCTGAGCGTCGATTGTCTGGGATAATGAATGAAACGTTAGCCAGGTAGGAACAAGAACGCGACGAAATCACTAATGGTACTTCTACTGCACCTAGATGAGGAAAGAAAACCCAGGACCTTGATCCAAAATGATAAAAAGACTTGGGTAAATTCGCATAAATTCAGGATCCCTTTACCAAGTTTAGGATATCTTTTGCTGAGTTTATTTTGACACCATATATTAAGATCCGGTGCTTTCTTGCTCCCTGTGGTGCACGTATGGGCAAAGGTTGATCTGACGCAGGATGACATGTTGTCTATGGAGCCATCTACTTCTCATCGGTCGGGAGGCGAGTTGTGTTGGCAGTGGTTGCTTGCTTCTCCCCGTTGGTGGGGCGGTCGACAGTCTTAGCATGTCCACCGAATGAGTTGGTATGGAGAGAGAGGTTCAATTGTGGCAGTTGATGAAGAGGGTGGTGGCAGTGGGGTGGAGCGGGCAGTCACATTATGGAATTTGCAATGTCTCTCGTGGTGGGAGAAGCATGTTCTAATTGATATCATGAATATTTGGTTGTTTGCTAGCTATGTGGGCTGACCATTCCCAAGTGTCCACCATAGATAATAATAATCGATGAAGATGACCTGCAGAGACCAGAACTGCCTGTTCAGGCAGAATGAGCGAGAGTTGAAATGAATCGAAGTCCGAGATGAGTCGGTGGTGGAGGAATCAATCGTAGTCAAAGCGGTATGTGATTTTGTCGAGATGAGAGGCAGGGAGTGAACCGAAGGAGTTTGTAACCTTGAGGGAGAAGACAGAGTTACAAGTTAGTGATGAGCCGATGTCAATGGGAAAGGTCAAGACAGCTTACCAGTTGCTGGTGATCTCCGACAAGGCGACCTGGTCCAGACTTGGATAGAGAGCGGAGCTGATGCTCGCTCCTGCATTGATCTTCGGTGTGGCATTAAACTGGTATGAGCACCATGATCACAAGAGCATGACTAGACAGACATATTAGCACAAGATCAATGTCGGAGAGAGGGGTGAGGAGACTTACCAATTGCTGGTGACGAGGAGAGGCCTATGGTCCAAGCTGGGATAGAGAGCCGAACTAATGTTGGCTTCTCGAATTCGGTTGTGCCCTTGCTTCTCACAGTTGCGCAAGTCACAGTTGCGGCAAGTCAAGTGGAAAATACGGGATACTGTCTGCTCTCCCATAGTCAAGTCATGATCCGTCGAATCAGTAGTTGGGTCGGTGATGACCAGCGAATGACTGCTCAGCTGCCGAGAGGGCAGGCCCCGTGGGGATTCAATGCTGCGATCGGTCGAGCAGTGTATATATATAGTGATGAGAGCACACCCCGTGGGGCTTCAATGCTGCGATCAATCGCGCGGTATATATAGAGTGTCGAGAGGACACACCCCGTGGGGCTTCAATGCTGCGGTCGCCCGAGCAATGAACAATATATAAGGTATATAGAGAGGAGGGTAAAGATGTTGATGAAAGAAGGCAAGGAAGGATGTTGAGGATGGGGCAGAGAGTATGGGTGATTTTGATATCATCACAGGCTTCCTGGTACTCTTTGAGAAGCTGAGGGAGCTTTTCAGATTGAGGCCGGTGGAATATGCGAAGGTTGGTAGGTCTGAATCGAACAGTGGAGGAGCCAAGTGTAGATGTGTTATTTGCAGTTGAGACTTGTGGCTGAGAGCTTATTCCGGCAGACAGAACTTAGAAGGGGTGGGCGTGTCGCAGGTCTTCAAGACCGTTCCTCGTAGTGACTTTCGTAAAATTCATAAGTTCGTTGGAATCGTAGGCAAGGCTGTGTCAGTGGCGAGCTTAGATGAGCTTGTTGTTCTGGGTGCCATCCCAGATACCGCCATCCTTCTGAGCGGCGGCATCCTTGGCAGCAGCAGCCTTGCCAGCATCGTGAGCGTCGGGCCTTGCCATGACGTGTTAGAATGAAGTTGAATGAGAACAGAGAGATGAGAACTCACCGCGACCATACACACCACAGCCGCTTCTTGTTCAGGCCCCGAGAATCAGGGCCGTCACTCACCCGCCTTGCGACGGGGGGCGAAGCGGCTCACCACCAAGTCACCAAACAATTTCGCAGGGCGGCCCTCTTGGGGCGGCCGGTCACCCAGTATGTCGGGGAAGAAATCACCCAATGTGTCGGGGAAGAGGAGTCACCCAGTGTGTCGGGGAAGATGTGTTGAGAAAGGCAAGTTGTAGGTTCAGTGTGAGTTTGTCGCGAAGCATGATCTGTGTTTGATCTGTCGGAGGTCAGGATTGATTGCGAAGGAGGGAAGGGCAGTATGACTTACCGACTGAGATGTCCATATCCTGGCTCAGAGCGCCAGCAATAGTGGGACTACCCTCCGAGTAGAACACGAGTGCATTCTTTCCCTTGAACCTCTGACCAAGAGACTGGAAAGAAGATGCCGTGGTGACTTGGGGGATGACACCGGACCCATAGGAGATCTCCTCCAGTTCGGCGAGGCGAGTGCCGCCGTCGTACTGCGAATGACGGCGGCACTGCTCGTCACGGAAGTACTGACCTGCAGTAGGCGTGAACAGCCCTGTATCTAGTATGTCAGTGCTTTGTCATTGTAGTTGAGTGGAAGGGGTACGTACCAACATGCTCATCATGCTCAACCCAGTCCTCTCCCCAGATTGCTTGACCCAAGGCAGGGCCCACCACAATCGACGTTCGCCAGCACCACAGAGAGAGTGCAACTCCCTCTATGGTGCCGGCGACCACAAGAAGGACGGGCAGTCACTTCAAGTGGCCGGCCCGGGACCCTAGATGAAGTGGTGAGTATGTGTGCTCGCGTGTAGGAAGGGAAAGTGAAACAGTGAAGCGCGAAGCACCGCGTGGATGGAGGCAAGGGAAGAGACGAGGGGATTGGGGAAGAGAAATGAAGAGCAGCTCGAGATGGTTTCATGAGAAGAGAAAGAAAATGCAGTGACTCACTGTCGGTAGGTTGAGCCGCGCAGGACCCGGAGCCAGACGCCGTTTGCGGCTCTGTATATATATAATGGGATGTGTCGAGGATAATTATATTTGATGTGTGATAAAAATATTGGAGGAGAGGGGATAAAAATGTTTGAGGATGAGAGAGGAAGAAAAGAAGAGATGGAGGAGAAGTGGGAGGGGAGAAATATATAGCCCCAGCAACCGACCTGCATGAGGGCTTCTGCCCTCTTCCACTTGCAGCCATGCGTCTCTGCCACTGGCAACAATGACATCAGGCTTCTCATTCACTTGAGGGGACTGCTTGTGTCACCGGAAGGGAGCTTCAGTGGTCGTTAGTACGTTGTCTGGCCCCTGGGAAGACTTACGGTACCTATCTAGTCACCTGGGGGCAGCTTATGCCCTGAACAGATCCCCCAACACGTCTCCTATTGCTGTGCTATTCTATTGTTCAGTTACTTGAATGTGCATCACGTAATTGGAAGCTTTGGACAATAAGCTCACTTTTCTATTCTCCTCGTTGCTGTAATTTACTGGTAGCTTGACACTTGGGGATCAATGGATGCACTCCTGGTCAATGGCGTGGGGGAGCCTTTGGCTGAATCTCAAAGTGCTTCCCTTGGCCTCTCTGTGCATGAGGTGTGTGTGGTGGCCAAGATCGTTGGGTAGAAAAACTCCCGTCTCTGCACAAGGTCCGTGTTCGCGTTCTGACACTGCCCTGGACCAAGGGACACTCCGTGATTCAGACCACAAGCAAAATGATATCGCCCCCACTTTAACACATTGAACCTTCGCAACCAAGAGTAATGCTGTAAACGAGTGTCAGTGCTGTATTTCGGGAGTTAGTGATATGTCCTCTCGTTCGCCCCTTGTCCAATTCATCTTGACCGGGGCCCCCCTTTTTGACAAATACCACGCAGAATTGCCAATCTATGCACACACACACAAGGCCATGTTCTCTTGCACTCAAAGTGAGTACAGTAACTGAAAGAAAAGGGACAGTAACTGAATCGAAGTACGAATCCGACTGAGGACTGTTGCGAGCCCCCCACCACCACATTGGCCACAGCCAAGGGATGAGCAACAACCAGTAATCACAGCAGTAAAACGCCGTCAAAGTACCTAAAATCAACTCTAATCGACTCAAATGCAGGCTCGCAGCCTATGATTTCATCGCTGGCAAAACAGTGGCTTCTACCCCTTTTCACACCACCCCCGGGCCTTGGCTAGCTTCGACCTCACAAGACATGTGGCATTAGGCTATCTGATCCTAGCCACAGTCAATTCAACAGATTGCGCGCAGCTCATTCAACCTTGTATCGGATTGACCCAGTGTTGGTTCAGCGCTGCAGTTTTATCGTGCTTGACACAGCATCACACGGCCGCTACTCCGTGAAACACCTGAACTTGAAGGCTATGGCAAGATTCACTTCGCTCACAGTACTCAATGACGCTGATACAAAGCTATTAGGAGTTCCCATCTCATTCGTGGCTTTGTTGACAACGGTATCTGATGCCGGCCTGGATTCAGGGGCTTCCGAATCAGAAGCGACATTTCTGCAACTTACATCAACTTCATACGTGAACGATTCCAAACGATTCCGAAGACCAAGGAACACTTTAGGTTGGAGAGGCTCTGTATCATGAGGTGTTTTGGACTTGGGGAGAGGGACACGGTGTTGGCCTGCAGCAGATGGTGGTGGAAGATGGCCCTTGGATGTCAAGTGTAAGGCCTCTGAATGAAAGCTTCCTTTGCAATAAACCACAAGTTCCTTGGAAGTTCGTGAAGTTGTTTCGCTCCCAGTTTGACCGGCAGAAGGCAGACATTTCATCAAGTTTCTTGACTCCACCATGGCATGCAGCACTTGAACAGGTACACCAATACCCACTGTAGGTTCGTTGATGGAGATCAGAAGCAGCTTTGGCCACAGATTTGTAGTAGTAGCATTTTGAATTGACCTTATTGACTGCGTTTTCCATAACGATGCTTCGGAAATCATTACTACCGAGGAACGGGTGGGCACTTGTGCTTGTGAAAGAATTGCAGGCGTGACAAGCAACTGGGACACGAAGGAATGTCTTGAACATATCGCACGAGATAGTAATGCTACAGCGTGCGATGACTCGAACTCTTCTTACTGACCACATCCACTCATCGATATCCATCAGTGCTGCGATAGACCATCTGAGGGTCTACCACCAACACCCCACTTCCACTGACAGTCCGCTATGCAACGATAACCCAACCTCGGTCCAACCGCTGGACTTTTGAGGTTCAAACCAACAGACCTCTCTGCCGCCCAAACACTTCTTTAGCTCAAGAACTTAGAGGCATTAGCAGAAAGGGGGTACACCGACATCATCCCACACAGTCTCTTTCGACGGCCAATATCTCAAGCCGAATTCGAAAACCAGTGTCACTCAAAGCCTTCGAGTCGAAGAATTCCCCCTAAGTCGGGACTTGGACTTAGCTTATGTCTCAACCCGCCATGCCTTTGCCGCCTGGGAGCCTTGGAGGCCGTCACCTCGTGAGGGGGGGCTTACCGCGAGTGCCATCAACAACGGGTCGCCATGGAATATGATACGGCGCTTGAAGGAGGGTTTCTCATGATATACACCTTTGACATCAGATTCTAGCCAATGGAAGCTCTCGGAAAGAGGTAAGTGAACAGCTCTGCGTCATGTTCAAAACACGTTCTTATTGACCTTCCGCCCAGAACAATACTCGATTCGACTGAACGCGTCACAAACTTCGAACAATACGCCCAACCGATTCCGATACGACGATATCAGCCTATCTGAGGCAAGACTTGATATACGAGGAACCCACCAAGCCCAAGGCAGAGATGAGCCAGTACACCTCGAGTCCCCAAGATGATGGCTATCAACTCGGTCAAACGCGCCCAAGATCCCAGGCGTTTTCGGACCTGGTCTGTACGCCGCTGTTCAGAAGTGGCGATTTCAGAAAGCTCACATCTGCTTCAGCATTGAACTCTCGAAGAGTCACCGCTGCGTCACCTCCCCCTAGGAAGAAACACGATGCCCCCATCATCACAACTCGCGGCTCAAGGTACGAGAAGGTGAAGAGGCGGTCAACGGTATGTCGGCTTCACATTGATGTATTTAGTACCCCTCTGAGACTTTCTTGGCAGGTAACGAGTTCAGCAGCGAGATATACAGCGAGCCCAGCCAACACGACTGAGCCAACGCCGAAGCGCCAACTGGCCACGCACTACTTCCCCCTCAACATCATCTTCGCTGTTGCCCTACAGACGTGGTGCAAGCCAACTAGCATCCATTATGCATCCAGCGACGGCAACTTACTCAGCACTCTATCCCCCCGTGCCTCTTGGAACCCTGCCTCGAATGCGCTATCACCTCAGGAACACAGGCAGAGCAGAGTAACCGCCTCAGTATTTGTTCCTACGACATCCGTACAAATATACCTCTGTACAGCTCCAGGCATCGACATCGCGCAGCTTCGGGGGGCAAGAGGGAGTTGCTGAGCTTCACGAAGCCGGGCGCTGACCAGCATCCATAGCAACATCTTCAACATTCCAACGAGAAGCACTTACATATCGCTATTCCGACAAAGGCCTCCAGTTACGACAGCGCAAGAAAGATTGCTTCAACCGCCGCAAGCAGGATCAGATCGTCGACAGTAAGCTCATCTGAAAGGCGTTCAAGGCCTCAACGCTTATTACCCCCTCGATGGGCCCCCACACAGACGCATGGTGGACACGGGGACAGGGGTTGACTGCAAGATCATCGAAAGAAGCCGAGTTCCGTGCTTGATCTTTTTTCCCCTTCTCCTCGCTGCTCGAAAGAGGGGCTTTTCGATGTATCGTAAGAACACACTCGACAGGAACTCGACATTGTGACCCAGGAACGACGACTGCTTGGAGGAGCGGAGACGCTAGCGACACTGCAGTCCGAGGGTGCGTAGGGGAGTGAGAGGGTGACTGATCGCCAGTAATGGTGGTCTCCTATCCCAACACAGAACGCCTTCGCAACCCTTTTACCTTCACAGGGATCAAACTGGTACGCTCAGTATATCAGTCTCCCAACCGGCCTTGATGATGACGGAAATGGCGATGCCATCATTGTGATCAAGAGTCTTACACTAACGTCCTTGGTCCTCATAGTGTTCCCACTTCACGTCGTACCCAACATCCCGAATCATCTGCGCCACGCTCAATCCAATCCCTAACTTTAACGTTTCGTCCACTTCGCTGTGGCCTAGAACAAGAGGACCCGAACGCCTGTGACATCAAATGAGATCGCCCAAGGATTCAGGTTCAGAGACCCCGCTACAGGGCTACACTATCCCTCCTTCGCGTTGTATTCGGCACCCATCGTATGAGTATCCTGGTGCATCACAAATTGTTTATACCCATGTACCCCAGCCGTTCGAGTACTGAAGCGCCAGCAACATCGCGCAACCTTGAGTCCGCTCTCCAAGAATAACGGTCCCTGGCCTCGTCCCCCGAAAATCCGTCTCAATGACTTACCGAGCCTCTGCTGAGGCTTCAGTAAGCTCTTCGGTCTGCCACCCTTTCTGAAAGTATGGGTCATCAAGCCGAGGGATGTCATACCGGATGATGAGCATTTGGAGCTCAAACGTGATTGACCGACAATTCTTTTGAGTATGGAAGACAAATTGAGGGCCTGATAACAGAGTGTTCATGGCGTTTCTCGAGGAAGTCGTATCGGTTTCCAGCAGTTCCCCCAGACATCTCGTCGTTGGAGGCCAGGCCAGGCCGTGGAAGAGGATGAAGGTCTAGGATTCGACGATGTAAGCGAACTGTCAGACATCATGCAAAGGACCAGATAGGTTTCATATACATAATACGAATGGTAGAAACGGGAACATGTACAAACAAAGATCGGGGTTGTCAGACAGATATGCGCGCGGCTGTTCTGGCCAATCATGTGTTTTGAGGCGGCAACTGAACAGGGGATCACGGACTGCATTTCCTCCTGTCAACAATTTTGTTCATGGAACAGATTGAGGTTCTTGCCCTTCCAGATATCTAAATAAAGAATGATCTCAAATCTCATTGAGTAATTTGTTTCGAGAAGGACGTATAACCTCTTTGACTCACCATGCAGCTGCATGTTCTGTTGTAAGCTTGTCAAGTCTTCGTGAACCTACCCTAAAGACTTTCAGATTGTCCATCGTGCCTTGTTGAATTGAGGGAAATGCGTCTAGATCTTTAGTGAAATCACACACCATAATATTCAAGATGCTCAGCTGGTCGAATTCATCTCACTTTGTAGGTAATCTCGAGGCTCTATCGCCGTCATTGTGCTTTCGCATCGTTTTGACGTTGACCCCGCCCCATTCTCGATCGACATTTCTCTCAACACTCAACCTCAACACCACAATGTATCGAGCAGACGACCTGATGTCCCGGGAACATCGAATTACGCTACAGTGGATGCTTTTATCTTCATAACGCCCTAGCTGGCGAAGCGTATGTTGCTACCCTCCCTTGTACGCACCACCGTGAGCCTCTTGACTTCACCAACTTGACGCGACTCCACGAACGACTCTGGGGGCTCACACCATGTTCACACGTCCATTGCGAATGTAACCGAAAAGCCAGATGATGAACCAATTATCTACAGAGCGATTGATCCCGAAAGTGCCGCCGTTTATACTGTCCCTTCGTTTCCGACCTTCTACTCGATGACTCAACCTCGAACTCGAACAAAGTCCAACACTGAAGGCAGCCGGGAAGAAAGCCAAACATTCCACCAACGACTTCAGTGGGATCACCATCTGCATTCGAAACATGAACAGAAACAAAGGCATTTAGTCAATATCTCTGAGTGGTAAGCCCCCCCCCTTTTGGTGCTGAAACATCTTGCCCCAAAGAGATTGTTGCAAACCTGACGAAATATTGATCCGCTTCCAGTAAGCCACTGAGCCTTCGCTCAGAAACATCTGCCACAGTCGGACCCCCCTTGGGAGAGAAGCAAGCGAGCTCAACGGCGTAGTTGGAAAACCACACGGAGTCGGACGGGGAGCTACGAATACCCCCCTGGAAAACGAAAAGGTCAAAGCTACGATTCCATGCTGTCACGACACGAAGAACACGAGACGAATCAAGGTTAGGATGAAAGATGAAGGAGCACGAGGAGCGCAGTCGAGTCCAGGAGCAAGACTCGAGGGCGACGTGGGGTTTCTTGACACCGTCGCCACACGCAAGAGACCGGCGATGTGAGGGATGATTTCACGAAAATTTGTCAAGACTGTGCGCAATTTTGTTCGAGAAGGATACGAGGCGAATAAATGTGACGAGGAATAAAGATCAAGAATCAGTTCTCAGCGTATGGTGGTGCTGGAGCACAATATTACAGTTCTCAGGAACAGTCGAAGAGACTACTCTAGTGCAAGTCACCTGAATAAAGCCCCACGCCCCTCTTCATGAACTCTCTGAAACGCGTGGAATTGTGGCATAATCAATGAGACCATATTCTTACGCAGTGAGCTTTCTCATAAATGACTGACTTGGCCGCAAGGGGTTACAGAAGTTCGGCTCTGCCACAGCTTATGAAGCCCTTCTCAGCATCAAGCTTCTTCGCAAACTCAAGTAGGACAAGGTACCTAGGTACTTGTAAGCTCAAACGAGACCTCCCCAGGTCTCCTACTTGTAACGAGGCCACTGTAAATCTGCCAAGGTTGGTGGAGGCTCAGTGGCTAGTACGAGCAGACTCGACCGAGCACCCTTCCACACCAGTTGCAGTAATAAATTCCCCACCGTCTTCTGTCTGATCTCCTTCTTCTTTTCTTCTTCTACATCCCCATCACTTCCCATAAGAAATCTCCCCGTCATATATCCCCGTCACAAAAAAAAAAAAAAAAACCCCAAAAGGAGAATGGACGAACCAAAATCTGAGACGGAACCTCGTAAGATACAACACTCCTTCTATACACTCTCATTCTAACATCTGACGGTCGCCCGGTTTCTGGAGCTCCTCAGAAGATATACCCACCACGTTGTGTGGGTTAAATACGCTTGGAGCCACGGGGAGGATGAAGCAGTAGAAGAGGCGTTTCGAACCTTTGTGTATCCAACATTTACGGAGCGACTAGACTACATGAAGGATGCAACAGTGTACGAAAACGTCCAAAAGAATTTGAACACGGTAATGGGGATGATCGTAGAGGCGATGCGGCCTTTTAGGCCGTTCAAGTTCGATCATATGGAGCTGGCGTTGATCTTCGTTGCCTGGCTCATCAAGACGAAAGACATCATCTACCGAGACCTTCCTAACCTTTCGGGAGAAAATCTGGTCAAGGCATGGGTCGAAATGACAGCCTGGTTTGCTATAATTTACTCTAAAGGTGGAAAGCACGTCGAACCGATCAAGGTGTCAGCCCGAGAGGCCAAGTTCAATCAAGAGATTGCAAAAATGAAAGAGCACTTGGGTGTTTTTCATCGTTGAATCAAGCTTTGCAGGTACGTCCTTGACACGACATTACCACAGCCATTACTGACATCCTCTTCTCCCAGCTGGTTTTCTTTGCTTAGAGGTTGTTTTCGGGGCGATCGGCGCCATATGTCTTGCCTTGGGCATCTAGCTTAGTAAAAGTCTTTTTCCGGGTAACGATTCTTGTTTCCAATATTGCCTTAGTTCTAGAAGGTCTTCAATGTGAAAATGGTTAACGGTCTCCCAAAGAAACAATGTATTCTATCCCCATGAACAGTAAAAGCTATACCATTCTTTGCTAAAAGCAAGGTGCTCTCCCATGCCGCCGGCCCTGCTGACCCAGACGCTGAAGACATGTTTTCCAGACTCTGACCACAAGGATATTCATGACATAAGACAAAGAAGCACACGGTGATGTATATCGTAGGTCAAACTCGTTTGTGGATGAGACGGCGCAAGAAAGGGGACAGAGATGAGCTACCCCCAACTTCATTATGTGACCAGCCACGGAGGCTTTGATATCGTTGACTACGATCTCACGCAGTGCAAGGGATAGACCTTGGAGGCGCTGCCTACACTACCAATGGGACACCTCATAAGACGTATCTCATGCCCAAGGTTGCCTGTATTCTCAGATTCACTTTCGACGGCTACATGTTTGACCACGTGCGCGTCAAGTACACAAGCCCTCTGCTACGAAGCGCCGAAACCCCCTCTTCTGGCGCTCATCCGGTCAGCCGTACTTCCTAATGGCTTGTCTTTGTTGTCCATCCAACAACGACACCTCCACCCAAGACTTGATGACCGTCCTCTCCCTTCATCCTCTCCCTGGACAGTTCAGGATGCAGCGACCAAATAGTTGTCAACTGCTTTATCTCGCTACACCAGAGGCCCGAATCTGAAAGAAGTTAAGCATGTTTGTCAAGCAGGTATAAAGAGGTAAAACATACGGGGTGACGGGTACATTCAGAGCGCAATTCATCTCGCACTCAGTGGCGATTGCTGCGAGAGATGACGGAAGACCTTGAGCTCCCGCCCAATAAAGAACTTTTCGGAGATCCCTGAGTTGCGTCCGTCGAGGTCAGCGACTGTTTTTGGACAAGAGCAGGTAAAACATACCATTTTGGCGCTAGGGAGAGCGACACGTATTGGATGAGAGACGAGAGTTTGGCGGAATTCGTCGTGGTGATGGAGAAGGACACCGCGAATGATAGCAGAGTGGTCGTAATCCCAGGAACGTGAAATGAAAATGCGCGGAATGAGATACGCGACGAAAGTGGCGCTCTAAAGGGTAACGATGCCAGGAACCAAGAGAAAGTCCAGAAACTCGTGGAACAGTGGAAGGGAAAAGGTGAAGGAAGCTCAGGAGGGAGGGGAGTCGGCTCGTGATTTTGGAGGGAAAATTGAGAACGGACGAGCTTCTTGGGGTCCGAGTGAGCCTTGTTAGGTAAGGACCCGGCGGCCACCGCCTATGAATTGAAGAACCACGAGTTCAGGGGCTGGCTCCCACAGCGAAGTCAATGACCTTAGTCTTTCGCCAACATCGCTGCCTCTTCCACACATTCCAGCCGACAAAGCATCTATCGAAGCACAATAATGATACAGGTTTCATAGTCCAGGCATCTACGTCCCAGATTCCAAGGCCCGGGTTATCAACTGGTCTAGAAACATGCCGCAATTGGATGTGTAGTGTTTGTCTCTGTCTCTGGCGGACGTTGGTGTCAGATTCTACTCAGCCATCAACACTACCATATCAAGGTAGACACAATGGTATTTAGAAACATTCACTTTTCGACTCTGAGATCAAGATTGGACTCATACATCGTTGTCATTCATTCATGTAGTAAAGTGTAGGCCTAAGGCTCTACATCGCTATCCTCGTAAAAACCTCAACTCCTTCCAAACACATCAAATCTTCCTGAACCCCTGCCTGGGTGAGACATTACCATTGTAGGTCTTTTTTCTTTCCTTTAAAAAACAAAAACAAAAAAAGAAGAGGGGAAAAGGGAAAAGGTGAAGGGCACGCCCTGTACTCAATGGTACCAGTCGTTCTCATCGCCGGGAGTCTCGATCGTGACGGCCATCACACCGTTAGAGTCGCGAACACCACGGTGAACCATGGTGACGCCGTTGTTGCTGTGCTCTACTAAGCATATCTCTTCCACCTGCGGGAGTCTTGCCGCCATCGCCATTATCGCTCTCATCAGCCCGTCATCGAGATTCGTTCGCAATTGGTCTCCGGGAATCAGTCGCCATGTCGGGAGGATCCAGGTCATGATCCGCCGATGGAAGTCGATGGACAGTTTTTGTAGGCTTGACATCCCTACCAGCTGGTCGGCGATGAGGGACAGGCGGAACGGAATATCCGCCGCTTGAGGAATCCCCCCGATGGGGAACGTATCCGCCGGCCCCTTCTCCTGCACGACCAGCTGTTGCAGGTTGTCCAGCTGGTTGATCTTGGCCCGAGCACCTCCCCTGAGGTGCCTCAGGAAGTCGTTGAAAGGGGTCTTAAAATTCACCCGCAATTTTCTAACTTCCGGGCAGCCCTCCTTGATGGAGGCAACTCCATGTCTAGCCATGTTGGACACAACGTTGATGCTCTGCACGCTATGCAAGGAGTGCCTAAGCAAGGTGGACAGGGTTGGTGGGCGTAAGTCTGTGATTAGAGTTGTTACGGCATCCCAGCCGGGATTCTCTTTAGCCATTCGGTGGAGGGAGGTTACCTCTGGCTTCGACAGTCCATGCAGGGAAAGGGACAAGATAGTCACGCGAGGAAGATGCTTTTTTGCTGAAAGGAGAAGGGCAGGCAGCAGATCCTTGTACTCGTCGAAGTTGTCGTTGTCTTGTGGCTGCACTTCAATGCGGAGGAAACTGCAAAACGAGTCAGTAAGTTTCATACGAGATATGTTTTCTGGAATGCGTACCGGCATGCTCTGCCCATACCCCTAGCACGAGATTGGTTTACGTTTGACAGGAATCTCATCAGTACCTCTGCCATTTCAGTTCTGGTTCCGACAAATGCCATGTTCCGGAATAAGTGCGATTGCATCCCTGTTTCAACAGTTCTGCAGGTGAGAGAAGAGCACTTCAGGTCCTGGAGATCCAGGTGACCGGCGATCTCTCCAAACATTTCTAATGGAAGAGACTCGAGTGATGGCATCGTGGCAGAATAATGGAAACGGGTGTGGGAGTGAAGTTGGACGTATGTCGTGAGAGTCTTGACAGAAGAGGAATGCGAGTTGATACTGGAGTAGTTTTTATTTCTCAACAAGATGAACATTTGGTAATCTGCACGTTGGGCAATAGGAAAATGTAAAATATTCACCAGTGTTTGGAACCGGCGGCCTTAGCACTGTCAGGCAGGCTAAAGAATGGATATGGCTGGCACTGTTACCCCCTACTGTACCTTGAATGTGCTAATTGTTGTTCTTTAGTGGTCATGGGAACTTCTTCAGCAGTGATTTCAATGGGCCAGAGGCAATTTTAGTTACTAAAACTTGTATTTCCAGCGAGATATGTCGGGCCAACACTTATGATAAAGCAGTTTTCTTTAGCTGCAACCTGGAGGACTATCTTGGTGTATACTAGACTCTTGGGAAGGTCAAGTGTCAGTGTTTACGCATGTTGGATATACATCTCTACTACAGGAGGCTCATTTTGAGACATCACACTTATAAAGGTAATGTTCTTTGGACTTTACGTAACTACTGTCTTGACATGCACGAAGATATCTTGAGAAAGTGGAGTGTCTGAGGTGAACACAGTTTTGTTGTTCTCCTGAATACGGAACATTCTCAAAGTGACAGCAGTGATATTACTTGTGTGAACTTATGCGTGCAAGACGTTGTGTATTATTGTGACATCTTTCTCTCTCCCTCTTTGCAACTCTATCTATATAGAAACGCGCTGTTTCTTCTGATCACCCACAGACAGAATTCGGATTGTCAAATAAAAAGAAAAACAGATCCTCCGCAACTCCATGCTCCAAACATGCTCACAGGGCAATAGAGAAGGGGGGGTTGGCGATTGGTGGCCGATGAGGGCGTCAACGCTTGTGCCACTTCTGCCGTCTCTTGGACTCTTCGTTCCGAAATAATGAATGCTTCTGCATTCTCTAACACTCAAGGCTTGCCCAATCAGGGAGGGAGGTGTGAAGGCAAGGGTGTACTCGGTAAAGAGAGAGGATGATGGAAGAGAAAAGGTTGATCGTATGTGTTCAAAGATCAGTATTTCAAGTCTAGCAGTGGAGGTCGAGGTGAGTGAGGAGGGGAAGTCACTGTCTTGAGGAAGGTGCTCCTTCCACTCTCCGAGAGGAGCGCCCTGACCGTGAAGTATACGGACGCCGTGATCAAGTTACTTTGCGGTGTGTGGTTTCAGTGAGCGGTATATCGGGGTTGCTCAAAAAAGGGGGCGGAGGAAAAAAGAGAAGACCTTTCGATCTTGGTGACTGTCTACCTAAATACGTTAGTAACCACTCTCAGCGTGGAAGCATCATCAAGACTTACTGGCGAGACCTTGCGCTTATAGCCAACGGCTGTACTGAGCAAGCTCAGTAGAGAATCCCAAAGGGAAACGCATGCCGGTCCAAATCAGTCTCGATAGAGAAACGAATGGTGGCATTCGCCTCCCTTACTGCCCTTAACACAATGGCACCATGAATGAAGGCCACCTGCTCTAGGGCAGGGATCGTGGCGAAGATCTGCTCGTTCCACTGCCGAACATAGCGTTCAACAGCGGGCAGACCCGTGCCAGTCCCCGGGACCCCGGGTTGATGTTCCACGAGGATGGACCTCGGGAATGTCAACCCCAGCCGCTCGAGGTATTGCAACCTCGAGAGCTCCTTCACGAGTACCTTGACGAATAACTATGAGAATGTTAGTAAAGTTCTGAATCAATAAGTAGCATGGTAGTTCAGATGAAGCAAGACAGAATCCAGACCAGTTTAGTCTAAGATTAGACCAACTTAGACAAAAGGAGACGACAAGTAAACATACCTTGGGGTCCTCGCGGATTACACCAACCGCACCTGGCTTTACCTGGGTTGGTGCCAGAACCAACCACTCAAGGCGGCCAAACTGCGTTAACACCCGAGTCCGGTTGGATACAAAACCGGCCGCTCTGGCACGGCCACCAGCATTCTTAGAAGCGGGTAATCGAAAGGGTACCGCCAGTCGCCGCAAGAATGGTGCACACTGCCTGGCGGCCTGCAACTCGAGCTGGCCCCCGAATTGCAGTCCGCTGAAGGACTCCGGACGAGTCTTGCTGACCAGGATAGCCAGAAGCTCAGTGTCGGCTCCGTCCTCCATCTGGATTGACCGGAGGCCATTCCAGACAGGCAGGCCCGCACACCTATCGCGCAGCTCCTGGCGCTGGAGGTCTGAGAACCACCAGAGATCCAGCTGGATACCCTGAAGGTTTCTCATGACCCCCAAGGAGCTGGCGACAAGACGCGGGAGCACCAGCGTATCCTGTGGATTAGGAGCGAGCATCCCGGGCTCGACCTCGATGGTGATGTGTCTGAGTCTTGCGTTAGCAAAGGTTCGTGGTGTTGGGCAAGATCGTTTAAACTTACTTGATGGCGGGGACAACGACGTCCCGGGTTGTAGGTTGGGTAGTATTCGCATCCAGAAACTCTTGCAGATCTTCCATCAGGTCAACCTCTGTACCCCTGAAGGCGACATCATAAAAAAAACACTTTGCGTAACATCTACGCATGTGTTTAGATGTGACGATCATTCCAGCCATTTCAGATGGCTTTAAAAATTTACCTATCTCCAGGTGAACTTCTGGTGGTAGGCTCGAGAAAGACAGCGAAGACATGACGGTAGGTGAGAGCTACGGACAGGTCAGCGAAAGTTCCTAGCAAACAACCGAATTCTCGAGGGAATAGATCTTAATCCAGCGTCGAGCGGTTTGTCGTTCTTTTTGAGAGACAAGAGAGTCTGAGGTTTGAAGGACAAGAATGAAACAAGCAGTTCACTTACTTCTGGTGGGAGTACAAGTTGGTTTGTCGAGAAATGTTTCTTGTTTATTAAGGAAAGACCTTTTTGCTTTTGTTTTCTTGATGTTCGCGAGTCTTGTGGGAGAAGGAAAGAGGAGGGGAGGGTTGGACTTCTACAAGTATTTGACCCGCTCCCGAGCAGCAACGCCAGCGCCAGTGGGAGACCAGCGGGGGAGGACTGACGGCTGCTTGTCAGTGCTGGCTCTATGTTTTTCACCAAAGCATTCACTTTCGTACTTTTCGTTTGCTCTTTCTGTGGCAATGCTGAATATCTGTACTGCCGAGCAACTTAGCTACCACATCAGGGGAAAGGGGTTCTGGTAAGTTATTGACCACCACAGTGAACATCTATTGATACATTCCGTTCACTCCATCAGTTCTTAGTGAACACTGATTCAAACTGAATGCACGCTGATTCGAAGAACAGACTTAGAGTGATTGTGAGGCAACAAAAAAGCCAGTGTTCTATCAGCCAGTCTCGAATCGGCCAGGCGGCAACTGGGATGCAACTCCTGACCTCTGCTCTTGCCGACCTGCGAAGACAGTCGCGCCAACCGTGACAACACCGCTGCTCAGTCTCAGGCTTTAACAAAGTGTTCACAACGTTGATCAAAGGACAGTCTTAAAGCATCTCAAAGTGAGTACCAATATTCCCTCCTATTCCAAGATGTTCCAAACACTAACCTCTTACACTACTACTCCAGATATTATATCCATGTCCCAAGAAGAATTCACAAACTCGAATTCTTTCCTCAACTCCGAAACCAGACTCTTGTCTTTCCTCCACCGTTCCCTTTACCGATCGAAATCCCAACGACAACGTCAAGTCAAGTTCGCCATCCTTACCTGGAGTTTGAGTCGTTGAAAGTATTGTCACAGCTTCCGGAGTCTTCAACCTGGATATATATGCCAACTCGCCGCGCCAACTCAACCAGGTCTTCCTCTTCACACCACGCAGTACCGCTGCCTGTGTCGAGCTGGTCGCCGGGCCCGACTCCGGGGTGGAGCATTACAGACTACAAGAAGCCGTTGAAACGGTCACCGATGTTGCGACGTAAGGTGGGGTGGCGTTGACTGGCATCTCCCCGACGTCATGTCATCCTGGGAGATGCATTGTTCGTCAGCCTTTGAAGACATCTACTCAGCGCGTGACCCCCTTTTCTCAAGAAACATTCGGAAGCGCAATGCAGAAACGGTCTGGTCTCGTGCAAGTTCCCTCGCAGTCAACACTTGCCGGTTGTAAAACCTGTTCAACTTCAACAGCCACAACTTCTTCGTTCGTTTCATTCATGCAGTCGGATTTGCCCATCTTTGTTTAGGCAGACTTCGTTGGTCGAGCGCAGCATTATTCGAGAGTGTCAATATCGCCTGCCCCTCTTCCCTCGCAAGTGCTTTTGCGGCAGCAAATCCTGAGACAGCATCGCCTTTACGGCAGTGAGTAAGAATACAGTTTGTGAAGAGTACTGGGCTAACTTGGTTCTAGCTGAACTAGGTATCGAGTCACAATGTTCGAGTTACAGTCAAGTCTCTCCCACAAGGTATTCTTGGGGGAAAGGAGAAGTTGGATCTTCCTTACAGATACATCCTTTCACTGATCCAAATATCCTTGACCGCAATTTCAGTTATTGTCTGACAGCAGGGTCTTCTACATCTTCTGCGCAGCTACCCGAGGCCCACGACTGCAAACCGAGTGCCTCAACCACTGCGGTGTGCAAAGTTTGGCACAGCAAATTATCAACAATATAACTCGGTATACTCTGATTCTTTTCACTTGCTTACTTTCTTTGATGCATCGTACGAAGCTTCAGTACGTGCCTACGAAGTCGATAGTTCAAAGTCGTTATCCAGATGTGTTATTTACAGTTGGGACTTGTGGCTGAGAGCTTATTCCGGCAGACAGAAATTAGTTCAATTTACTCGCATAGATATCTCGTTGACCAGCCTTGCGCCATGAACCAAAGTTGTCGTTGATCTGTGTCGTGTTCTGTTTGCTAAACTAAAGTAGACTTTGAGGTCGAACATCATACGGAAACTTCCCCCACCCGACACTCCAGCGCCGTCCTCGGTGATACGACCCAAGGGCCTTCTTGACTATATGTGCGTATTAGAAACGAGAACCGTGTACTTATATCAGCTTTTCAATTGAGCCGTAGATCTCATGGTGCGTTTGAGTGGACATAACCTTCCACGTTAACTAACCTCTACACGTTCAAGACACCATCTCTTCCAAAACATCTTCACGAAATACACTTTTCCATCCCTTCCAAAAGCAAAGCAATAGCCTTTCAGTCCCCGATCACTTCAAGAACTCTTCCTTCCCCTGCTCGATCAACACCTCCCTCACAACCTCCAAAACCCTTCCATGATCCTCCCTCGCACCAACAAACCCAAAGTTCGCACTCATCTTCCTCCCAGCCGTCAAGTCAATCTTCTTCCCATGGATATCCGTAATCTTTCCACCAGTCTCCTCAAACAGCAACATGGCACCCGCATGGTCCCAAGCTTTAGCGTATCGATCTCGACGCTTGTAAACCCAAACTGTCGTGTTGCCGAGACCCATTGCGAGAACTGCCCAGCGCAAGACCCAAGGGAGGAGATCATTTCCTGGATAAGCAGTGTTGAGACGCGAGGCAACGATTTCGTGAATGCCGGAGAGGGCGGAGTCAACTGTTGAGCTGGTCACGAGGCTGATGTCCTCGGTGCTGTAGAGAGGGAGTTTTCTGGGTTGGCCGGATCGTAGGGGGCGGATGTAAGCGCCGTGACCTTTGACAGCGAAGAAGATACATCCCTCGCCAGTGGGATCAATGTCTTCATTCTTGAGAGGTGCCTTTGCATCAATTGAAAAATTTGGCGCACCAACAATCCCAACGGTTTGTTCACCATCCACAAGCAAAGCCACATTGATAGCATAAAGCTGACCGAGCAGATACGTCTTCGTCCCATCGATTGGATCAAACACCCAAGTCCTCCCAGTGGCAGACGGGCTACTAGCTCCGCACTCATCAATAAGATCACACATCTGCTCCCTGCTCTCAGGCAACTTGCACAGTGACACTGTATCCTCATCCCCAGCAACCCCCTCCAAAAGCTGCCAAACCCTCTCCATCAGCACGGAATTCTGCCGCAATCCAGAAGCATCTTCCTCCCCAACAACTTTGTCCTCTGGAAACGCATTCTTGATCGTCGCTGTAAGGAGCGCCTGGACCGCAAAATCGGCAACCGTCACGGGACTCAAGTCATCCTTCTCAATTGCGCCTTTGTCCTTGTCGGAAACAATTGACTGACTCAATTGAGCAGCTTTTTGCAAAGCGCCAATAGCGACGGTAAGTTCTTTGGCGTACGGACTGTTCATTTTGAGATGTGTTGAGGTGATGAGTGTTCTGTGAACAAACCCCGCTTTGAGTAAATAGTGGATAACTGCATACTGACCTCATTCACGCTTGTAAGCTAACTTAGCACTTACTCATCTCATTGACCTCATCTTCATCAACATCAACACCAACACCAGATGGATCATCACACATGCCTGAAAGATCGCTGAAGCTCAATCCCGCCGCCAACACTTTCCTAGGCGAACCGTTCGAATTGAAACCCCTTGTCAGTGAGATTCTACGCACAAAGTACTGTATTCCTGGAAGCATCTTTCTTGTCGAGGGCGTTGATCGCATTTCTGTCTCAAGGTCGGGAAGATGGCAGGTCATCAGACTTCTTCTTGGTGATGGGGAGGTCTGTATTCAAGCGATAATAGCGCCTGACATGCACCGCTTCGTCACCACGGGGGAGATCGCCTTGGGCGCTTATGTTCGGTGTGAGAAGTTCGATGTCAAGTGGAAGGACGTTGGCGAGGAGAGCATGGTGATGCTGTTGGTGAGAGATCTTATCACTGTCGGTTGGAACGAAACGTATCGAGCACTTCAGAAGAAGGATGAACCTCTACCCGCACAGATTCCCGCACCAGCACTCCAAGCAAAGTTGGCGTCTGAGTCCAAACCAGCACCAGATCCTGAACCAGAGATCAAGCAAGTTCCCAATCAGCCCGAGCTTCCAAAGGGACCTCCCAAACCAGCCTTTGAGGATTACATGGAGTTTGATGATGTCGACGAAGCAGCCGCCGAAGAAGCATTCGAAGCCTTTGAGAGACTCATGAATGCCAACAGACCTAAGACTCCCCAGAAAGCACCTCCACCTCAAAAGGTTGAGTCTCCACGAAAGACGATGGCAATCCCGAAGCCGCAGACACCGACCAAGGCAACACTTTGGAAGAAGCCACGAACACCGCAGAAAATAGAGACACTGCAGAAACCGAAAACACCGCAAAAGGCAGGACCTTCACCGAAGCCACAAACACCACAAAAGGTGCAAGCATTGCAAAAGCCGAATACACCACAAAAGACTGAAGCTCCCCGAAGACCACAAACTCCACAAAGGACTGCGATAGCCCAAGAGACACCAACATCCCACCAAGCAATCGCCCTCCCTCGCGACTGGCACGATCCCCAAACCCCCCTCAAGCTCACCACCCTCCGCCAAATCCCTCACCTTCCCTACGCCCAAAACTGGTCCTGCAACGTCCTCGCCAGAGTCTCCTACCTCTCCGACATTGAACCCTCGAGTATTCCACCATATAGACAGCGAAGTGTACGCCTCGCAGATCCCTCTACGTCAAAGCAAGTACACCTCACAGTCTTTTTGGATCCAGAAGCTTTCACTCCGCGAGTTGGAAGTGCGGTGTTGCTTGTAGGTGTGAAGAACCATCGTTTTGATGGGGGTAGTTTGAAGAAGTATGAGAGTGATCGGAAGAATGGACGGTGGTGGTTTGAGAATCCGATTGAGATGGACTGGTGTGATGTTGAGGGGATTAATGATTGGTGGGCGCAAGTTACTGCGGCTACACAGGGTCGACGTTAGTACCGTAGATGAATTGATCCCGTAACTTTCTTGCGCAATTTCATACCAGTGTTACATACTCACATCTGAAACATGTCACTCAAGACATCGCAAATGAAGAAATAGTGGAATAAAGTCTCAATACAAATGCCATACATTATTAAACACCAGTAGCAAATATCTAGGGGTATTGTTCATCCCTTCCGTCAACGCCAGGATCGTCGTCCTCTTCCTCACGATCTTTGATGGCCTCTTCGATGGGGAGTCTATTCAAAGCACTGAGGGCAATAGCAAGGTAATCCTTTCAACTGATCCCCAACCTGCTCAACCGAACGCTCAACAACTAAGTTCTCTCCGCCGATTTAAGCTC
>JAAOAN010000006.1:0-16229 GCA_013396205.1 Fusarium mundagurra
TCTATTACGGGATTAGCACGCTTACTATAATGCTATTATTCTATTCAATGAGATTGCCATACTGGATGTACCCATGAAAGTAAATAGTTGAGGACGTTGTGGAAGAAAGCCGAAACACTCAGCATTGTAGCAGAATTATCTAAAATTTGTCAAGAAAGTTATTAAGATGCATGGGCTTGGTAATAACAGGGCGTCATGCCGCATTTATAAATAAATCTCGAGATTTCTCATGGCGCACTAGTGACGTCTGACGTCATAAATGTACTAGTAAGTTAGCCGTTGCGTTTATCAAAACTATGAATAATGAATACGTATGTGAAGCTCTAGTTTGACGTCATTAACGAAACCTTTTTAGTGGATAATAGTTTAATTTACTTGAGTTAAGAAAATGTATGACGTAGCGTCGCCGTGCTATGTCCTGTTAATGGTATGATCATATCACAAACAAGAAGGTAATAGAAAACCACGTCATTAGTTGCAGCAGGGTTAAAAAAGAAAGAAAAACAAAAAAAGCGTCTTGGAGAATGCTATCAGCGTACGGTTATTCGCCTCGTAAGCTAGTCTCGCTACTTTGAAGTAAAAGAGCAACGCCAGTTGAGGGGGGCCATCTCTCCTCCTGTTTCAAATTGTAGACTGCCACCGTTTACTGCCTGAGGACCCCGTTACAGCCGTATTATAAACTGCAAGTATGTTCTCATCCTGGACTCCATCATCAATTAAGTGAATAAATCTGTGCTTGGACTGCTTGCTTGTTCTCCAGCCTATTATACCCACGACAGTTCGCCGCGGGTGGATTATGGGACCAGCACCGCCGATTGGTTGATTATGCAGCGTCTGAAAGCGGACAACCTTCCACAGTTAGGGACAAACCCTTTTCAGTAAGGATCTAAGGTGTCGGAGATTAGCGAAGACATGTTTAATAGATTTAGGACCATGTCAAACGGCCGCCATACAGCCTGATTCAATGGCCGCTGCCCAGCCAATTCTAATATTTCCCCTTATTAGACGTCGATTGAGGCTACCTAGCAAGATGACACCTCAAGGGATTTAAGTGGATGGGATTGCTCGGGACCTATCGTGGGAAGTGCGATGGTAGTGGTTGTTGCTAGCACTGAATATCAGAAAGAAAGAACATGCTATCATTGTTGATCGCCTCGGTCAACGTGATTCATCTCGTCGTTATAACCAGCAGCAACTGTTGGGTATTGGAATGACTTTGAAGGCATCACCACAGAAGACCTCGTAGAAAGTAGCCGTCCTGCGCAGGTAACCCAGACTTTGAAGCCGATTGGTATAGGTTTATCCTTGACAAGGGTTGTATCTTTGCTCCGACCTATGAAAGAGATCATACACTCATCTACAGCGAGATTACTCACGGGATAAAAGAACTGTGTAGACACCTTTTGTATAGGATCAGACCAAGGGTCGGCCGCTTAGGACACCTTAAGAAGACCCCCCTCCTCCGTCACATCGACCTTGGTGTAGTCGAAGATAGCGCGTGATGAGGTGAAACTTGCGTAACGGCATGAACTTCGTGATCGAGTGAAGAGGGCGTTGAACTCCTAGGCTAGGGGCACGCCAGTGGTCTTTTATTGATGTATCCCTATTAACTTCTAAGTAAATCGTAACTCCAAGTTATACGTATGCTGTTGCGGAGGAGATCCCCTCCCATTGGAGGATTCTTGAGTGCTTAGAAATAGGGGTATTCCAGTTGTCAATAATGTTATTTTCGATGAGATGAGCGACCCAGCTATTAGTGTATTCGATCCATGACAGTATAAGGGAAATAGGTACGAAAAACCGGAAGAGTTTAAGTAGTTCCTGGGGCAGAGGGTTGATATGAAGGTCACGATATTCTATGTTGAAAGGGATGGAGCTGTGGCCGGCGGCTCCTTCGGGGCCGGAAAAATAGACACCCCGGTGGAGTCTTCGCCCCCAAGGTATGAATGCCCGTGAAAGCTGTAATCCTGAAAGTCAAAGCTATTCTGTAAAGTGTCTGGAATTGATAAGGTTCAATTGAGACTGATTTATGGTGTTTTGCAGGAAATTTGTTGTTTGGCGAACTTCTCGTACCCAGCTTGTACTGGTGTAATTACTTAAGGTATGTGGGGCGAGTGGCCTGCTGGAGGCTTGTGCGACTCAAAGGGATAGATACCTGACGCGCCAATGCCATATTTCGCGATTGTGTCCTCTATGATCGTGAACCATGACCGTATAACCTCTAGGTCTTCACATTTGGCCCTTTTGTAGTCATATCTGCGAAAACGGCGCGTCTTTAGATCCGATTGTCGCTTCACAAAGTTAGAAGCTCAGCGCTTGCCGACAGGAGGCGAGTCGCAGCCGGCGAGCAGTTCATTTGTCATATCTTCCACGCCGCGAAGGCGGGAAGGAAATGATCGCGTATCTAGATTGAGAACATGTCGGGTAGTTGTCTCCTCCTCTAGATCAGTTCATTTTCGAGATTTAGGTATGTAGTCGCGTCGTGCAGGGACGCGGTCCCGTCGAGCACGCAAGGTCGTGTTTGAGACACCATAAAGTGTAACAGCGCGATGCACCTTCAATTGTGGGTCATTTTGAAAAGCGCTTGAAGGGCAAGAATGACATTAGATTTGTTATTTAACTGCGGCATGTGTCTTGGCTGAGGAATGTGGCTGCTGCTCCAGGTTTCCACTGCGGGGGCACGTCGATCCTCAAGTCGCACAGACCAGCCCATTGATGGTAAAGAACTGAGCACCCTGGAATGCTACAACCTTAGCGGCCCATTACTGTTACGCTCTGAGAACCCCATACCGGTCATAGCACCACATTTGGGAAGTGAGACGCCGGAAGCGATGATTCAACGCAGGGCACGTAAATAAGGTTTTTGTTGTAATTTTGGAGTTGTACTTCCAAGCGCCGCCAGGTCGAGTTCTATGCACTTTTTCTGTTTTTATTTGGCTTCTTAAGCATAGCTGGGATATTCCCGCGGAGACCCGATAACCTGCGATAAGGCTTGCGCACGTCTGTATTCGTCATCCTACAGAAACAAGACCCGGTTCCGGCTTGTCTCCCCCGCGCCACTGACGGATTTGCTTGCCTCTGTGTAACATCATCTCAGTGACGGGACTCGGCCTAGAGTGTCTTGCCGAGTCGATCCGCCGCGGATAATGAGCGCTAAGGATTCGCCTCCTGAAATTTCGAGTTTCCTACATCCTGGAGCCACGACGACGAGACTGCAATCGACATAAACAATCCAATTGCTTAAGAGTTCGTTTTACTGAAACTTTTTAATTTTCTTATCCCATTTATACGTATGGCCCCATAGGCACACCGGAGCTGTAAAGAGCGTTTTTAGAGACCCCGGATTTTGCACACACAGAGACGGTGATTGAGGGTAGGGCGCAGGCCACCCAACACACAAAAACATAACCAAAAGCACGTCCCCAATCTAACGTGGGGATATCGTACTGCTCAAGAACCTTGTGGCAGGGTGAGACAGGCCATAGCGGCATTAATAAATATCTAGCAGGGCTAGTGGTGGTGGAGGAGGGTTTATCTGGAATTTTTTGTCATGGGGGTTTTCAGTCAGTTTTTACGTTGCAGCTTGAACTTGAGTCTTCGTTTTACGCCTCAATTAGCGATGCGACCCAGTGGCCTCTGCCACTTTTCCCGCCGTCCACGAATGCCTGCTTTGTCCACTGATGCATAAAGTCAGCAATGGCCAAAAAAAAAAAAAAAAAGCCCTTGCCCCCGGTTTCTCCTGTAAAGAAACGGACGAAGCCGCGCCCTCGTCGCTTTGACCTTCAGTCCTCTGTATCACAGCCCCAGGGGGGCGGGGGTTGCACCCTGGCTGTCTCGAATCTAGCATCGGGACTCATGCCTCAGGGTTAGAGGAGGGTGAACCTACCGCTTGAAAGTTTAAATTTCGCAAAGTATTATCCTGAGGTAAAGTCGAAGTGAAACCTAAAGCACGAGAAATGCGATTTGGTAAAGGCCCAACTGGTATCGCATCACGGCTCGCTCGATGTCTCCCGCATGCTGTACTCTTCTGATGCCTAGTTGCGGTACACCACCCACGAGAATCCTAGTCCCAATTGAGAATAGGCGATCAATGGACTGCGTTTCGATTCTTGAACTTGCCCGATATTCATTCATTGCCAGTTTCTGTAAGCCTGCACGTCTTCTGCATGGACTTGCCGGCCATCTCTTCCGCTTGGAAAACCCAAAGAACTCGAGAAACCCCAAGGACCAATCCCGCCCTTGGTCACTAGGGGTAATCCGTGCACACGCCTACACAATCTGTCTCATATTGCGCACTCTAACTCCCTCTCTCCCTCATCACTGTTTAAACGTTCTCTAATTCTACGCCCTCCACTTCCTCTCACTGGCCACTTTCATTTTGGCGCTTGATCGTATACCATTCGTTCTGTTTGGCTTCCACTCGACATTTGCGCTTCGACATTCGCGCTTCGACACGTTCCTTACCACTCCATGTTCCGTTCTTGATCATTTAGCGCTTCCCACAACTTTATCCTGCCTTTCCCGCTTCTTATTACTTCACTCTTATAAGATATCTCTCCCATCCCTTTTATTTTCGTTTATTTGTTTTATTTCACCCTCCTTCCCTCCATTCCTCTCTCCCTGATCTTCCATGTAGCAAGGGGGATCAACCATCACCCCTACATCAAGGTCGAACACTCAATGTAACCACCAGAAATATCAACGATGCGGGCGCAAGTCATAAGTTTCCAATCACGAGCTCCCCTTCAACTTTCATTCCCGGGTGTTGTAGCGTCAAAAAGGTCCCATCTGTGGACGTCCCTTCGCCTGTTAACAGGGCTGTTCTCCCCTCTCGTGACAACAGTTACTTGGCCGCGTGCTCCCTGAAACGCTCGCACTCCCAGTCTCCAGCTTTTTTCTCCGTCTCTTGTGTTGGCGTTTTCTATAACCCCAATCCTAGCTGCTCCTCGACTCCGCTTCCCCCTACAATCCACGCCAATTCCGCCGATCTCTCTTTCGTGTTCACACCTGCAACCAATCTTTTCGGTGCCTTGGACCGCGACGACGCTCTCAGCCTTACAAACCCACCTGAAGACCATGCCATGCTTTCTTCGTTCGCGCAGGAAAATTTCTATATCCATCCGGAAATTGATTCCGATAATGGCCCAAAAACGCCCTCAAGTTCTCGAAGTAGCGACTCTTACACAATATCCCCCGCAGATCACGCAAGTTCAGAAGTCTCTCACGACACCTTAGGGCCTGATACACCAGATCATGGCGAACATACCAAGGATGACATGGCTGTCTCTAGCAGGCCCTCACGCCAGGTTGACTACCTATCCCACAATTGGAGGGAGGAGGATATCTGGTCCTCGTGGCGATACATTGTGATGCGACGAGGAAAGTTGCCCAACAGCATACGATTAGAAAATGCTGTTTGGAGAACGTGGGCTAAGGCCAAGAACAACCTGAAAACAATTTCCCCGGATATGCTCGATTGGTTTGTATTCCTGGAATTTAAAGTGATATTTGATTGAAATACTTACATCTCCAAGGCTCAAGGACTACGATATAACCTGGCTTTATGGTCCACTGCACTCGGTTGCGTTTAATTCTGTCCAAACCGAGCTGTCTAAGGTACCATTGCGCAGAACTGATTCATATGTGAACCTCGATAAGAGGCCAATCCTGAAGAAGCGGAGCATGTCTGAAGAGATGCTCCAGCGATCATTATCAACAGCTTCACTACTCAAGGAAGCTATAGCTGCTGTCAAAGTCGCGAAGACCAGAGAAATCTTGGGCCATCATATGAGCCGTTCATCGACTGACTATCCCTATAAACCATTTTCTCAAAGACGACTGGGTGGAGAAAGCAGTAGTGCCAATACATCCCCAGAGTCCTCTGGGATCACATCCCCCAACTGTAAGCGAAAGCGCACCCGTTTCAACGAACGAGTCGAACAGTGCATTGCTGTCGAAGTTAAGGGCGTCGATCACGATAATGACGAGCTGGACACTGGCCGTTACGGCGATGATAGTGACCCAGACAATGGAGTAATGATGAAGCGCACGAAGTCAAGGAAGTCACTGCTTTTTCAACGGAAGACTTCTGAGTCAAAGCCTGCTAAAGGAGAGACGATTGCCATGCCTCCGTGCACTACACTCAAATACCGGGAAGACACTCCAGAACAACGAGGGATGGTTAGAAAGCACTCTCGAAGTCCTATCATACCTTCTTCGTCGCAAGATATTCTTCGACCTGTTGAGGAGTCCCCGATGTTATTCATTGATAAAGAAGGGGATGATGGCGACAACCTCGCTGATATACTGCTGCGCCCCGGCACAGGTTGGCCGTCATCGCCCGCTGAAGATGCCAACGGCGGCTTTTCCTGGTCCCTCTTCTCGGAAAGCCTTTGTGAAGCGCCTGCAGGTATGCGAACGACTCCTTCTGGCATGTTCTTGCCCTACGAGGAGGGAGGAGTATCTCCGACGGACGGCATTCTTGGTCGTGTTATCAACACGGTTAACACCGCCCGTGACAGTGCTCATGTTATCTGGAGCGTCGGCTGGAGGAAGTAATGAGAACTTACCCCTTAGGTTTTGCTGACTTTGTTGGAATACCGAACCCATCTCACGCTTTATGATATCCGTTTTTATCAGCGACGCACTTCGGACCAATAAGTTTTCAGGCTTCACCATTTCACTCACACAGTGAGTGGATTCAATGCCATGAGGTGCATCATAAGAAACGCGCATGGCGATATTCAGGTGTCTCCCAAGGTTATTGGCAACAGCCTCATTCAGACTACAGCAACATGCCTTGTACATCCGCTGAGCGATTATGGTATGGCATATGCTGAAGTTATGAGGAACGAGTTATGGTTTAGTTATAGTAGAGGGGTATATTCTGGACAACGATGAAGGTATAGAGGAAGCCCAGGCAGCAGTAGTAGATAGGCTGGAAGTTTCAAGGAAGAATATGTCAAACGACGGACTATTTAGTCTGTAATGGAGAGTTGCTTTGACATGGCAATCAGAAATTCTCGTTGAGTGATACCGAAATCTATATCTCTAGCTAACGCCCTGTCACTGTAGGGTTCGAAAACCGAACTTTGGCCATTGCAGTGCTGGTATGCGAAGCCCCATCTTCTGAGACGTCAAGAAGTAGCCGCGCGAAGGCTATCAACAGCTAGGTGAAGCTGCTGAGTTTTCGCCGGGAGACCTCGCCAGCCGTTTCTAGAATGCCCCATCTCCTGGGCTGGTGATGTTTGACTGGTAGCTAAGCGACAAGGTCGTGATACATAGCATTTACACTTGGGCATTCTCTCAAACAACCTCTATCGGATCTCAATTATTGGAGCTTGTAGAAATTATGCTAAAATAAGCAAGGCATAATTTATCCACAAACTACTTTGCTTTGCATAACCCTGTCCTTGTAAAGTTCTTTGCGGTTAACTTCAAATAGAGCATTTCAAGAAATAATATCGGGTGTGATGACGGCTTTGGCGTGGTTGACCATCCGATCGAATACGATATGTATGAACCCAAGTTGACCATCATCCGACTCGTCCGGATTGTTCGGATCCACTTCGTATTCCAGACCGATCAAGCCCCTCAAGAAGTCTTTTCCCCGCCAAAGTCCTTCAAGTGAAGAGCAGAACCAAGTCAACGAAGCCACGGGACTGGTGTAGGAAAGCTGTTCCTCGCGTCGATATGTCCTGCTCCTCGACTCCGAATATCTCTGTCATGGAGTTGGTACGCGGAGAGCGCTGATGGTGGCACCATTGTGAGATGTACGTCCTATTGTTAGCCCTTGAGGCGGTATGCGGACGGAGTGGAAGTATTTCGGGTTTTAATGCAATCTTCTCCGCATCTTCGACGGGCCCAATGACATTTTGTAAACTCTTAATTCCTTCTCTAATTTGGTCAATGATTTGGCTTCTTGGGCTGACGATGTCGAGGAGGACGATGCGGTCCACAGAGAAGGCCAGCTTGAACTGTGATAAGGTGATAAGGTTGAGGGGTTAAAAGAAGCTTCAGCCCCAACACAAAGGTAAAGAACATAAATTAACACATATGGGCAATATACTCTTTGCCCTCACTGATGCCTAAGATGTAGCTTTTGGCTGAAAAGTTAGTTGTCCTGATGACTGTCTCCAATGCAGTATAAATGAGGGCCTGCTGCTCTTTCGTCAAGACGATCCAACTCAACTTCTTAACACACAAGAAGGCACACAAAAAACCCACAAGGTAAGACAAGCGATGCAAGCAGGTCTATCAACTAAAGATAATACTCTCAAGATGACTCCCATCGTCCGACAATGGATCGGTGATCGGCCGGCAGCCATCCAGATCACAACCCCGGCTCCAGACATCTTCCCTATTGTCGATCATGCGAAACGCAGGGAGCTGAGCAAAACCAATCACTTCCAATGCCTCCGTATGACTATCAGAGAACAGCTATGACGAAAAAGTCCTCCTAAGGACCGTCAAATTCGGCTACGACAGCTATACCCTCACGACTGGTGACTCTCGTCATATCAAGAAGACCTATCGCAAGAAGATCGATGAATTGTCGGACGACAAGGTTGCTAAAGGGGCGAAATTGGCGAGGGAAAATCCGGCTTGGACGCACGCCGTGATGGACCTGTGGGTATTGACCGATCTTGAGAATCCGGAAGTTTAAAGATGAGTCAATCGGCGAGAGATGACTGTGCTGTTCGAAGAGTTGTGAGAGGAAACATTTAGACGGGCTGGTGGCGTTCGGCGGAAAAGTTAGTCTGTTGGGGTTTCGGTAGTAATCGGGACTAGGTTTTCAGTCAAATAAAGCTTCGTTGAATGAATCGCAAATGGTTTGAACACAAAAGGCCAGCTTGAACAGTGCGGCGGTGCCGGCGCCTTCTCGCATTCTGATAACCGACAGGAATCAGAGCAGTAAGTTTCTCCCTCTGTCTGGGTGCCGCAAGCGAGGCATGGATCATACAACCATTCTTGGCCTGACGACATATTGAAGCGTGCCGGAAAGTCTGGCGTTGTTGGGGAGTCAGAGAGTGACGGCAGGGCCGGCACACTTTTGTCATAGAGAGCTCGGGGCTTTGTGGAGCACCCTGGCATGTGGCTACTAGAAAGCATCGCCCCAGCTCCATATTCATAGGGGTACGAGACGTTACAAAGCAACTCCGTCTTAACCAGAATCGTAAATAGCTCTTCACATGGCTTTTTACCCTGCATTTTTAATATTGAGGGACAGAGGTAGCGACCAGCGTCAAAAATGCAAATATGTGTCCCAAGCAACCTCATCCGGTTGGTGTTCCCGCAGTCCCTCGTAGACGGATAACCCTGGTCCATATTCAGTGAAGGATAACGGTGGAACTGGCTGGATAAAGGCCATCGAATCAGGGGGCATAGTATCCGTTTGAAATGGTCCTAAACACATCATATCGAACATGACGTCTGTATCCTCCGAGGTGCCAGATTCCTGCTGAGAAGAGATTCTCGGGGTTGACAGGAAACGACCTCCATTTGGACTCCGCGTATTCAACTCTTCGGCGATGCTAGCACCACTTGAGCTTCCATCGCAGGGGCTTAGCGAATTGCCATAGGTATCGAAGGCAGTAGAGCAAGCAACTAGCCTATCCACACACTTCTGCGCCTCATTCGCGATGTAGTTCTGGATGAGAACACAATTGCATTCTGTATGCCGCAGTAATTGGGTCTTTAGGTGGTAAACTTCGACGGTTAGAGAGTCGAAACACGTCATGAGATAGCGGTTCTGGTCCTCCATAGTTTCTTCTCGAGAAGCGAGGGCTAAGGCTTCATCACGCTTGCGAAGACGACACTTATTCGCCGCAATGCGATTACGTTCGAGCACCCGACGCCGGCGGGGATCCTTGGGGAGATCATCATCATCAAGCTCCTCCTGTTGACCCGCTACCTTCTGCTCTTTTGGCTGCTTCTTGGGTTTTCGGCCCCTTTTCTTTGGCTTGGGTGACTCTCCAGCCTGTCCAGAGGCACTGGATTCGAAGAGTGCCTCGTTTGCTTGTAATTTCCTTCGGGTATGCGCCCGCCGGTTCAACATCTTGTCTTCCATGACGGGTGGCAGTATCTTTTGCAGTGTTCCGCTACCTCCGAGGTTCTTGAATTCCGCGGGCTGAGTCGATAATGCGATGTAGGTGGACTCGACACCCACTTCCATCGGGACTGGGGAGGCATCAATTGCGTCCTTAAAGAATGAGCTGGCGCCTATTTCACTTGGCGTCGACTGATATGTTGTATGGTTTGGAAACATCGGGGAAGCGGTATTCATTATGCAGGATGGTGGGATCATTAGTACGGTGTGGTGGCGGTAACATCTGAGTGAGAATTGAAGGCAAGGTCTCCCAGCAGTAAGGAAAAGGGCTATACGGAGATTATATAAAATGATCTAGGTCCGTGGATTATAATTGTTAGCTGCGATGAGAGGTCTTCAATGGCCTAGGTTGACACCCTGGAAATGGTAGAAGAGGGATTTCAAGGAGAATTGCCCAAGTAGGCGGGCCAAACGACATAAGTAGGGCACAGGAGGATCAAATATGGCAGCTTTCACAAGCAATAGATCGGACTGCGGTACCGGGCGCAGTGCGCAAAAGCTTATCTGTACCTAGCCAGGAACACAGCATCAGCAGATACTAAGCTTAGAACAGCCAGGCCATGAGCAGAAAACAGGCTTTGCCCGTGGGAGCGGGATGTTCAAACGGCCAATTTTGGAACCCGAGGAGATCAAAAAGCCCTTTGTTTAAGGAGATGACGTATGCGGCCATGATTAGCAAATCTGCCAAATGTTTCGGAGTCCGGCAATTAGTCACCATCCATGTCGTTGAGCCTCGGGGGCCAGGCAATCTCACTGGGGCAATAAAACACAGCGTCATGCATGCAGTAATTCTCGACTTGCTTAAAGCTCTTAGAGTTCTGATATGCAGTGGCCTGAATGGACACCAACGAGGTTGCGAAGGTGGGGGATGGGTGAGCGGTTTACGGTATGCGCAGACATGTGATTGTGCTTGGACTTTTGGGGGCGAGGGCTTTGCATAGAGGATAACCGGACACACCAGCTCACCGGAAGGCGCCGAGTAGGGGGCCAGATGAAGATACGACCGGGAGCATTTTGTCCATGGGTTCTCATCCGAGGTGTAATGCGGGGAATTGGAGGGGTACCACGTTCTCTTAATGAGAGCTAGCGCCAGGTTCTTACCTCCAAGTTTCAGCAATCAGCGTCATATTTTCACTCGATCTCCTGACACCACATAAACTCTGTGTTGGAGCCATGGAGAGCGTCGGACGTCTGCTATGTGGTAGTTGATGACCAGTGGGTGCTCTTGCCGGTAGCTCTTAATGCTCCACAGACACTGTCGATCATCAATTTGTCGGCTTCAGTCGGAGGCGGCATAGCGCATAAGATCGCGCCGCGGATAACTCAAAGTCTTCCCAAGCTAGTTGTGCGTTTCTTGATGAAATCTGTTTTGACTGGTGGTCACTGCATATGCAACCCTATGGTACTGACATCATAAGTGCGTTTTCTAAATGTTGAATTCCGGCGCGGACGAACCGTCGTATTGCAATTAACAAACAGTGAGAACGAGATTTTTTGAAACAGCAGCCACAAAAGAACTCAATGGGCTTCAGCCGTTCATTGCATCTACCCCCGCGTTGTTTTGAGTCGACGGAGCAAGCCACGAACACCACGCGTCCACCAACAACAGCAACAACATCTGAGCAGCAGTACAACCCACAGAAGTGTGACGGCAGAGACTGAATCTTCGAGCGTCGCCAAGATTTTCCACTTTTACTGGCGTAGTGACTTCTTTTTGCGTCATCATCATTCTCCGGTCCCGCCCCAAATCCAGCGCCTAGACGCTGTACACTGTGCACCGCGCTGCACATGGCTTACTAAAGTGGAGAGAAGGCATTGCAAGTCAAGCTACAGCTGTCAATTAGGCAAGCTATGCGTCTCTGACCTGCTATACCGACTACAGCTTATCTCTTTGAGCGGCACAAGGCAACAGAGGGGTCACGACTGGGGTCGGGGCCCAATCAAAATGATCGCGACGATCGGTACATTCCACCTACACCTAAATTGGCGTATGATAGAGGTACCAACAGTCAGCATTGTTACAAATTGCTACATCACATACTTTGCAACCATACCTAGTCTTCCGGCACCCCTGATTTCCTGATATCGGCTCGAGATATCCTCCTTTTGCCTTCCTTTTTTTAAAGGGTCGAGGCTGCCCTTGCCGGCAGCCCTTACAGGCTAGGCAGGCTGAAATTGACCCTCTGTAGACATGATTGATATCTCTTTGTAGGTGATTTTGCCGTGCCTCTATATCCTCGGTGTCTTCCTCCTTCCCTGACCGGCTTCTCTTCCTTGTGCCGCCTTCAGCAGCATAGGTGTTAAAAAGGGCGTTGCAGATGCATTCCTTCCAAGCTTTAAGCGTGCTATAGGGCTTCCAACGAGGGTGCCGGGTCTTCTTCTGTAAAAAGAAGCTATTCGCAAGTGCGACTTCGAGGAGGAAATTCCAAAGCAGCGCTTGCCAAGGACCGCACCGGAATCGGTACTCGTACGTTGTATAGGACCTTATCTGATCACCGCGGTCAACGTGATTCATTTCATCGTTATACTGAGTGGCAACAGTAAGAATAGGGATTATCTTGAAGCTATCCCCGTTGAAAATTCGCTGCAGCTGTTGTGCCTCTATCTTCGTGCCTCTCTTAGCCGGCAGCTTCCTCTTTTTTGGTGTGCGCTCGTGAGGGGCGCCGCTGTGCACAGTTGAAATGAAGAGCACCACGCCGCTATCCTTCCAAGCGATTTGGATGACCTAGGGTGAATAAAAAGAGACAAATTAGTATGGGAAATACAGCTAAAAGTCGTCTATACCTTTTTATCCGGCATCGGGATCAGTATGACCTCGTTATACCTCAAAGGCGTGCCGTCACGAGCTTTGCCGGTCTCTTTTATCCTCTTCATCTCAGTGCTAATGCCGCAGTTAGGGCGTGCCGTGCCTGTGGCACCAAAGCCAAGCTGCCGAAGGAGGCGGAAGAGCTGCGGTGACGAGAAAAGGTTATCTGTGAAGACGTGATATGTCTGAGGAAGCAGCTATTTTACTAGGTGAACCACGACGCTCTGTGTATTGCTGAGAGGGATCTCGGTCTGTAGCTTTCCCTTCTTGCCAACCGGCTTCGGCGTAGGTAAGTTGACGATAACAGCGGTATATGGTGATGACTTCACGTGCCACCGCAGAAAGAAGCCCTGCTGGGCGATAACCCAGACTTTGAAGCCCACCGGCGTAGACTTTCCCTTGACAAGCGTTGTCTCTTTTGATCTGCCTGTAAAAGGCACCATACACTCAACTACAGTCAGATTAATCCCTGGAAGATAGAGCTCGTTTGACACCTTCTGTATGAGATTAGACCACTCTTCAGCCACTTGGAAGGTCTTTGGAAGATCACCCTCATCCCTTATATCGACTTTGGTGTAGTCAAAAGTACGGAAATACCTGTTGATCAGCTCGAACTTCCGTAGCGGCATGAACTTGATGATTGAGTGAAGAGGGCGCTGATCTCCTAGGCTAGGTGCCTTCCAATGGTCCTTTATCGTTATTTCCCTATGAATCCCTAGGTAAATAATGACTCCAAGCCATACATAAGCCGTTGAAGTGGAGATGCCTTCCCATTTGAGGATACGTGAGTGTTCAGAAACAGGGGTATTCCAGTTATCAATAACGGCATTTTCAAGCAGGTAAGTGACCCAGCTGTTAGTATATTTGACCCATGACTGTATAAGGGAAATAGGTATAAAAAGCTGGAATAATTCAAGCGGTTCCTTGGGCAGAGGGTTGATCTTGAAATCACGATATTCTAGGTTGAAAGGTTGAAAATCATCACCGCGGCCCTCTTCGGGCGGAAAATTAGGCACGCCGGTGGGGTCATTAGCTGCCCTCAAAGGCGGGGTATCAAAGCTGTGATCATCTATGCTATCTTGTATCTTAGAAGAGCTCATCGTTTCAATTACGACAGGCTAGGGATTGTTTGTGTGAGGATTTTGATGAATTTGGTGGTGAAAAATCATACAGCTGTCTGACGAGAACTTCACGTACCCCGCAGGTACTAGCGGAGTTAGTAAGCAAAGTGGGGCTAGTGACATGAGTGTTGCCTTGTGCCGCTCAAAGAGATAATTTATTATTCTAGATTAAATAACTTGCGTGATTTAGCGATTTAGTCGTACGCGTAATAATGCCATTCTCTCGATTAAAGAGAGTACTATAATAGGCTTGATAGGGCTTTGCAGCGCGTCAGAAACTTAGTTTTGGGTCATTTCGATAAGCTTGAAGTGCAAGAAGGATATTAGCCTCTCTATTTGACTGTCATGTACCTGGTGGTTAAGAATCAAAATAGAGACGCTGTTGGTTAGGGGGTTTTGACCAGCAAGCTTATCTGACCGGCTTGATTATCGTGGATGTTACCTTCTATACTAATTAAATGAATTTGAAAACCTTGGCCGTTTTTAGGCTGAGGGTAGATTTTTAAGAATACTTTTAAAGCCGCGATTTAAGACGTAAATCCTAGTGAGACGCTCGCGTATCATACGCCTCATATATATCCTTTCCTATCCTTTCCTAAGTAACTGTCGCACTGAGCGTGCTTAAAGGGTTAAAGTAAAATGTGTTGAGCAACAGCAAAATGTGTTTATTTATTGATTGTTCTTAAGTTGTCTCTCGTGCGGGGTATTCCATTCCGCAGAGTTACTTAAAGCATATAGCTAGATTACTAATACAGTTGTTTCCTGAGGCCGTAAGACCATGCCTACCCTGCGACAGTAACTACTAATTACTCTTCTCACTTAGTCGCTCTCTCTCGACTATGCATTATCTTAGGCAGCTCAGCTCATACCACTATGTCAGGCGCAGTCGTGGCAGTGCCCGCTGACGGATGCATGCCCACATGTCCCTTCTCGGGGTGCACGGTATTTCCATATGAGCCAACCCGGCCATACTGGGTAAAATTTAGGTGTAAGCGACCGTAGTCCCACCTGCGCGAGAGGAAAAGGAAAGCGAACGCGGTGCCACACAGGAGGAGGAGGTCAAGGATGCCGAAGAAAATAAGGCTCCGAGTGACACTGATGACGTTGCCACCGTCCGAGACGGCAAAGGCAATCGGGTACAAAAGCCAGAGGAGGTTGACAAAGCCAGCGAGCATGGTATAATCGCGGTTGGCGGACGAGCGGTCAGTAGAGGAGCGGCGAGTGGAGGAGCGGCTTGCCCACATGGTTTGAAAGGCGAGCAGGAGGTAAGCGACAGTGCCGAAGGCATAGAATCCCCACTTATACCGGGTGGCCGTGTAGGCAGAGCAGAGATACGAGATGATCCTATTAAAATTAATCGGCTGGTCTATGTTTGAACGAATCCGTACATCGGAAATGCTTCACTTACCAGATCCAAGCTAGAAAGACGTTGAATAACATGGTTGCCCAGCTCACGCCACTAAGAAGTCCAAGAGCTATAATAACGACGGGGAAGGCGACGACCCATAAAACGTATTTGGCAAAGAAGATCTCGTAAGTCGCGGCATCTCTTGTGAAGAGTTGCGTTGGGATGACGGAATATGCGAGCCCGGAGGCCATGGCGAAGTAGGAGATAGCGCCGACGAGCAGGGCGATAGAGAAGAGGTAATGGAAGATTTTCTCGCCATGATGCGGCCGGAAGCTAAGGGCATAGTAGATGAGCTGCAGGTCGTATGGTTAGTTAGAAGTTTCGCGGCGGAAGAATTCACAGAGTTGACGTACGAAGGCGAGGGTGAAGCAAGCCATAACGGCCCAGAGCCAGTCGGAGCCTCCCTCAGTGAGGTGAGATTGGCCGCCCTGAGGGTTGACGTCGAGAGCGCCATTGCGGGAGTAGATCAAGTCCATAGCTGCCATAGTAATGAAGTTACTCAATGTTGTCGTGAAGTTGATATGGCATTATTGGGGCCGTGTTAACCCGAATAAAATGATATCGGGCTTCGCGTGGGTTGTAAGTAGATGGCATGTAAACGGGGGAAGATTAAGCGGAAGCGGATGATTCCAGCCTTTTCTAATAATCCAAGTCTCTCGCTGTAGCCTGCCTATTGACGCGGCACTTGCATCTGCCAAGATTAGACTTACATCGAGCACATCACATCTTCGTCATTAATTCGTGCGAACCTTCTGTCCTAGGCGAACCCAGTCTATGACGTAGGCG
>JAAOAN010000008.1:0-16260 GCA_013396205.1 Fusarium mundagurra
GTGACGCTTCCTTTGCCGACAATACAATCGATCGGAAGAGCTCGCAAGCCTACGTGATGAAGCTATTTGGAGGGACTATTGGATGGCGCGCCAACAAGCAGGACACCGTGACTACCTCTACAACAGAGGCGGAGTTGCTGGCACTTGCGCAGGCTGCGAAGGAGTCTATGTTCATCTCCAGATTAATCACCGAGCTCGGCGTGACCCTTGACAACAGAAGCATCATCATTCAGTGCGATAACACGCAGACCATTCGGCTTATTAATTCCGACGTGGCGCTCCTGCAGACCAAACTTCGACACGTCGACATCCATAACCACTGGCTACGCCAGGAAGCACTCGCTAACCGGATCTCGGTCCGGCATACTCCCACCACTGAGATGATTGCGGACGGCCTCACGAAGGCATTACCCGCTCAGCAGTTCCAGACGTTCATCACACAGGTTGGCCTAGTGGATATCAAGGACAGGATTCAAGAGAGAAGGATCAAGGAACTCACTGCGGAGGACTTTGTCAGAACAGAGGAACATCTCGATAGAGGAAGAGTCGAATAAGGGATCGGAAGGATGGCCAACCTGACAATAGGAATACGGACTGCACAGACTGAGCCATGATGGCCAGTCTGGGGGGGTGTGTTGAACAGATGCTGGGGTCTCACGTGCAAGCAGGGATACTTTAAGATTACAGCCGAAATGGTAAAACCTCTAAGGGGTAGATTTCAACAGAACAGAACATGAATACACCAATTCACATCAATGAACCGAATACACGTAATGTCTGACAGTAATTAGCATTTAGATAGATCCGATTTTCTCTAGCCCAGCACGTCCTGTGCCCCATTAGGGGACTTTTGGGGCCTCCGCCCCCCCCGACGAAAAATATACATAACATAACATAACTATCCTATCCAACAGTTAGATAACTCACAGAGCAGTTCATTCGCACAGCTACAAGAACAAGACATCAGCAACTTTCTACCTCCACCTAGTCCTCCACCTAGTCCTCCACCCCAACCCACCACCAAGGGGGTATTCCCTGACCATAATGAGCCTGTCAGATCAGCATCGGTTATGTCCTCAAATAGTGTGCCTGGAGCAGACAGCGTGGACAGGTCACTGTCCCTACTGTACTAATGTCAGCGCTGCCCACAAATCAAATCAAGTCAAACAAACTGCCAGACAAATCAATCAAATATGCCATAATTTTATTTCAAATCAAACAAATAGAAAACTTAGATTTGAAATAACATTTGATATATTTGATACAGGATATAAGGTTGGCGATATGACCTGTCGGGCTGATGAGCGCGGCTTTGCAGCTTACCCGGAACCTGATGATGCTAAAAACTGGCGAGCTGATCTGACCAATCAGAGTCGCTACTCAGATCCCCCCATTAGTCAATTACACTCGGTAGAGCCTTGTAATCGGCTAAGGAGAAAGTAGCCCCTTAGCGTTTCCGTCTGCCGCCCCCACAGCATCAAACCGCTAGTCTACTTACTTCTCCACAAAAGTCAATGGAAAGCTCCTTTCCAGGTCGTGGGTCAGGACAATGCGATGATGGACCAGGAAATCCATCATGACCATCGGGAATTTGACGACATGGGGAAGGATCACCGACGCTATCTGAGACTCCCGACGATAACCGCCTGACAGAAACTCAACGAGTACTACACTAAGCTTAGAGAGTCACCGTTGTTCGCCGCATCCATCATTCTTCACCCATCACTGGGCATGAGCTATCTGGAGGTGAATTAGGCGTCGGAGGAGCACCTTGTGTGGGTGAGGGATGCCAAGATTGGACTGCCTGACTACCTCGACCGCTGGTACCGCTGCAGCCAGCCGGTGGATGAGCAGCAGAAGGCGATTGTGGAGACAGCGACATCTCCAATTGTACCACGAAAGACATCTGAAGCTAGTGTGTTTAGACAATGGGTTAAAAACAGGACAGCGAAGACTACGGCGATGGAAGTGAGCTTGAGTGGTATCTACGGCTAGAGACGCAAGAGACTGAGGACCCAATTGATTGGTGGATGGGTCGGCGGGGGCAGTTTCCCATGGTCAGCCAGCTGGCTCTCGATATACTTGCGATACCGGCGATGGCGACTGATTGTGAGAGGTCGTTCAGCCTGGCCAAGCTGACGTTAACGTCACAGAAGCTCTCAATGACTACGGAAACATTGGACAAGTTGCAATGCCTCAAGAACTGGGTCAGGCATGGCGCGGTGAAGCTAGGGGCGACAGCAGGTGGGAGGGATGAACTCCAGTGGGAGATTTGGAAATAGGAGTATGGAGAGCACAGATGTTGAGATTTGAAATGTTTGGAATATTTGATCAAATATTTCAAACAACAAATCCAGTACCGGAGGCTATCAAATATCTCAAATATGACCCTGGATTTGATTTGTTTGATTTGTGGGCAGCGCTGATCATTGGTGGTATTTCTTCGTCCGATTCTCCCATCGCGCTACCCTCCCCATTCTGATCCTCATTCTCGTCATGCTTAAGTCTTTCGTCCTCTTCGTCTTCTTTTTGTTCTTCATCCATATCACCGGCTTCAGAATCGCCAGATTCCATCTTGACACTGCTCTCATAATCGCTCAAGGTGTTGTGCTCACAGTGTTCCCCTTAATCAGCGCTCTCTTCACCCAAGTCGGTTTCGACGTCGACTCCATTGGGTGACTTGATAGATTACCAAAACCCGTCGGTCAAAGCATTAGCCTGGTTCCAAAGCTCAATGCTCCACAATGCTGATATCAAACCAGCAGAACCCGAGATACTACAGTAGGTAGTGGTAACATTGTTCAGTAACCCAGCATACTCGTCTGACAGGCAGTGTTGATAGCTGTATCAAAAACACCATCAGCCATTGTATCTTGTTACTCACAGTGGACTCGGCGACATATGATAATGATCTGACATAAGGAGTGCCTCGGGCGTGACCTCGGACTCCTGGAAAAAGCTCGTTAGGGTCCCTGATGGAATCCACTGCGGCACATGGCGTAGGCTCTGGTCCTTTGTTTATACTTGAAATGATATTGGTTTCTAGTCAAACTTTCTTCTGAAATTCACCTCGAAGTTGACGCCTGAGTTATCATCCCAATATTCCTGACCATTTACGATATATCGCACACAAAAGAACAAAGGGCTCGAGTCAAGCTCATCCGCATCAAAGAGCCTGATGCTAACAACAAACTTGTAGTAATTTTGCCCACTCCCAGAGCTTGGCGCACGATAATACTGCGCTGGGGTTTCGGAGACCGTCTTCCAATAATCTCGCGTAAAACGGCAAATGATAGATTTTTCAGAGGCCGTGTTGGCCACCACGATAAAGACATAGAGAGTCATGCGACGACTAGAAAAATAGAGTCTTTGGACTCTGACATCCATCGACTTTCGGGTCGAATCATCATCGGGGAAGTTAGGTGTAAAGATTTCCCATTGAGGTGACGAGGCTACTTGCTGGTTGGCTATCCGTTCATTCAAGAGTGGATTCTTGCTCACAAATGATGGACTTGTGTCGCTTGTCAGTGGTTTGTCGGCGTTTGAAAAGTAGCGTACATGCTCCAAATCGGGGTCAAAATGAACAGTCTTGAACGAAGGCTGCTTTTCTGCGCTGCGACGATGGCCGAATAAATGCAGAGCCGAACGTGACTGTTGCTGTATCTTTTCTCCCCCTCTTTGGACGTGGGCTCCATCTGTTGTAACAATCGCAGTGTAACTGAGCGTTGTCGCAGAGGGAGCACAGTTCAGTCCTCCAGTGTGTTGTTGATTCAATGTGGCCCGTTCGTTTGCAGTACAATTGGGATTCCCATGTTGAGGGTCGCCCTTGGGCTTCTTTTTCGAAGTGGGTTGTGATGGCAGGGTATTTGATCGCAAAATCCGCCTGGCGCATTCTTTCAAGTCTGTGGATGTCATGAAATCCTTGTCGAAAGTTTTGAAAATACTATTATCTTTGGAGGTATGTAAAGTTGAATCTCTGGAAGTGGTCAGACAAATGGACGTCACACCACGATATTGCTGGGTTGGACGACGCGATCGTAGTGGCATTGCCGGGGCACTGATGGCTTCTGATCTTGCCTCCATGTGTCCGCGTGCGAACGGGGGTCAAGTGTCGACGGAATGCAAGCAGAAACAGCAGGAAAATGATTGGATATTGGTTGAGAGCTCGCGCTTGAGCCGTCCTTTTTCGTATGTAATCTGGGAGAAATAGAAGACCAAGAGCTGTATCTTACATGTGGTATGATATATGAGGCAAACGATTGCAATGCGTGGTTTTCCATAGGAAAACACAACATGAAACTGTCAGAGAGCAAAGCATGCTGACGGGTGGAGGTTTATTAAATTTGTTTATGATGGGGGAGCAGGGATTTGTGTTACATGTTGAAGGTGAGATTGGTGATTCGATGTTAACTTTTGTTTATGGTGACCCTGTTGGCAGTGCGGGGAGTGGCATTGGAGAAAAGCTACTGACTCCGATCATATCGCTCTTCCTAAGCCTCAGAGGACCTGAAGTATTCCATAATAGCTTTCAAAGTCATGATACGATGAGCAACTTGTCTCAAAAGTAACATGTGAAATCACCACACCGCAGGCGGCTCAAATCATCAAAACGTCATTGCGGTCAGTATTGTCCAATAGTATCTGAAGTTACCTAATATATACATGCATGTGAGATGTCACCAGGCGTTAGAAAGGGTGACGTTGACGTACCATCATCAGATCAGTCTGACAGAAGGCCACTGGCGATGGCTGACCGAGCGATTGGTGGAGTGCTAGAAAGCGGTTCGAACTGTAGTGCACTAGCGCGACAGCACACAATTCTCGTACAGACAGCGGGGTCGATCCAATTAAAATGCCTCAGACAAGAGGTACTTTATTACCTATCTTATTTCTATAATAATAGAAGTATCAGCAGTTCCCTTTGTCACAAAGAGGAACCTTGCACACGCTACACCAATAATCAGTCTGCCCCCTTCTTGCATTGCCGCCATTCTCCACAAAGGGCTTCCTTTCTTGGCCTTTTGACCTACTGTACCAATTACCACTGGTAATGGGCCCAATAACAACTTTTGCGGCCCGTGCACCTTCCCCTTTCGGATCTTTAGGAGTTTGGATCAATACAAGAATATTTGGTCCGTGCGCCCTACCGCGGTAGTACATAGGGAACTCTAGTAGAGTTCTTTTTTACGCCTCATTTTACAGGGGGTAGAGTTCTTTTTTGTGACCGCCAATCAAAACACGAAACATATTAAGTAAGGAGCGCGACCACGCGTAGAGTGTTTAAGCAGACGCGTCCTACTCACATAAACTCACTAGAGCTACTTGGATCATTCCATGTGATAAAATCTCAAGCATTACCTACGTCATAGAGCCATTTATCTATCTTGAAAAGTATCGAGTTCCTGTCTGTAAGAAATGCGAATTTGCCTGCGTATCGAACGAAGTACCCACTCACTTACAAACGTAACATCGGGACATGTCACTAACAGCGCAACGAACAGTGGCAGAGGTCATCGGTAGTATACCAAAACGAACCCTAAGATATAAACAAGAGGCGATTGACGAAAACTGAATACGACATTGCTATTTGGGTTATACCCGTGGAGTGAGTCGTGGCTGGTAAAGCCGAACGGAAGGCGAGCGCTCGAAACGAAGATTAGGCTGATAATAGTCGTAATTGCCACAGACTGCAAGGCCGTTTTAAGGATAAGATAGTCAGGCCGCCGCCGTCTTTTTTCATATTCAGCCTCTGCAACCTTCATGCAGGCATCAGGCGATTTTGGAATGGGATTTTAGTTTAGAATTTGCCTCTTAGAAAAAAAATCCCGCTTAGAATGAAGCAGGATATATTTTGCTGCGGGATATTTCGGTTATGAAGGCCTGCAAAGCCACGCATCTTGAATCTCGGCTGAATGCGAAATTCCCTACGCTCTGAATCATGAAGTGGCTCTGTCCTAGGCAATCCATTGTCATGTAGAGCGCATCCAGACCTCTGAAACTGGAGAGACCGATAATTGGGCGTTAAGGTAGATCGTGATGGTGGCGTGATAATGGTAGTGGCGACATGCGCTCAAGTGTTGATTGGTTATCAGACGTATCTTTCAACTGGCATTGTGGCTTCCTAGCTAATCTATGGGTATTCGGCATGGTGATCCCCCGTGGCTTGCAAATTTAGCTTCAAAGGCCTAGTCTCGTGGCGGCAATCCCTTGAAAGTGGGCTAACAGAGTTTTGAAAGGCTGAGATATAAACTGGGGCCTTGATATGGGAGCGTTGACAAGCATCCAATCAAAACGGGTCGGACCTTTTGCCCCAAAGTCAAAGAGACGTGGTTGGAACGCAGTCCTCCAATAAATCGGAGCCACGGACATCTCCAGTATACAGTGAAAGGAGAAGGTATTCAACCTATAAGAAGGTTAAGGCATGAGGCTCGAGACGGCTAGATCACAAGCTGTTCCTTATCCGAAAGACACATTTTATAATGTCGTTATTACCTGAAATCATCTCTAATTTAAACTCAGACCCTTCGAGATTAAATGATTTTATAGCCTATCTTTCAAAAAATCATTGTCTAGAAACCCTTCAATTCATCCAAGATGCCTCGAGATACCGAGCATGTTACGCAGAGATAGTCGAGGATAAAAAAATCCCTTGGGAGTATCTAAGACGTCATTACGATTATCTGCAGGAACTATGGGAAGATCTTCTAGGCACTTATATCCTTCCTGACGGAGATCGCGAGGTCAATTTGCCCTGCGAAGTTAGGGCTCGACTTCTTGGGTTACGTTCTGCATTGCCTCCACATCCATCAGAATTGGATGATGTCGTCCAAATTGTCCTTGAGCTCATGGAGGACTCGATCCTCCCTGGATTCCTGAAGTCTTATGAGTCGCTGGATCAATCGAGAGGTGGAGTGGTTGGTGATTGGAGGGGACTTCTCGGCGGACTTCCGCGGAGAGTTTCAATGCCCACATCAGAAGGGGACCACGAGGATTCTGTGTCCCGGTCTTCCGGTTCAAGAGAGGACGATGAGGACACTCATTGTACGCGCCGCCGCTTCCTAGAAGTCGCGCTCGCATCACCTCGCAGGCATCTTCTGCGGCCTCTGGAAGAGTTACTTGACCATACTGTCTGCAGTGTCAGGAGTATGAGATGGTTCAAGGAGCCTCCAGAGAAAGATGGAGCAGCAGACACTGAGATCGATACTAAAGATAAGGAAGTTAGCGTAAAGTCTTTTGAATAAGCTCGTTGGTGATGGTCATAGCAATGTATTCGGATGGGGCAGCAAATCAGTGCTTTAAAGGAATTCGCCAATAAGATATCAAAAATGAACGATTGTTAGAACTCGGTAGGAACTCATTGTCTTAAAGTCTTTTTACGCAGAAGTATCTCGACCAAGACTTTCAGAGGTTAGATGCTGATGTATAGAAGTTTGAGGCAGCAATAGCCGAAGAGATTAAGGGATTCTGCGCGTCAATAAGCACACCGGGTTTACCGCTGCCAAGGTGTCATATCGGAAAAGCGTTACGGTATAGACCCGCTGACTGTCATAAAAAATGGCAAGTGGACACTGCGCCACTCCAGGCTCGGCCGTCTCATCAAGAACAGACAGCAGAAGTTTAGCGCATAGAGCATGCCTGAGATGGTTTATTCTACATTGGTATTCATAACCATCCTAGGTAACTAGCTAACTCTCGCATGATTCCATCATTAAGAAAGAGAAGATTAATATACTCTATTTACGCGATTAATATTACAGCAGTTCTGATGGATAGGAATGATGCAAGGTCTAGTAAAACGGTACGAAATTGGGAGTTAGGTGCCTGTCCATTGGATATCGGTGACAGTGACTTTATGGTCATCTACGTTTTTTACCATTAGCAATATTTATAGGAAGGGAAGCAAGGCCAAGTAACGAATTCTTTGCTTTCCAATTCCATTGTCGCTTCCTGTGATGAGAATAGTTTTGTCTGGTCGGGATGGCGTCTCTTTTCATGGCCGAATGTTACAGAATTGGTACGATAATGTCGCCCAGGAGCAGCACGGCTGGAAAGTGTTTTACAGATTTCAATTAATAAGTATTAAGGATAGATTTATCTAACTTCCAGAGACTCGCAAGTTATAATCTTGAGATCTTTAAGAAATAAAGGAGTATATATACTTGTACTAGTAACGAATTTTTTATTAGACAATCCTCGGAGTTATTTATATATCTTATAATTAAAGTCTAATCCTCGGCGACTTCACTACTAATTTCAGGTCGACCGACTCAAGTTAATAGTAGAATAGAATACTATCCCTTTGAGTGCCACAGCCCTTAGGAAGGTCACTCGCCCCACTTAGCTTAGTCATAAGGTTAGTACGTGCAGGGTACCAGAAGTTCGTAAGAGGTTTGCCAAGTCTGTAAGGTAGCTCTGTGTAGCAATCAAAACTGCTGAAACTTTTACCATCATACAAATTAGTATGTGTGGAAAAGTACTGTTGGTTTCATTTATCTTGATTGGCTCTATACCCCTGTCGTGACCCCACCTAAGGGCTGTGGCACTCAAAGGGATAAGAAAATTCAAAAGGCTATTAATGATCACGCCTGCTTTCTAACTTGGCTGGGTTTCTACCCTAAAGTCGTGACTCTGTCAAACCAAAAATAAATTTCGAAATGCCCGAGGTATGAAAATGATATTTCTCTCTTGTAATAGTTTGTTGAAGGAAAAGCACAGAACTAGTAAAGAAGCCTATATTGCTAATTGCTTCCTCGACGGGGAATAAATGCAAGAGATGCCCGTTTTGTAGGAGGACTGATCCAGAAATAAAAAAACAAGAAAAAGAGGAAAAAAGCTTGCAATAGAAACCTGTTCATGAGAAGTAACACACTCTTTTGGCTTTTATATACCAAGGAGTGTGTAAATCCAAAGACTATCTCTTATGCACTAAACTTGAGTGTTTGATAGTGACAAGGGTTCGGTTTGCTTAACTCGATGGCTTAATCAGGTTCTGCATGTGGAATCGAGAGAAGCAGTTAAGATGTTAATGGTAGTGAAACAAGCCTACAAGTAGGTTTGTCAAACAAAGCCGAGCAAGATGAGACCAATTACAGACTCATTAGAGAATATAGAGCTTTCTGGTTGTCTTAACTGAGCAATAGGGTCATAAGCAGCTTGGTGTATCTGTCGGCTTTAAGATTTATACTTCGTGAGGCAGGGATTTTATTCATTCATTCACATGACTTCGGGTCAGGTGGGTCGTGGCGTATGTCCGTTGTATTTCCTATGATCTTTATGTTATCTTTGGCAACTGGGTTTGTCCCATATTTAAGAACACACCAATCAGTCACAAGCCATGACAGAGCACCCAGTCAAGGTCGGAAACAAGTGGATATAAACATGGCGCGATAAAACACTGGGGAAGTAGATATAACCTCGGGTATAGCAACAGAGAGGCAAATTGTACCAAGGTTCCTAAACTTTGAATCTGGCCCTATTGTATTAGACATAACCGCGAAGGCAGCGGAGAGCAATTCCTGTTTGTCACTGTTTTAAAACAGCTTTTCGGCAGTGTTTACCTGCATTCATTGTTTATGGAGCCGGTGGAAATTGAAATTTCACTCTCAGACTACGCTCGACCTGTGTTTCTGCCATGAGCGTACTCCGTAATTTCAAGAACGTGATGTGAGGGGGCACCCTGGTTTAGTAGACACCTTTCCGATATACGCTAAACTAAGCATGGCTAAGACTTTATGTAACTTAGTCTAGGCTCCCGGACGTAATTTTCCGTAACAAGACAAAGACATGTATCGGTATTAGTGGGCGAGACGGTGGGCCTAAAAATAATCCGCACCCGTTACATACCGGAGACCTGGTTAATGACAGAAATGCTCATCATCTTCAGCCCAGCACCACCCCTGTAACTACTTACATATTTCTGCCATTAGTCTTTGGTGTGTGGATTTTATTGCAACCCACCTGGCGAGGCAGCCACCAAGTCGTAAAGTGGCAATGTGAGGTACCTTCGAAACTGTGTGGCTGCAGGTATGGTACCTAACCTTGCCACTAGCCTTAGGCTCGATGAGGCGGAGGTCAAGGTGTTGGCTTTGCGCAAGACCTTATCTCTTTAGCTGGCACAAGGCATCAGGGAGGTCACGACTAGGGTCGGGGGCCAATCAAAATGATCGCGACGATCGGTACATTCCGCCCACACCTAAATTGGTGTGTGATAGAGGTACCAACAGTCAGCATTGTTACAAATCTCTACATCACATACTTTGCAACCGTACCTAGTCTTCCGGCACCCCTGATTTCCTGATATCGGCTCGAGATAGCCTCCTTTTTCCTTCCTTTTTTTTAAAGGGTCGAGGCTGCCCTTGCCGGCAGCCTTTGCAAGCTAGGCAGGGCGAATAGCTGCCGCGGCGGACATGATTGATATCTCTTTGTAGGTGATTTTGCCGTGCTTCTATATCCTCAGTGTCTTCTTCCTTCCCTGACCGACTTCTCTTCCTTGTGCCGCCTTCAGCAGCATAGGTGTTGAAAATCGCGTTGCAGATGCATTCCTTCCAAGCTTTGAGCGTGCTATAGGGCTTCCAACGAGGCTGCCGGGTCTTCTTTTGCAAAATGAAGCTATTCGCAAGTGCAACTTCAAGGAGGAAGCTCCAAAGCAACGCCTGCCAAGGACCGCGGCGGAAGCGATGCTCATACGTTGTATAGGACCTTATCTGATCGCCGCGATCCACGTGATTCATTTCATCGTTATACTGAGCGGCAACGGTAGGTATAGGGATCATTTTGAAGCTATCCCCATTGAAAAGGCACTGCAGCTCTTTTGCCTCTGCCTTCGTGCCTTTCTTCGCCGGCAGCTTCCTCTTTTTTAGTGTGCGCTCGTGAGGGGCGCCTGTGTGCACAGTTGAAAGGAAGAGCACCACGCCGCTATCCTTCCAAGCGATTTGGATAACCTAGGGGGAATAAAAAGGGACAAATTAGTAAGGGAAATACAGCTAAAGGTCGTCTATACCTGTTTATCCGGCATCGGGATGAATATGACCTCATTGAACTTCAAAAGTGTGCCATTAGGAGCTCTGCCGGTCTCCTTTATCTTCTTCATCTCACTAGAAATACCGCAGTTAGGGCGTGCCGTGCCTGTGGCACCAAAGCCAAGCTGCCGAAGAAGGCGGAAGAGCTGCGGTGATGAGAAGAGGTTATCTGTGAAGACGTGATGTGTCTGAGGAGGCAGCTCTTTTCTGTGTGCTAACAGCCTCTTCAGTAGGTGAACGACGACGCTTTGAGTATTGCTAAGAGGGATCTCGGTCTGTAGCTTTCCTCTCTTGCCTTGCGGCTTCGGCGTAGGTAAGCTGACGATAACAGCGGTATATGGTGATGACTTCACGTGCTAAAGCCACTGAAGAAAGAAGCCCTGTTGGGCGATAACCCAGACTTTAAAGCCCACCGGGGTGGGCTTTCCCTTGACAAGCGTTATCTCTTTTGATCTCCCTGTAAACGGCACCATGCACTCATCTACAGTCAGATTAGTCCCTGGAAGATAGAGCTCGGTTGACACCTTCTGTATGAGTTCAGACCACTCTTCAGCCGCTTGAAAGGTCTTTGGAAGATCACTCTCATCCCTCACATTGATTTTGGTATAGTCAAAAGTGCGAAGATACCGGCTGATCAGTTGAAACCTCCGTAAGGGTATGAACTTGATAATTGAGTGAAGAGGGCGTTGATCTCCTAAGGAAGGTGCCTTCCAATGGTCTATTGAGATTTCCCTATGAATTCCTAGGTAAATAACGACTCCAAGCCATACATAAGCCGTTGCAGAAGAGAGGCCTTCCCACTTGAGGATGCGTGAGTGTTCAGAAAGAGGGGTATTCCAGTTATCAATAACGCCATTTTCTTGGAGATGAGAGACCCAGCTGTTGGTGTATTTGATCCATGACTGTATAAGGGAAATAGGTATAAAAAGCTGGAATAATTGAAGGGGTTCTTGAGGCAGAGGGTTAATCTTGAAATCACGATATTCGAGGTTGAAAGGGTGAAAGTCCTGACCGCGGCCCTCTTCGGGCGGAAAATTAGGCACGCCAGTGGGGTCACTTAAAGGAGGGGTCTTAAAGCTGAGATCATCTATGCTATCTTGTATCTTTAAAGAGCTCATCGTTTCAATTACGACAGGCTAAGGGCTATTTGTGTGAGGTTTTTGATGAATTTGGTGGTGAAAAATCACCTAGCTGTCTGACGAGAACCTCACGTACCCCGCAGGTACTAGCGTGGTTAGTCAGCTAAGTGGGGCAAGTGACCTTGGTGATGCCTTGTGCCAGCTAAAGAGATAGACAAACTATGAGGCTAGTCACAGAAGGTTTTCCCTTAAAATATGTAGCTGCATATTTCATTTAAACCATCCTGTACCTGTCTACCCGTCGATAGCACAACCCTATACTATTATTTGCACTTTCAGCCAACGGTGCCGCTCCGTTTATTCCTGCTCACGTTACTAGGCGTCTTTGCGGTTACCGTTACACCGTTTCTGTCTTTACCTCAGCTAGTGTTCACTGAGTCGTATTCCCGCTTTGACCGTACCCAAAAGGTCATTGCGTGCATCTCGAAGCCAACGGCTGTACGATCTCGCCTGTCCAACGGTGCTCTTGCGGTATTCATGGAGACGAAGAAGTACTACTGTTTGAGAAAGAAACTTACGCCAGTCTCTTCCGTCTAACGCATTTCACACAGCAAAGCAACCTAGTTCTTTCAAGCAGCGCCCTTAAATCTCTTGCTTCTTATCAAATCTCTCTGCGATATCAAGATGCATCAGTCATCGTTGCGTTTGCTTCGCATGGTGGATGATGGTCGACCGTTCAGTAAGGTACGTATCATGACTCTCTTCATCGCTTGACACGCCTGTCTGGCATACTGTAGCCAAGTATAAAACATGGCCGTCACTGCTATGACTGTTCTTGAGACCTCATTCCTCGCTGGGATATTGGCCATTGGCTGAATGTGTCATCCAACAGGATTTTAAGGATATCTTCTCTACACTAATTGTCAGCCTTCTTCCTCTCTCGGCCCACCGCGTCCGGTTGACAAAGGTTGAGTACACTTTCCTCTCCCAAGACGCTATTAGCAACCTTATGTATCTCAAATTTTCTCAATCCAACCGCCTACCCGACCCTAAGGATCCTTCTCGCATTATCAACACAACCACTGCTATCACATTCTCAATATCCAAGGATGTGGCCCGCTCTATCTGTCAATGCTTTGTTAACGCCCGGCTTATTGAATCAGCAGATGGTAAAGACCAGCAGGTGTATACCATAAAGGGATCTATTTGGCAATTAACGCCAAAGGGAATCACTATATTGGAGCGTTTCTGCGCAAGAAATGGCATCCAGCAAAATCAGGTTTCTGAACTTGCTAATCTTAAAGCGACGCAGCTTGTTGTCCTTGAACGAGACTCACAAACTGACAAACTTCACTATGATCAAGGCACTATCGAGATCGTTTTTCGTCGACTCGTCGGTGCCGATAGCTGTAATGCCATGTCAATCATGGCCGCTGCTGATTCAAGCTCGATGCTCGAATATAGGCATAGTATCACTGAGGTCAAGACTACTGCTGAGCTCAAGGTTAATGGAAAGACCCACCGTGATACTTTCACCGGCAAGGCTATAATCGATTGGTTAATGAACTATTCCACCATTATGAAAGAGCGCGAAGCCGTTGCGGTTGCCACTCTTTTCATGGCCTACAACCTAATAGAGTCTGTGACCAAGGACAGGGCATATACTTTCCAGAATCCAGACGCTGGGAACAATATCTTCCATTTCAGCAAACATGCTATCTATCAATTAACGCAACGAGCTAAGGACCTCATCAATGGCTCAAGTTCACCACGACGGTCTCCAGAGAGGGAACATTATACTAGCTACCAGCGCAAGAGTGTCTTAAAGGATTCCAACACGCAACGACTTGACAAAATCCTGAGTGATCCGTCAGTGCGACTTCTCTTCCGCGAGCAATCCCGAGACACATATTGCGAGGAGAACCTGACATTCTACCAAGACGTGGATGAGTTTATACGGAATAGCAAGATGGCCACGCGCGCTGCCCGTAGGGAGCTCAATATGGCCACAAAGGCCGGCATCAATGATAGCATAGCTCAGACGTATAGAATCTATCATGTCTTCCTTGCTGCTGGCTCGCCTTGCGAGCTTAATATTGACCACCAGCTGCGGAACAGTCTTATAACGTGGATGACCAAGGCTGTGAGTCAGGACGCTGCCATGATCGACACTCTTGAAGAAGTGATATTTTTATTCGAAGAAGCTCAAGATGTTGTATTCAAATTAATGGCTGGTGTAAGTTTGATTTAAATACCCACCTCTTTATCCAAAAAAACCCCAACTCGAGATCTTCGACCTGGTGCTAACAGAAACAGGACCTGGTGCCAAAATTTCTGAGCAACCCTAAGTACCAGCAGCAATTGAGAAGTTATGATTTTGGCGCAGTTGGAAAGGGTCCCGAGTGGGGATAGGGTTGACTACCTTTGTGTCCCTTGTACACTTATAAAGATGATTCGTTACAAGTCTCCCAGAGCAATATGGTCTGACCTTACAGGTCGAAATTATAAGTTTAGATTTGAAAGAAAACGCAACATAGGTCACCGAGTCGTGATATCTATCGCATACTTAATACATTTTCTACTGTAAACAGACCAAAGTCGGACATTGCCATGTTCGGACGCGGATGCCAAGAGTCTCGAATCTTATAAGAGTTTCATAGATACTATGGTACGTCCATGGCCCTGAAGCTCCTACAAACACAAACGAATATCGGCGAGCCAAATCATGACAGTTCTATTGTTGGAATCAGATGCAAGAATATTGCAGTCGTGAATAAAAGTCACGCACGTCATCCAGTTGCCATGACCTTCTAAGACCTCAAACATGTGGTATTTCACAAACTGTCTTAACTTACAATTCTTTGAGGTAAAGGCCAGGGCTGCAGAGTATACTTAAAAAGGATGAGAGCAGATAATCAGAAATTAAGAAAGGTCAGCCGCATAACATCCTGCAGGAGCTATGCCAGGTTTCTGTTTCCGTCTCTCTCAGTCTTAGTCAGCATGATATCGGCTAAGTGTATAACCTCAATCCCCTAGGCTCTTGGGTGGTGTTGATTGATCTATGCAGGGTTCTCTCTCTATATATGGGCCCTGATAGAGTTCAGCGACATGTCGAGGACGATGCTTCGTGACAGTGGCATTGGCGCAAGTTAACCCCCTGTGGCTTGTGCGTTCTCTGATAGGGCCGCGGTGAATGGTAAAGGGATGAACTCCTTGGACGAGTTATAGCCGCCCGCTTTGGGAAGGGGGAGTAGTTTGCTATAGCTTCTCGTGCAGTGTTTGGGGAGCTTCGACCAGGAGGTCGAGGATCCTGTTCCTTTCGGCCAACCCTGTCTAATGTTCTATGGGGTCGAGTTTGTGTGGGGATTTCAGGAAGTGGTTTTTCTGGAGGCGGCGTTGACAGGGGTTCCAGGAAGTGAGGCTTGGCAGGGAACAGAAAGGCATGGTGTAGCTTTGTTGAGAGATGAGAGTTGTTACTTTCGTTGGTTTCTTTGGGGTCAGGCATAGGGTTAACCCAGATCTTATCGGAGGGTTGGTGGTACTGGTAGGCCTCCTCATGGGATGTCTCTGGTTCGGCTTGGTCGTCAACAGTCCCAGGTGGGGATCTGTTAAATCTAATTGCACTCGCGACCTTGTGTCCGAAACATTGGCAGGGGCACTTCTGCGAGCTAACCTCCATATGTGGAGTTGTAGTACTGCCTTGATAAAAGTGTTTGCGAACCCACTTGAGGTGGAATGACCCGTTTAGCTGTTTGGTGATGCGGGCCATTACAGGAAAACGAAGAATGCTCAAGTGCAGTCGAGTGGCAAGCAAAAAGAGGACCAAATGAGGGCTTCTAAAGCACAACTAATCTGGCGGGACATTTACACACGCACGGGGTGTTATATGTGTTTCTTCTATATATCAAGACGAATCCCTATTCAAGAGTGAGCCATGGAGAGGGGCATTCACACTTGGAAGGGCAGATACACAACCAATTCGGTAGACGTAGTCCAGCCTTTTTCTTCTTCAGGGGTTAGGTCCGGGACCCGGAATTCTGCATGCTGACCTCGGCGTCGAAGCCGCCTCCCCAGAATCCCTTGTATTGTCCTAGTTTGACTTTTCAGTTGCGTGGTTCAAACGTCATATATATCAGTCGCCAAGCCTTGTTGAGGCAGGAGCC
>JAAOAN010000009.1:0-59283 GCA_013396205.1 Fusarium mundagurra
TGTGAGAGGGTTTCACGCGGCGTTCTTGGGGGGAGGTCATTGAGGTGAGGAAGTCGGGTGTTGTTTGGCGATCGGGGCCTAGATTGTCAGCGTAAGATACAGAAGATGGTGGGGGACGTACACTCGAAGCCAAGATTCTCAAAGTACTGCTTCGCTTCGTCAATGCGACCAAAAAAGATCTGATGTCCCTCATACAAAACCGTAACACGATCAAACAACTACCCTCATTAGTCCCCATATCTAGATCTTCATCAGGTACTTACATCATACGCAGACTGCGGCGCCTGATAGATCGCCACCGCGGCCGCAACACCAACAAGATCAGCCTGCAATCTCAAATTCCTACAAAAGTTAATCGCATTCCCACTATCCAGCCCGCGCGTGGTATTATCCCAGCACTGCAACTTTGCCCCCGTGAGCGCAGCCTCAGCGATACTAACGCGCTTCCGCTCGCCGCCGCTTACACCGCGCACAAAGTCACTGCCCACACGAGTATCGACTGTGTGGCTTATCCCGAATATGGCCATCATGACATCGCGCATCATGGTGTCGGCTTGAGAGCGTGTTACGCCGCCGGGGACGTGGCGTGCGCTTACGGCGGATGAGGCGAAGGAGAGGGTTTCGCCGACGGTTAGGTGGGCGAGATGGCAGTCGATTTCGGCGTTGTAGAGGACGTCGCCGCGGAATGAACGACGGATGCTCTTTTCGTCGATACCTGTAATTGTTAAGAAAGTTTGCGAGATGATGAGAGTGACATACCTCGAAAGTTCATGTAGGAGTCAGGTCCAACTTCAAGACCAGCTGTCTCACCGGCAATAGTCTTCAAAAGCGTTGAACATCCTGAACCCGGGGGTCCAAGAACAAGTAACAACTCCCCTTCATCAACAACACCCTCAAAATCTCTCAGGATATCAACCCGTCTCTTCTTCCCACCACCCACCAAACCAGCAAGATACTTAACCACATCAATAGGATAATCAACAATAGTCTTTTGATGTTCCGCACCACTGCCCCAACCGTAAACATTCAAGTTCTTAAACGCCACGCCTAAACTTCTTGACGGCGCAGCTCCAGCGTCAGACTCGAGTAGTCTCACAAAAGCTTTTACCCAAGCTCTTGGATCAAAGGTTGGTGAGTTGGGGTCTAGCTTTGTGCCGGGCTGGGGTGAGAAGGCGTGTAGTTCGTTCCCGGCTGTTGTAGACACGCGGGAGAGTTGACGGGCGAGATTGCTGATGTTTTGGGTTATGTCATGTTGAGGTTCTTCAGTTGGTGTATCGGCTGTTGAGTCGGAGTGTTTGCTGTGAGAGGACAATGTCCTCGAGAGTAGTGTTGACATTTTTGATGAATTTGTTTGAAGTAGAGATTTGACTCGATTGAGACAGGGAGGTCTATTTAAGTTAAAGGCATAGTATGCGGTTCAGTTATGCTTATGTACCTTATGTGCATCAATCAAGATCCAAGAGCGGCAGATGAATAACGTAGAATTAACCCCATTTGAATCACTCGGTCTTTTTCACAGAACGGAGTCGGGAGAAGATCAGATCTTTTTTACGAATATTACACTCGTTTCTCCCCGGGTCCCCGCGGACAATCACCCCATGAAATGCCCCGACGGACTCGGCGGTTGTCATTGGTGAGGAAGTGGATTTGCTACCCACTGTGCAAGGAACCCGCGGGTGGCCGAGCATGACATGACATCTCGCTTATAAGGAGGAGGCCTGATTCGGGATAGTTTCACGGAGCGCGAGTTTTGCGCTTTGCGGCTCTGATGAGAGTGAATTTGAGTCAATTGGAGTGATATGTGCGTTATTCTGTGTCCATCTCGGTCTTTGAGTTTCATCTTGTCACGAGGCTATGTATGATGCGTCACGATGTAACGCGTGTCTTATTCGCTCTCGGTCTTCGCTATCCGTGTGACGCGACAGCGAGGCAAAGACCGAGTGCGAGCTGAATATGCAGGTTCAATTAAATAAACCATCGAATCGCTAAATCGCCATGTTTGTCAGTTATTCCCACTTGGTTCAACTGCCAAGAGCCTGGATTGATAAGATGTAAGCCACGTTGCACATCATTGGGTGAATCAGAAGGGTCTGTCGTACGTTATTTGTTAGTCTGACTGCGTGCGCAATGCAGAGAATAATCGGGCTAATTATCTGCCATGATCGGAGAGACAGATCTGCCGTCCCATCCCGGTCAAGATCGGTCTTTGAGTTTATTTGTGGTCAGTGCGGAAGACGCGTTACCCTATATGTTTTGCAATGGAAATCACATCGCGGAAAGGAACCGCAATTGTGCTCTGTTGTAATAGGTAAAGGATGAAATTGAGAATGTTAGCATTGCTGTAGAATAAACCCACGAATCTTTGACTTTATATGACGCGTTTATGTTAACCAGGTAGTTAAATCTGAATTTGGCTACAACAAAGTCAACTCATCACCCAAGATACTTTTGACGGTAAGCAACAATCAAGTGTAGGCTCACAGTAATTACACAAAGAACAAGGAGAATTATAACTTAGTCTTAAACACTCTTATCAAGACAATTAACACTTTACCAAAAGCACATTTATAGACTCTTCTGGCCGTTCTTATACTTGTCGCCAGCAATGCTCTTAGTCTGGACCTTGCTAAAAAAGAGGTTAAGATATTGGCTGCGGACTAACAATGATCCGCAAATTTATAATTAGTTCCGACATTACAGAATATTCACCCGCAATTTATAATTATTTCCGAATGGCATTCACCGTGTCCCCATAACAGGGAATGTAACCCTTGGCTTACAGTGTCCAGTGCAACGCTGCATCATAATACAGTACACATCAATGCAGCTAGCTCTGCAATGTCACCTAATTTCACTGTTGCATCACGATACAAGGCATCTTATCGAGATAAGCCCAAGATCTTAAGCTCCACTCCTGAAGTAGCCGAACCGAGGTAGACCCACTTACTCCCGAGCTTAATCACCTTATTTGAAGACATGAGCATCTCCTATCAACATACCCAATTCCATTCAACAACCCCCTTACATCTACTCACACCTAAGTAAACAAAATGGCTCCAACATTAGCAGAGCAAGTGGCAGTTGACCAAGTCTCCCCCGGAGAATATGTCTCCCGCCTCAACCCCATCAGAATGGGCAACGCAATGCCCATAGCCTACGGCGGCTGCACAGCCAGCATCGCCGTCAACGCAGCATGCCAGACAGCACCGCCCTCAATGTCGCTGTACTCTGTCCTCGGACACTTTCATGGCCCAGCATCAACAGATAAGAAGCTGCACTGCAGCGTGACCAACATTCGAGATACGCGATCTTTCGCGACACGAAGGGTTCAAGTCAAGCAGCAGCAATCTAACGGGAAATTCCGTGTTTGTATGGAAGTCCTCGCGGATTTCCATGTTATTGAACCTTCGGGCTGGGATTACTCTGAACCGACGAGCTCCAAGTGGCCGAGGGCGGAAGATTGTCCGAATTTAGAGACGTTGGTAAAGGGATTGTTGGAAAAGGGCAGTATCACTGAAAAGCAAGGACAAGAATTCACCAAATCCTTCGCCGCAAATGCAGATTTCTTCGACACGCGGTACTGCACCGCCGGTGTGTCCTCCCAAAACCTCTCCGGCGCATCGCGACACACCGTAACAACACAAGACCACCTCCCCATCACGGAAAAAGTATCCGCCGAGTGGCAGCGCGCTTTACACGACCTCCCCACGCCAACCGCCAACATGAGCGCGCTCGCATTCCTCATGGACGGCGGTCTCTCATTTCTCCCCTTGAGCCATAATCATATGTGGTTTGATGACACGGCTGCGTGTTCGACGCTGGACTTTGCGTTGAGGATTTTTGTGCCCGAGGTTAAGTTGGGGGAGTGGCATGTTAGGGAGAGGAAGACTAGTAGGGGAGGCGGGAATAGGACGTATTCGGAGGGCAAGCTGTGGGATAGACATGGGAATTTGGTGGCGAGTAATACGCAGCAGTCTATTATGAGGTTGAGGGAGGGTGTTGTTGTGCCTAAGCTGTAGAGTTGGCTTGACTATGTACAAGAAGATATTAATAGGGTAATATTTATTTTTAAAGATCGAGTTCTCCTCCTGGGTGTGTATTACTTTACATCAGTCATCGTCGGTAATGAATGGCTGTCGCCAGTTAGACCGTCTCGCGGCATTGTTCCGGATGTCGATCTCACGATCCCGCGCTCCCTCTGTCGCGGCCTGAGCAGGGGTCATCCATTCTGACCCATTGTTCCCTGCGACGTCTGCAGTCGCGCTTGCGGTATAACCAGGAGCTAGATATCCATACAGGTCCAACCGAGCAGAGTTCTCAGATTCAGCATGATCAATCATGGGTGCGAATGGAGCTTGTCCGTTTGCTGGCAGAGGATATCCAGGAGCCATCACTGCTTCCGGGGCTCGGGGGCCGGTGTCAACGATCGGAGCATCATGGTGCTCTCGCGGCGGAGGCCCGCATGGTGATTTTAGATGATCATACATCTGCCCGCCGGGTCTGGGATGTGCACTAGAAGAAGGGATACCGGGGTTCTCGACCGTAGGAGTGTTTGGTACAGAAGGATGAAGGACGCCATTAGTATCAAGCGCTGGATCGGGGTTGGGACCAGTCGGTGTATGATCGAGGCCATTCCACTGATTCGCCGTCTCTGATCCGGCCGAGTTGGTAATTGTCTGCGCCGTAGCAGCATCCGGGGCTTCTGGGTTCGTCGGCTCAGTCTTGACCCGTGTCACCTCCTCCGTCCAGTCATCGTACTGCGGTATCATACCCGACCCCTCTTCAGTATCGCTATCGTCGTCCGAAATCTCGATCGCCAAACGCATGCATGATCCCAGCGGTGGCTGCTCAACCTCCGTACTCTGTTGCTCATCCGAGACATCGTCCGTTACCAAGTCGTCATCTTGGTATTCTGCCATGTACACGATTAGCCACGCACCTTAAGCTTTTCGCTTGACTTACCTGCTTCTCCCGAATCTTCCTCACCGTTCCTCAAACGATCCCGATCCTTCATCCGGAGAATAAACTCATCGATCTGATCTTTATGAGGAATCCCCTCGTCATTAGGATCATAAGCACGGAACTCGTTAACCCCGACCCATCCGATAGCGCAATCCCACGGAAAAACGGGTGCATCGATATACATGATCGGATACTTTCGTTTATGGTGGTACTTGCCCCCAGGTCGATAATTCTCAGTCCACTGAACTGTCCCGGTAGCAGGGTCGTAATCGTAGCAAACAGGGATATTCTTCTTCAGTAGTGCCGTGTTGTCCATGAGATTCATGTCCCAGCCAAACTGCCGGAAACTACCCCACGGCAACACAAGAATCGCAAAGAAGCGCTTCGTCTTCTTCCAGAAGGTGGTATACACCTCGCCGGGCTGTGGATCAATCCCAGTGAGGAACTGTGTACTTCGTGTCTGAGGTCCCCCGTTGGAATGCGCCGACCCAGCTGAGACACTGCTGAGAGGTCTGCCATACTGCGCGTAGGTAGGTCTCTGCGCGGCAAGGTTGTTCAGCTTGGCTTTGCCTTCATCGCAGTTTAGAACTCTAGTTCCGAGCTGACGAACTGTCTCGTCGTAATTGGCGTTCATATGGCCGTGTGTCCCAGCGGTCAAGTGCCTCCGAGCTCCGTGGATAGGGTTGTTGCTCATGAAGTGCAGCTTGTGCTTCTTACACTCAAGGATATACCAGAAGCCCTTATGCTCTGTGATTATGTACTTCGTCGCGGCGTTGCCGTCTTGGTAGACGTCATCGAAGGCGATCGCTCGGTCGCCGGTGAGAGGGCCTCGTGGTTGAGGCGCATTCGATCGGGGTCGCTTTGGAGGGCGTGGGAGGCTCCCTTGAGGGGTGTTCGCAGGTCTCTTTTGTTGGGCTGTTGAAGACTGTTGGGTTTCATCTAGAGGTCGGCTGGGGGTATGTATCTCTTGATCCCTCGGTGTTACGCCAGTAGGAAGGATGGGAGTGGACTCGTTCTGCGCTCTGGGAATCGGCGGGTGGAGCGATTGCAATACAGGGCTTGCATTCGGCGTAAAGTATGATGAGCTTGGGGCCACTTCGGTTGGTGAACCAGCAGAAGCGTCCAAGCGAACAGAAGTGTTCACAGGTAGCTGAGTGCGTCGTCGCCACTTGCTGCACACTTTGTCACCCAGCTCAGGTCCTACTGTATCGAGCAAGTCCAAGATAAGAGCCTCCTGCTGTTCCCAGTACAACTCCTGGTATTTTCTCTCTTCATCGTCCTTGTTTGCTTCGCGCTCTGCCTGTAGTTCTTTCAGCTGGTTAATGCAGGATTGAAGAGCATCCAGCCTCGCTGCATCGGATTGGACGCATGCTGAGGCGGCCGCCACTTCAAAGTGTGCTTGCGCTTTTCTATGCCTCTCCTGATACTTCTCTTCAGGCGACTTTGTAGGATGCAGCAGAGGTGTCCATTGCTGAATGATTTTATGTATCGGAGCGACTCGCGATGAATGGACGCCCGGGGGAATACCGCTGGCCAGGGCCGGTCTAGCTTGCTCCGCCATTGGGGCGCACTAGCTAGTGCCTCTAGCAGTATCGAACGTCGCGTGCTATAAATGGCTTTAAAAGAACAGCAATACGCTATGCATCAGCACCATCACCAGAAATAAATTGATGCGAAAAGAACGATCGACAGACAGACACAGCGCACAAAAAATAGATGAGAAGAAGAAAAAGGAGGCCCCTCGTGCACGGCTTTGCTTATTTTCTTCACAATGGGCAGCCTGATTCTATGCACGTAATCAAAATATTGGTAGGCGGGGAACGTTCCCGGTGTCTCGACAACCAACAAGCCAACCAATTATTAGCACGGCGAGCATCCCTGCAAATTCGACAGGTTTTGTAACGGTAGCTTGCATGGGAATGGTTTAGGCTTGTTGTCTCTTGTCGAAACGGTTGCCTTCTTCTCTGTGCTTACCGTTGCGGACCGTTTGGCGGTGAGACTGTGGGAGGCTGATTGCATAGGCGAGTTAATAGTCAACGCCACCTAAAAAGTGAATGTGATCTGATTGAAGATGACACTCTCACTGCGACAAATGTTACTGTAAGAAAACGAAGTATTGAAGTAGATCTCCGCTTATTTCTGTCAATTCAACAGTGCTATTTAATCGAGCTGCGGACTGAACAGCTTGAGATGTCCTGATAGAGTCATGCGAAGAAGTGTTTCGCACTATGTAAAAACATTTCATGGCACTCAGCGTTTGTGAACGGGTGGCAGCATAACGTGAGGGCCAGAGCACGGGAAGACACGGGAAAAACCCCTCTTTTGTTTAGTAGATGTCTGCATAAAGTGACAAGCAATTTTATCATCAAGCTTGGCGACATGTTTTCTCCAGCTGATGATGGGTGTACAAGACCGCCAGTACAAACCGGGAAAACGGCGGGTATATTAGTACTGTAACCTCTCTTAGTGGATCTTAAGTGAGGCCATATCTATAGGAAACAACCTACAAGAGGGAATTTTAAACAAGGCCCTGAACATGAAGATTCTACAAGGTATGGATTTCCTCTTTCTTTTAATACAAAATGAATATCTCTACAGACATTGTGTACTGAAGTAACTAGACTGCAAGACTTGTTCCTTGCGCCGCATTCGCTGCGACCGTACTACCCCGCATTGTCTGAAGTGCACGGGACGAGGACTGTCCTGTCCTGGATACAAACGCCAGATCCGATGGGTCAACTCGATTGCGAGTCGTGGCAAGTTCAAGGGCCTTCCAGCACCTACTCTTGAACCAGCCACTCTTCGGTCTCCAGAAGCTGTCCCTAGCACAGTCCAATCTCGCCCTCTTCATGACGAACTCGATGAGCCATCCCAAGAAGCGGTAGATCAGTTGATAGAATATTTTACACTCGAGCTCGCCCCCAAGAACGTATGGGTGCACTCACCAGAGAATGGGTACACGCGCCTCGTCGTTCGCCTGGCGCATACACAGCCTGCCCTACGGTATGCTATCATTGGGCTATCAGCAGCTTACCAAAGCTATGCGTCGGCCAGCACAACAAGCGGCTTCTCGCAAAAGGCCCATCTCAAGGCTATCACATTGATCACTGATCAAATCCGAACCTTGACTAGCATGGGAACCAATGGAAAGCACACACTACCTGCAGGGCACCAAGAAGCTACAGATGCAGTGCTTGCGGCTACCCTCGTGGTATGCAATCACTCTCTCCTGGACTGTAGCACGGCTGATGCAGTTTTCCACTTGAGAGCTACAAGAACTCTGATAAAGTCTCACTTAACCAAAGGAGCCACTGATAATGAACTCTTCACCTTTATTGCGAATCAAGTCGCAAGTCTTGACATAATGGCATGTACTACCCTTTTTGATCCCGATCTTGTCCGAGATGTCGTTATGCCCAGGTTAGATAGTGGCTCAGTTCCGTTTGGCCATTTTCTACTAGGCATACATAGGATCACCACTATCTCGACATCGTCAAACAGCGAAGGAACCCCTGGTGGTGACCCCGGGTTTCTCGAGGAGCTCGAAGACGAACTTGAACTCGCCAGAGCAGCTACATATATGGCAGTTGGACGAACATTGAAGCCTTCCAGAGACGCCCACCTCTCGGACACAACTCTTCTTATCGAGGCCTTTCACCAAGCTGGGCTGATATATGCTTGCAGACGACTTGGTGTTGGAAGCATTGGGGGCTTTGAAGAAGTTCACCGCTCTAAATTATTCAGGCTACTCAAAAAGGCCATCGCTAGAGGAAGCTATCTACCAGGTCTATCATGGCCTATCTTGATGGCTGGGATTTCTTGTCATAGACACCATGATAGGATCCAACTTGTCCGTCAACTATGTCACGATCTGGTCAGGAGCTCTCCTTTCCAGTACTACTCTAATATTCTGCGCTTTCTCGAGGAGCTTTGGGGAAGTTCAGATGATAATTGGATTCTTGTGGCTCGAGCGTGGGAAAATAGAGGTGAGCCTCTCTTAGCAATGTGAATTTTGATACCACTTATCAATGAAGGGGTTCTATGTTACATGTGGTCGCGTGGGATTATATACTTGTGCTGCTTCTCGAAGATTCTCTCCTCGTTCTCCCAAGCTTCCATGTGGGTGGATATGTGCCAGTCTGTTTTGGTAGCCGTCATCTCAGCTCGGCCGTCGATTGCCAAATTGAGATCACCACGGCCAAACTCTTGACGAAAGACCTGCTCAGCGCGTGCCGAGAGGGGATCGTCCGGCCGAACGTGGCAGCTGACTTTGGTCGTTCCACCAAACCGCCAACCGTTGTCTTGATTCTCAAATAATCCTTCGTCATTGTCATAGATGACGGTGACCTCGTCAGTTTCCAAGTCTCGGGTGATGCTGGATTTGGCCCCAGTAGGACGCAGTACAGCCGCCTTCAGCGGCGGACCATTCACCGCTGGCTCAAAGGGTCTCAATTGATTGTCCAGCGGGTTTTCTTTCCGCATTGGAAGCTCTAGTTGACTTGAAGAGCAATCAATTGTCAAGGTTGGGGCCTCGGGTGACGGCCAAACAACAGGGAAGTATGCGGATGATAGAGCAAGGCGAAGTCGGCTGCCTGCACTGATTCGCTGACCACATTCGTTCAACTGGATCCTGACGGTATAAAAACGACCTGGCTGGAGGTCTTGCAGGTCAACGTGACTATCTCGGTGGGTGAGGTTCAGTAGTCCGTACGACAGCTTTGTAACGCTGCCATCAGCCAAGACTTCTGATAGCACTGCTGCAACAAAGGCCCATCTTTTATCACTGGCAACACGCAGATCAAGGTTCGCAGGACCGAGGATATCCAAGGCTTGAGTGAGAGTTGGGCCGTCAAATACTAAAGATCCAATCTCTTCTTCCCTTTGGTCTCCCGGCATATCCCATTCTGTACCATAAGAAATCCATCTTCCTGCAGCAAATCCGGTGGTCTGAGGGGATTTAAGCGTCATATATTCCACATTCTGAGGAGGTGTGACAAGGAGCTGCCCTGCTGCGAGCCCCATATACATCGGGTCCAGGCTATCAGAGGGCCAGTTCATTTCGGCAACCCATCGCCCAGGACGGTGGCTGTAGAGTCTCTTCGGGCCAACAGTGTCGTTCACGTAACACCTGAGCATAGGTTCTTCCATGATGTTGGTTTCCATACCCTTGAGCCATTTGTCCCACCATCGGAGAGACTCTTGTAAAAAGCCAATCTGGGGACCGGGCTTTGCAAAGTTTGGATACTTGTGAGCCCATGGTCCGACTAACCCTTTCTTTGGGCATGTAAGATTCTCAAGCATCCGGAAGATAGAATTTGAGTATGGATCATGCCAACCACCCACAAGGTAGACAGGGCACTTGACGGCAGTATAGTCTTCGCAAACAGAAGCATGTCTCCAGAATTCATCGCGTCTTTGATGTCGATGCCACTCCGCAATGTATGGCGTTCCAAACTCAAGGCGATCCATCCACATTTTCCGCCAGTTGTTTCCAACGAGGGCAGGATCTGGTGGTGTAGGAGCAATAGAAAACATAGTCGCACCCCAGAGAAAGTTCTCGACCAGCTGACAGCCCCCCTGGTAGTGGACATCATTGTCATAACGGTCGTCGGTTGAGCAGATCGATATAATAGCTTTGAGTTCAGGGGGGTTAAGAGCCGCGATCTGAAGTCCATTAAAACCTCCCCAAGATATACCGATTATACCAATGGAGCCAGTGCACCAGGTTCTTGATGCAATCCAACGTAAGACTTGAAGGCCGTCATCCTGCTCTTGTTTGAGATATTCACCCAAAAGAAGGCCTCCAGAGTCTCCTGAACCGCGCATGTCGACCCGAATGCATGCATACCCGTGTGATGCGATGTAAGGATGATTGAGGGCATCTCGATGACTGGTTCCATCACGTTTCCGGTAGGGAATGTACTCAAGAATTGCAGGTACTGGATTATCCTCAGCGTCCTCCGGGAGCCAAATCAAGGCTGAGAGGATAGTTCCGTCACTGAGTGTGATTTGTTCGTTCTCACGAATCTGGAGAGCTAAGGGCGCAGGAGACATAGTGACGCTGGAGGAAGTTGAAACCAATGACCTGTGTATTGAAGGGTTCGCAGATAAGGAACAATATGAGAAAGAAATGCAAGAGAGGGGAAAAAGAACGACCAGACATTGCATTACCCATCATCTCGGAATAAACAGCCTCTCGTTTACGCGAGGCCGTTCGTTATCGGGATGCAGTGGCCCCTTCAGTGTTAGTGTTCTGTACAAAGGATCTCGACAATTTGCGGGGTAGAAGGTGCGTTTCTCGACATAAGATCTTGGATGGGTTAGCATAGAATACTATAAAGCGGTTCTCTTTTTAATACCCGAATCAGGCCAATGCCTGGAGAGATGAATCTATGAGTTTGAAACTATAGATTATAGATGAAACATTTGTTCTCGATTGAATATCTCAAATGGGTTAGCATTGGCCAGTATGGAATAGTTCTCTATTTGACACCCTAATTGGGCTAGTTCGCAGTGCCGTACATCCCTGGCTTTCTCTATTTAATACCTCTAGTGAGCTAGAACGAAGATATCATTCTGTCCTTTGATTCGCTCTTCCTAATCAGCGTCACTATCTCAACAGATGCCGACCTCGCTAAGTACAGTAGCGTCGATAATGGGGCAAACTTGGGATGTTGGCCGATAATTATTACAAATATTAAATGGATGCTGGCTGCCCCATTATCCAGCAGCGAACCAATACTTGGCAATATTGTAGGTTCCTTGACAAAATCGAGACTTACAATGGAACTTGTCAGCAACAGTCAGAGCGTCTCACAACATCCCCAGAAGGGAGATGGCGGCCCCAAGGCTCTTGAGGTTACGGATGCCCAAAGCGTCGAAGCCGGCCATCTGACCGAGACGAAATTCAGCAGACTCTCGGTATGGGTCACGCTCAGTTTCATGTCAATTGCTGTTGCCTCGGACTCCTAGTAAGTTCATTGTTTCATTGCTCGCTTCTAGTCGGCTGGCACTGATGATGGCTTTTTCCTTTCAGCAACGCTTCCGTAATTGGAAGCGTGTCACTTTTGTTTGATGTCATATACCCAGATGCCATGACTTCATCAATGTACTCTCGGCTCTCGAATTCCTTCCTGATCGGCATGATACTCGGCATGATCCTCTTTGGCTTCATCGCGGACCATTATGGCCGCAAGACTGGAGCTATTGCCACCACCATCATCCTTACAGTTGGAATGATCCTCAGCACCGCCGCTAGCGGAACATCACATACGGGGTTGCTGTGGATGCTGGTTGTTGGGCGAGGTGTTACTGGAGTGGGCGCTGGAGGAGAGTACCCTGTCACCGGTAGGTTTCCTTGTGTTACGTGCCTGTTGAGGAGACACGAAGAGTTGCCCTGACACCAATATGTGTAGGCGCCGGTGCCATGGAAGCCACAGACGAGGCCAGCGGATTCCGCAAGCGACGAGGTTTCATCTTTGCAATCATGAGTGAAGTCGCTGCTTCCCTCGGTTATTGCTTTGGTGGTTTGGTTCCAATGATTCTACTACTCTGCGTCCACGAGAAGCAGGAAAAGTACGAACTAGTCTGGAGGCTATCCTTTGCTGCAGGTATGCTTCCTCCTCTGAGCATCTTCTACTTTCGCCTTAAGATGGCCGTTTCCACTGCCTATCGCAAATCAGCTCTTCAGAGGCAGAGGCAGCCTTACCTGCTGATAGTGAAAAAGTACTGGCGAAGACTCATGGCAGGCGGTTGGACATGGTTTATCTACAATTGGATTTCCATTCCATTTGGAGTTTTCAGTTCAACTATTGTGTCTAGAGTCGATCCGGGTAATTCTCTGGTTGCCTCTTTAGGTTGGGGAGTTCTGATCAACTCATTCTATCTCCCTGGTCCATTCCTCGGTGGATGGCTAGCAGATAAAGTCGGCAGAAAGCAGACCATGACGCTAGGCTTCCTTCTTCAGGCTATTCTTGGTTTCATCCTGGGAGGGGCATACCAGTCGATAATCAATACCTTCCCTCTGTTTATCGTTATGTACGGCATCTTCTTGACGCTGGGAGAAGTCGGCCCCGGAAGGTAAGTATTTTGCTCTCTCGAGAAAGTCGATTATTAACAACAATCTAGCACCATTGCTCTTGTTTCTGCCGAACCATTTCCAACCTCGATTCGTGGTCAAGCCAACGGGATTATTTCGGCATGGGCCAAAGTTGGAGCAACACTAGGTACTCAAGTAAGTATTGGCTATCTGTGCCCAAACCTAGAAAATAGGGCTAACTTGAAAAAGGTATTTACAGCGGTTCTTAATCGCTACACTGATGATGTTGATAAAGGTAACCGGGTTGTCTTTCTTATTGGCTCTGGTTTCGCGGTTGTCGGCGCAGCCGCAGCATGGTTTATGCTGGAAGAGACAAGTCGCAATCTGGATGACGAGGATGAGGTATGGAAGGCCTATCTTAGAGATAATAATTGGAGTGGAGATTGGGGCGATAATGAGACTGTGGACCCTGCTAGAGTGTTAAAATAAATGACCTACTAGAGGCAGCCACCTTATACAATTATTCTCCATTTTGTTACATAGGATACTTTACTTGAGCTTCAGCTATTAAAGCTGTTGTGATGTAATACCTACGTTTTGTATTCTTCAGCGTGTCTTACTATCACATACATGCACGGGGCACAAGCCCAGTCGACTGGGTTCAAGGTACTCGCCAAGAGACGTATAACAGCACTATTCCCATGAGTGTAGTGAATAAAAGTCTGTTCGGTAGTATAAGGTATCTAGTATCATTGCTCAAAGTAGAAAGAGAAGAAAAGATAGTCATATTCATACACTCCGCCCATCATCAGAATTATTCTGATAAGCCAACTCCTTCAGACTCTCTGAATCCTCTGTCCTCGAGTTGATCATAGTCCTGATCTTACTCCTCCTCCTCCCACGCTCCTCATCAGCCGGTTCATTGATCCTCGTCCTCGCTCCCCAAAGGACCTTCTCCTCCAGCAACGCTTTACAAGCCGCCCAAGAAGTAACCGAATAAATAACCGCGTTCCAAAACCCTTGCAGCGGGAGCACCGTCGCGCTCATAAACTGCAAAGGCTTACTAACCTCCGACGGATGAATGTGCGAATACATCCTATTAGCACTAGACGGAATCCACGTAATTAAAATAACTGCAAAAAACAACATCGCGACTTTTGTATAAGCCCATGCTGCACGGTATACGTCGTTGCTATGCCTCACCGCCGGGCGCTGGATTGGTTGGGGCATGGTGCTTGTTACACGAGCAATCGGTTGAGGTGGCTGGGGCTCGCCAATAGCATGCACACTAACTTGATGACCCATATTTTGTAATTGTATCGCGTCGGGTTGAGTCGCTGCTTCGGAGGTGATGGTCTTCATGTTGTTCACGGTGCTTTGGTGGGCGTATGATAGACCGCCTGAGCCGGAGCCCTGGGCCTTGAGGAGTTGTTGGCGTTTTCGGTAGATGGTGCCGCCGGAGCGGATGTAGATTGCGAGGGTGATGGCGATTATGACCCTGTATTGTTGGTGAACTGTAGTAGATGTGAGGGAGGTAGACGTACCATATTGGGCCGTAGAATGTTGCGATGCGTAGCGTATCCCATGATGAAGTGATCCAGCACCACTGAACAGCGCTACCATAAACTCTGACGCCATCGCCATTCTTGATGAAGATAAAAATGAACGCCGGCAAGAATGGGACACCGTAGCAGAGTAGTAAATACGGCAACTCCATCTTCCTCAATCGCTGCGCATCAAAGCGGTAATAAAACGCAAGGTAGACATTAATCGCCATCGCAAGGGTCCACAGCGCATCAGCGCCAACAAATCTACAAAAATTAGCCAAACATAGCGATATCATCTGTATAACGTACGTGTGAAGTAAAAAGGCCTGTATCTGACATCCCGCCCCATCAGGCGCATCAATAAACGAATCAGCCATGATGAAGCAAATACTCGCCATGATATTCCCAAACGACGCGTAAAATACAAGCCTATTAATAGGTTTGTGAAAGGCGTCGCAGAGACAAAAGGTTGTGATTATGAAGAGACATCCTACTAGCGATAGAACGGAACATACTTGCTGGATAATGGTGATGAGCTTGACATCGCTGGTTGACAGGCCGAGTTTCATTTCGCAGAACAATTCTTGGATAAAAAAACAAAGAAATCCCTAAAAGGACATTCGTGTTATCCTCCAGGGGAAACAAGCCATTGTCTAGGTTTTAAATGTGAAAGTGAGCACCTCCTTTCATGTGAATTTGCCGAACCCCATATTTGATCGCCAAGGGGAACCTGGGACGTTGCAAATCATGGACCTAAATCAGCATAACGCTTAAATAGTGGCTATTGGTAACGGTTCCAATTGGCGTAAGTCAAATTTGCTGGTGGGGAGCCGGTAGATGGCTTCTGGCTTTTAAGGCTGTTGTTTGAGGGATCGGCGTTTGTGTTTCTGGATGGAGGAGGTTGAATTATCGCGATGGGGAGTGATATGAAGATCGGAGGGTGAGCTGAGAACAAACCTGTGAAACTTATCATTATCTGATCACTTAATTCGACAGCCCAGAAGCGTAGTCACAGGGTGATGTGAACGCATTTTTAGAGGCCATTCTTCAGCATGATGGACGTGTTTCACGTCATGTCATCTGGATACAACAGCGACTCCAACACAGAGGTCGATGTCGACCATGCAATTAGTACAGAAATAAATCCCAAATATTATTGTGAAAAAGGATCTATCCCCTGATAGTGAGTTGTTTTGACTGACTCGCGCCTGAGACGCAGTCAGCCCGATTTTCGTTTTACCATGCAAGTGCAAAACGAGAGCCTTTCCCCAATTTGGAAGGTCAGCAAGTGATATTCCCGCCATCTACGCAATGGCTGACGGATTTAATTATGCAATTCACGCAGAGTCGTCGGCATTAGATGAGATTGTGTAATTTTCTGGGCTGATATGTATGGGGAACGACCGAGGCGCGGCGAGGATGCTCCGGCAGAAGATGGGAGGACTCTTACAGGCTTAGGTGGACATGTACCTTTGAAGAATGTTTGAAGTGAGAGCGTGCATTGGGAGAGTCGCCGTAGGAGCAGTGGCCATTTGGCGCGGGAGCAAGTGAGACCCCTGTAAGATGCCACTGAGGCTTACCGCAAGAGTATGGGCTGTTGCCTGAGGAGCAGGAGTACGATGCGGGGAGTTTCTATTAGCACGGCTCTTCTCAAGCATTTGGCTTAGGATATCGGCCAATGGCTAGTACTTGTAATGTCGCGCGAGTTTCTGGACTGTTTATTTAAATTCTGAGTTTATTTTACTAAATATTAGTAGTTAATTAATAATATAAAGAAGTTTTAATATATAAATACTTTTACTATAATACAATATTAAAAGTCTTAGTAGTAGACTAAGTATAACCCTATATATAAGGCCTCTTTATAAGTATGACTAGAAATAAACAACCTGTTTTTTGACCTCTGGGCGAAGATTGAAAGACAGGATTATACTCATGCAGATAATTGTATTGCCATACTCACGTGAGACTTTGTCGAACCACTGCATGCCACGCTTCCCAGTTGTCACGTTGCCACAAGTCAGCATGAGGGGTACAGTCCTACAGTGAACTGCATATGCATCATATCTCTAACGCAGGCCTGTTCAACATTTCCAAGCCACACTGTCGACTGAAGACCTTGTACTAGGATGGAAAAATTAATAGGGCGCTTCTCTAAACCTTTTGATAGGGACAATGGTACACCCTCATCCACAAACGTAGGGCCAACTCTCCAGTCAGCAGTTGCAGAAAGCACGTCACCCGACCGTTCGAGTGGCATGGCTGACGAGGGCGACCTTTTCGGGCTTTACCAGTTATGGCCACTGAAGAACGATATTTATGAAGCTCAGAACACAAAAATTGAGTACGCGATTTATCTCACGAGAGCATGGAGGCGTTGTCACTGTCCTGACGGTATCATCTTAGCATAATAGCTGTTCATGGACTGAATGGCAAAGCGTTCAAAACTTGGACCCAAGACCGTAAGCTCTGGCTTGCAGACTTCCTCCCACTGGAAATTCCGTACGCTCGGATTTTCACGTTTGGCTATGACTCACGCATTGCGTTTACCGGATCGGCTTCACGCGTGGACGACCATGCGAGGAATCTACTCGAAAGACTAATGGCGAAGCGGCGACAATTCAGCGACAAGCGACCTTTGCTGTTCATATGCCATAGCCTAGGCGGCATTGTCGTCAAGAGAGCGCTAGCTATTGCTCATGAGAGAAGTCGTAGGCATAACCCTATCACAAGAGACACGTTTGGCATCATGTTTCTCGGCACGCCTCATCGTGGTTCGGACGTAGCATTCTGGGGCAGTCTGTTGGCAAAATTGGCTGACGTCGTGACCTTGGGATCTATTCGCACTCAGGTTCTGGAAGACCTCAAACGGAAGTCAGATATGCTTGGTGCGATATGCTCACAGTTCGTCGAGCGCTCCGAGTCACTGCACCGCATCTTCTCCATCTACGAGCGCCGGCGAACCAAGGGCGCATCGGGCCTGGTCGTTGAAGAAGACTCTGCTGTCATCGGTCTTCCAAATGAGGTCCCCATCTCCATCGAGGCTGATCATCGGTCAATGTGCAAATTCTCCGACATGACGAGTGAGAAATATCAGATGATATCCGACTGCATTATGGAAATGGTCGAAGACGCCTTAGACCGCGCATACACAACGCAGAGCCCACTACGCGACCAGTTTCTTCGATCCATCAAAACTCTGGATCCAGATGAGGTTCTCAGAAATATCACCAGACCCAGCCCGGGGACCTGTTCGTGGATCACCGAGACCAGTGTTTTCCGAGACTGGCGGGATCAGTCCACAGCCCGAATTCTCTGGATCTCTGGAGCACCCGGTGCCGGAAAAACGACAGCCTCGAGGTTTCTTATAGAGCACTTGCGGCGCTGGCTCCAGAAAAACAGAGACAGTGCTGGAAAAGAGTCGACCGTCGCGTTCTTCTTTTGTGCCTCTAGGCAATGGCTGCGAAACTCGGATGTGCAAATAGCCCAGTCTCTTCTGTACCAGGTTCTTTCTCACAACAATAGTCTCTTTAGGTACCTGAGTCATTCTGATATGGAGACTATATGCAGTATGGACAGGGCCAACGTGGAACCCCACATCGTCTGGAGGCTTCTGACCACCGTATTTCAACGCAGCCCCGATCTTAACTTTTGGATTCTGATTGATGCAATCGACGAGTTGCAGGACCAATCGAGATTTGCTTTCATCCGGAGACTACGACACATAGTCTCAGACGACCTTGGACAAAAGCTCAAGTTTATCATCTGCGATCGCAGTAGCCCGAATGCAAGAGGAGTACTGCATTCAGTGGCCTGGCTTGATATCCGTCGTCAAGACATGGTATTTGAAGATATTCGGCAATTTATTAATGCCAGGCTTGAGGATCTCTGCTCTAGTGGCGCCATACCGTGGCAGTATCAGAATCTCATCGAAGAGTCGCTTCTTGAGATATCAGAAGGCAACTTCTTGCAAGTCGCTCTCGCGTGGAGCCACTTCACAGCCGGTATCTCGTATTGGTCTGCCCAAGTCATCAAGTCTCGACTGGAAGGGCTTCGAAAGCTCTCTGGTGAAGCGAAAGCCTTCTATTGCTCTCTGCTCCAGAAGATACCAGAGGATTCGCAGGATGTCGCAAAGATAGGGTTCACCTGGGTGCTTGGGTCTCGGAAGCCTCTGAGCTTGAGCGAACTCCAGCACGCGGTGGCAATCAGCACTGGTCAGAGAACTTGGTCTGACCTCAAGAACGCCCTTGGATTCAACTTTGACGCTCACTTTGACCAAGCCTTTGGGTACCTTCTCCGCGTCGACCCGGACTTGAGGGTGCGATTTGCGCATAGTACGGTCAAGGAGCTACTGACCGCAGATAATTCTCCGTCTTCGAGCTCGGACTCTGGGGTGATATCGAAGTATGTCGTCCGTGAGGCAGATATTGATGCCGAACTTGCAAAGAGATGTATCACGGTGCTCAGCTTCAGAGACTTGGTCAAATTCCGAGATATTGCCCGCGAGGCCATGGCAGACAAGATGCGAGACTTGTTCGTCATGTCCCTTCAGGGAAAGGATTACTTGGATTCGCTTGACTTTAGCAAGTACGACGACATGGACGTCATTGAGGGCGAGCCGGGAGTCACGGAGCGAATTGGGAAAGCTATGCTGAAGCTAGGCCAAACTGAACTGGACGACCGAACTCGAGGCCTATTTGCGTACTGTGTCTCCTATTGGAACTACCATTGCCACCATGGACTGTCAGATCCGGAGGTGAGTAAGTCCCTGACCGAATTTGCTTTGCTACGGCAATCACACTACTTTCTGATGGTCGCCATGCTCTTAGGATTGGCGAAGTACCACAGGGGTCCCTTTTGGGACAGTATAGATCAGTTCTCTCGGCTGCCTCCAATGCATTTCATTCTGAAGGCGGGCGACTATCCCAATGTTTTGTCCGATCTACTCCGTCGTGGGGAAGATATCAATGGGGCTGATTCACGAGGCTGGCCCCCATTGTTATGGGCTTTAGTCGAGGATCGGAAAGAATGTCTTGAAATGATCTTGGCCAACCACAATACTAGGATGGCATCAACTGACCACGATGTCGGTCATGTGCTTCATCTCGCGCTCAAAGCAGCAGTCGACCCAACAATGATTCTACGATTGATAGCTGATCCTCGAGTGGAACTGAATGCTAAAAGCAAGAAAGGTTGGACGGCTTTACAGTGGTGCTTGTCGCGGGTGTCTCTACAATCAGTCACCTTTGAACTCCTGCGCCGCAGAAACGTCGACATTTACGAGCAAGACTGCCATGGCCTTAATGCTCTTGACCAGATCTTTGATGAAGGTGTATCTGAACAAAGCGCCCTCAAGCTCATCTCTCGATCTGACGTGCCTGAAAACTGGTTCGAGAAAGCTCGCTCCTTTCGCCATTCAAATGGGCTCAACTATTTTGATGATGATGTTCCGCGAACGTTCATTCATCGTGCTTCATCACTCCGCTGGTATTCGGTGGAAGATACGATCCTCGCCTGCGACCCGTTCAAAGCCGTCTTTGTTGACGGGGATGGGTTCACTTTGCTAGAACGATATGCATATCACGGCATGAAGAAGCGAGTTACACAGATTCTGAAAGGTCTTCCATCTAAAACCTTTCAACGGTCAAATGACAATGGATCCAAACTCTTGATCCTGTGCGCTCAGCAGGACTGGGAACAAATTGTCAACGTCCTGGTCTACGAGTTCTCTGTCGATGATACTTCAACAGACTCCAACGGTAGGACCATTGCTCACTGGGCGAGTGAACTTGGTTGGGTATCATTGTCGTCTCTATTGATCTCCAAATCAAGAACATGGTTCGACAAAACAGCCCAAGATGGGAAAACAGCTCTTCATGTCGCCGCCGAGTATCGAAATTATACTGCCTGCAAAGACTTACTCCAAGCAGGCGCCGACCATTCTATTCGAGACAAAAGTGGCAAGTTGCCGATCCACGTTGCTGCCGAGCAGGGCCACCGTGAGATAGTAAAATTACTCCTCGAGGGCCCAATCAAGGACTTAAAAACATGTGAGGTAGACAAGGAAGGGAGAAGCCTCCTGCACTATATAGTCATGTGGCATTCCGACAGCTTCATCCGCCAGTGTCTCACCGTCCTTCAACCACAAGTCAACACCAAGGAGAGCAAAGGAAGAACGCCGCTGCACTTTGCCTGCATCTTTGGCAATGAGCCTGCTGTTTCTGTTTTATTGAGCATTGGGCTAGACCCTGATAAAAGAGATTCTTCGTCATTTACGCCATTACACCATGCCCTCATGGAAGGCTCGGTCAAGTGTGCACAAACGCTTATTAGACATGGGGCAAGGTACGACTTGAGGGACAAGTTCGATCGAAATATAGTCCTACTGGCCCTTCGAAGCGAGAATACTAGCACGGTCGAGAGTCTGGTCCGCTTTCTTCAGTCCAAGCACTCAGCACCAGAGATTGCTCGAGAAGCTGGCCAATTGGACCGATTCGGACGCTCCGCCTTTCACTATCTCTGTCACTGGGTGGATCCTAGTAAAAGCGGTGATGATGGATTGGACGAAGTCGTCGAGGAGGTTGATGAGGACTGGGAGATCGACCCAGCTGAGGCCCAGCAAGTCTTGTCGCCCGCTGAGTGGCTTATCAAGGCATTCGCTACAATTGGTGTGGATGTCAATACGAGAGATCACCATAAGTATACGCCTCTCCATGCTTCTGGAAGGGCGGGGAACATCGCTGCAGCTAGAGCTCTCCTGCGCGTGCCCGGGATTGAAGTGTCTCCCAAAGATGAGGATGGCTTCACCCCTTTGGACTGGGCATCAGTGAATGGCTACGACGAGATTGCTGCAGCGATGGAAGCACATGGGGGAGTACATTCTGCTGACTGGTCTATGAGGCTCAAACCTATGTATCGATCATGGCAGTCTGGGCTCGAAGAGGATGATGAGGTTGAAGAGGATGCTGGCCAGCTGACGACACGGAGTCAGTAACCAGTTGGACACAATATTGAGTACTATCAAAGACAAATAGAAATCTGTGGTTTTGCAAGGACTCAGCCATTTGGGTTTTATTTCTTGCAGCTTTTCAATGTACCTCTTATTTTCCTATTTAATCATACTCATGCCCAACCCAGCCAGCCTCGTTTGTCTGCCTCGCTTAGTCATGCGTTCTTATTCCAAGAACTGCCACGTCAGCACGAGCTGAGAATACATCTCACAACTACAAACATCTTATCAATGGCTTCGTCCGATATATCCTCTGAGCAATTTGCCAAGCTTTGCAAGCGTTGCGCATGCTTGCAACTGAGAAGCACAACGCTAGATGACATCTTGCCCAGAAACCCATCAGCTGATGAAAAGGGCGGGGAGCAAGAAGTTGATCTCGATTGGAATGTGACCGACATCCTGACTCACGCTTTTAGTCAAAGTGGAGGCAAATGCGATTGCTGCAAGTTTCTTGATCGCGTTGTGTATTGGTGGCAGTTCCACGATGGCTCAGTGCAAGCATTCAGAACGAAACAAGTTCCCGTGTCGCTGCACTATGTGTTCGGCCTTGATGGGATCGACGAACATGGTTTGAAAGCCCTACGGATCAGAATGAGACCTGGTATATACCAAGAACCGACAGGCACATGTGTAGTGGCTGACAGGAAACGAGATAGACGGCAAGGAATTGCATATCGACTGCCCTATCACGGCAGCGACTGATCTCGACATTGGCACGTCTCTGAAACTCCACCGACCTTTATCTCATATCAATGAAGAGACCTTATCGTGGATGAATTCAAAGCTGGAGTTGTGTGTACTACATGATCATAGAAACCCAGACAAAACCTTTATTCCCGATAGGCTCATTGATGTTAGAGGAAATCAGCTGAGCCTAGTTCTTACCAAGGACTTTCAAATTCGAGATGCCGAAGCCCATCGATACACTGCCTTGACATACTGTTGGGGCCCAGAGCCTCATGCAAGTAAACAGCTCAAGACAACAAGCACCAATGTTTCCCTGCATCAGTCGCAAATCCCGGATTTCTCCTTGCCAGAAGTTATCAAGGACGCTGTGGCTGTGACAAGAGCGTTATCGATCCCATACCTTTGGGTCGATGCATTGTGCATTCTTCAAGATGATGTCTCCGATTGGGACAAGCAATGTGCCGTGATGGAAAGAATCTATGGCAACGCCTACGTGGTACTTGCAGCTGCATCTTCTCACAACTGCGAGGAAGGGTTCATCAAAAGAACAGATAGAATCCTCCTCCCTTTTAGAACGCACTCTGGCGACACTCGTGTCTTTGGTATATACTCCCCTCTTTACAAAGCCGACGCGGCAGAAGACCTAACACTCAGCCCCTGGCTCGAGAGAGGCTGGACATTCCAGGAGCGTATCGCATCAACTAGAATACTCATGTTCTCAAAAAGAAACATCCATTTCAAATGCAAATCCTACAGCGAATCAATGGGACGGAAGGCAAATAGGTATGATCAGGATTTTAGAATGCTTGACCGCGAGAAAATCGATTCGGGTAGCACCGCAGCTATTCACGAAGAATGGAACAACACTATAGCTCAGGTCAGCCCTGGCTACCATCAGTTCACCCGGGAAACAGACCTACTCCCTTCAATCGCTGGTATTGCGGCGCTATTCAGTAAGAAGTTGAATGATGAATACGCAGCCGGTATCTGGAAGAAGAGTATGCATCAATCACTCTGCTGGGCCTCACCAGAATCAGTAAGGCCTAGTTATCAAGACTTACTGAAGGATTTGGAAACCCCTTCTCCATACATTGCCCCCTCCTGGAGCTGGGCTAGTCGACACGAATGGTTCAGGTGGAGTCTAGACCGTTTTGACATTGCTGATTGTCGACCAGAGTTCGATAGCCTAGAGGCAAATGTCACTTTGCGCGGCGAGTCAGTCTTTGGCGAGGTGGCAGCTGCCACGCTCGATATTGCTTCCAAGGTGTATGTGGGATCGTCCAGGATCACATGCTACGAGGCTATTGATCGAGCCGGCTTTGTATACGAGACTACTAGGTTCGACCGGCGATACTTTGCGGAGATTAGCCCCGATTGCTCTGCTGAAGACATATTCGAGCCATCCGAAACCCGTACACTCACAACGCCCATTAGCTTCCTATTACTAGGTAGTGCTATCGGCGGACGCTATATAGATAAAATTCCATTCCCAGCAGCGTATTTCGACAACTCTGAGACTCATGGAAGTGATGACGGTACTGGGTCTGGCTATGAGTCACCTAGCTCTTCACTCATGAATGCTCAAAGTGGTAGTGATGTGGAGACGGAAATCATATCCAAAAGGGCAGCTTACGGCCTGTTGATTCACCCGACAGGAAAGCCGAACGAGTATTATCGAGTGGGAACATTCTTTTCGAGTCCTTTTTTCGCAGGCGGTCTGTCATTCTTCGACGACGTCGAAGTCAGAACAGTGAGGCTGGTTTAAGAAGGAGTTACAAGAAGCGTATCACGTGCATGTTTAGTGTACATATATGGCTTGAAAGGCTTATGAAGCTGGCTAGCCAGATCTACGCTATGTTTCACGCAACTGTTATATTTCAATGCTTTTATATTTCAGAAATAGATCCATTTACAAGCTTCCAATGTGCTTTCTTTACGGTCCTGTATTTAATACGAGGATACAGATGCTCGAGACAATTATCTCTCTGTTGTCTTGACGCAGTTTAATACGCTTCCCAATTGGGTGACCAACTCAAGCGGTGACATTGGCGCTCAGGAATGCGGCTGATGTTATGAGGCTCACTGTAACTCATGCACCTCGGAGAAATAGAGGACAGAAACGACGACTGGAACCAGTTCCTAAAAGCTATCCATATAGCCGCGTACTTGAACCTTGACCTCGCTCTATGTGATGATTCGCTCTTATTTCGTTGTATCTATAACATGAGAACCGAGATTCCTGGAGAAGAACGACTCTTTATCGAAGCTTGAAGGGGCTTCAGACACGTATGTCACCGGCTTCTGATCGAGGGCTAAGCTCTCTCAGTGTGTTGTAGCGCCACCAGTAAGGCTTTCTAGTGATTGGATGCCTAGCTAGGAATAAGCGCCAGGTATCAAAGTGAATAAAATACAATGTGACTGTCGTTGTTGGTCGGGCAATATCCACTCTTTTCTTTTTTCCACTTGCATCAGTTTGAAAACCATCCAGTGTGACTGCATAAGGAAGATGTCATTGGCCTGATTTCCGAGGACGAGAAGCGGGGTTGGCCGTGAATTGGTCGGCCTCCTGCAGGTCAGCCCAACATCAACCATGATTCAAAACGAGGGGCTCGCCTCCTCACGGTACATCCAGCGTCTAAATTCGTTTTCTTCTTTGCAAATCCCAGCACAAACATTACCAAGACGCAATAATCCCTACCAAACCTCGTTGTTTCTCCATAGGTCAGTATTCCTTTGACCCTCTAATGAACAAGACGTTAATGAATGAAGGCAAGAAGATGGTTCACGATATCCCAGGCGCTGAGCATGTTTCTCCTCAGCGAGGCCCTCCGAAAGCACCTCCCAGCAAAAAGCCATCGGAGTATGTGTTTGACTCGAACGGCGATACCCGGATCATTCTTAGCACATCCATCGCCCAGAGGTTTGAATGGGAGGCAGATAAAATCTGGATAGAGGAAGAAAAGAGTAAGAAGAAGCGGAAGAAGAAGAAAGGAAAGACAGTTGAATTCTCTCCACCGACTACGCCACCAGTGCCAGAGGAGTCTCCCCCGACAACCACAACATCGCGAGGAGGCACTACCAACGCACCTCCCATAGACTGGGGTAGTAACATACAATATTCTCGTACAGAATTTGCAGATGGTGATGAAACGGATCCGGGTTGTACTGACCCCGGAACGAACCCCGACAGCACAAGCCTTCGAATACAAGACTGGGAGTATGGAGAAACATGCATACCTCGCCTCAAGAAGACAAAGTTTCGAATGCTAGTCTCAGGAAAGCACTTGGAGCTAGCTTCGCCTATCTTCAAAACAATGGTTACTGGTTCTTTCGCAGAGGGAAAGGCCGATGCATCAGGTTTTCGCCAAATAACAGCGAGCGACTGGAACCCCGAAGCTTTTAAGATCATCTTGACTATCATGCATGGGTATAATCGAGATGTCCCAAGATCGCTCAGTCTTGAAATGCTTGTAAAGGTGGCCATGATTGTTAACTATTACGATTGCCTTGAGAGCGTCGAGTTATACACAGACATTTGGCTAGAAGGATTGAGGTCAGAGCTACCGACAGTCTATGGGCGAGACTGTGTTCTATGCATGGTCGTATCATGGGTTTTCTCAGAACCGACCATGTTTCAAAATATGACTGAACTGGCATTGAGGCATAGCCAGAAGTTAATAGATGTTGATGATTTCCCAATTCCAGCCAAGATCCTTGGTAAGTTACAGTACCAACTCAGTATGAGAGCTTGTGCTGACGCAAGCCGCAGAAGCGATCGACATAGCACGTCAAAGCGCTCTCGCTGAAATCTTCTCAGCAATCTACGAGCTCCTTGATCGTCTGCAAGAAGAACAAGAGTGTTCCTTTGAGTGCTCATCTATGCTCCTGGGTATCCTAACGAGGGAACTCAGCAAACATGAGATTCTGCACCCTCGGAACGCCCCGCCGTTCCATGGTTTCAGTATTGAAGGTTCCAAAGAGATGATAAAAGGGTTGAAAAAGCCTAAGTGGTACAACAGTAGGGATCACAGGCATTCCTGTTATATTCAGGACAAATTATCCATATCTCTGGCAAAGGTAGAAAGCGATCTGCGTGTCTTTGACCTGCAGGACTTTCAGGATAAGAAGACTTTTACCTGTAGCTGAGAGCTTAAACCAGCAGAGAGAACTTAGAATGTAGGAATACTAAGCCAAGGAAGAAATTGGGACAACACAGGGCGTTTATGTTATTAAACTAGGCAATATAAATTGGGGAGGTCTGATATTTTCTTAGGCAGACCTGTCACCTGCATCTCAATAAGGGCCCAAGAATCGATATCAATGAGGCTTGCAGCGAGTCTTCGGTACATCGTGCCGTCGGCTGCATCAGCTTTGAATAGAGCAGGAAGAGGTTAGTAACGAGAGAAAACTACATCAAAAGGACGAGCTGCCAGATACAGTAGAAATAGAATTGACTGCACTAACTAGAAAGCTTAGGTGAAGAATAGCTAATACACACTACACAAATAAGGATCGAGATACCGACCTATACGACTAGAACATGGCATTAGGTATAACCCAAAAGCTGAATTGAGTAATACTCCTACCAGACCAAGTCGCATAAACCATGATTAAATTACAGCTACTAGCTCTGTAGCTGGATTCTCCACAGTTCTCAACAAGACGTCCTAATCAGGCATGAGAGGCTTAATGCTACTCCCAGTGATATCCTATCTAAGAGAAAAGTAAGAATACACACTTATACCGAGATTAAGTCACTGACGTGCCATTAGCAAGGTGAAGCATACACTCATCCACCCCTAACTGACTCCAAGCTCTCAATTTACGCAGATGAGCCGCTATACTTGGTTCATCCTCACCAACCGAACGGCTCTCAAGTATCGCCAAGTGCTCCGCGACATTGACCTGCATACTCCCCGAGACCGTAAAGTTCTCGAGATCCCACTCCGTCTCACTCTTCCTGTGCATAAACCCGTTGTATCTTTCGTACTTGCCCCCCATCCCTTGTAAAAAGCTCTTCATGCGCTGTTCATTCGCTCGATAAGTACTCAATGCTTCTTGATACTCATCCGGCTGTTCGAGCCTTTGCAGATGACGGCATTGCTGTAGAAATTCATGGACCTTTAGGAGCCGACGGGCTGTTATGTCGAGGGGTGTTTCACCGTACGCGTTCAGAAGATTCCACTCAATGTCAATGTCTTCATCATCAAGTTCCTTTAGCCCCTCTAGGTTTCCGCACTCAACTGCTATGTGTACAGCAGTGCCGAATTGTCCATTTACTGCATTTAGATATTCCGTCTCCGGGTACTTCTCAATGATGGCAGAAATGAGTTGACGAGGGGCGCGGGGTTTGAAGTTTGTAGGACACTCATCGAGCATGACAGACATGTGAAGAATAGATAACCCTTCGTTGTCAGTTGACCCGGACGGTATGCACGCACGAAAGAACTCTTCGTCGCTGGGTGGAGTAAGCTCGAGAAGAAAGAGAACCTGCTTATCGAAGTTACTGTACTTGCGGCTCTTGCGGATAAGACGTGCTAGGAGGGTAGTCTCATCTCCGTCTTCATCCACACGACGGCATGAGACGTCACAAGGCTCATTTTCGTACAGTTCGCGCGCACGTGCCTCGTACCCGCCCATGACGGCCATCTCAAAGGCAGAAATGCCACTGTCTTCTGCTTCGCCGGGTAAAGGCGTTCCTTTGGGCGGCATTGTGCTTGACTCGCCTACAGGTTCCATGATGCTGCGCCCACCAGGCCCAGGCCGTATAGTAAACGACATCTTGAAGCCGCCCTGTGAAGTCTTCTGCTGCAAGATATCCTGGCCGACATCGGGACCAATCGTTTCTTGGAGCGGTGGATCTCTGATTAGGTCAAGCTTGAGCTTTGACCTGGCGTTTGATTCGAGACGTTCCTTGATATCGTACAAATGACTGATGAAGTCTGGAAGCTTGTGCCCTTGAACCGACGCCTGAAGTTGAAACCCAGACTCAGAGTCCCGCGTTTCTCTCTCGGCAAGTGGAAGAAGATACTCAACCGCCGTCAAGTCCTCAACATCAAGGGCAATCTGAAGTGTTCTGATGAGATTCTTTGTGAGAGGCTTGACGTCTAAAGACCTCAGGTGGTTCAGCACAAACGGTTGGCCGTACAAAGTCGCTGCCGTGAAGATGGAATGCTTGACTTGTGTGGTGACATCCCAATTGACTACGTGGCCCTGAGCTCCACGCTTCAGAAGTAAGGTGATGGTCTCCTCGCACCTCTTGATATGATCTTTCCCATGGAGTAATACCCGATCGTACAGGCCCTGGTACCAGTAGTCGACAGCGCACCAGAGCGGACTGACCTTTAGGGAGTGCGTTTCATAACACAGCCAATCCAGCAACTGCTCATATTCCTTGCCCTCGGGTAATAGTGCCTCCAGGACTTCTGACATGTGTAGTCTTGCTGCATAATGGACAGGCGAGTATGTCCTCCCACGTTTATCAGCCGCCATAGTGCTTGTGTGCGGTTCATACTTGTCAGCTCCGTTGAATGGATTCGCACCTAACGAGACAAGTGCAGAAACTGCTGTGAGGCTCCGCTGCGCTACTGCACATAGGAGAGGTGTCGCATCAGTAAGGGTGTCTTTTAAATCGAGTTGGCCAACGGTGCATGGAGTAGCAAGGTTGCAGCGGGCTTCTATATCGACGCCTCTATCTATGAGGAGCCGTGCTAAAGGAAGGATATCCTCATCTCCAAAATGGGCTAGGAGATGTAGTGGTGTTAGCCCGGAGGATTCATCTCTTAGCGGTGTATCGTGCTCGATGAGAAGCTTGGCGATTTTATAGTCACCCTTTTGACAAGCTTGCATCAGAAGGGAAACGCGCAAGTCGGGGTTAAGACCTGGTAGCTCGAGAACCTTTTGTAAGCTGACATCCCAGCTCTGGCTGACCAAGTATGCGCAGATGAGTGGGAGACGGCCTCTCAGCTCGTCACTGTCTTTGAGTTGGTTGCTTTCCGAAAAGGCCTGATCTGAAAGCGCAGAGACATCTCCTTCCACTTTGGCACGCGCACCAAGCGCTGCCGCCTGATCTCGCAATACCTCAGCACGTCTCTCTGAGCTCAATCGCTTCAGAGAACGCTGATCTCCAAGGACAGCCAAATCATATAGCCATTCTTCTTCAACCCTTGGATCTATAGGGTTCGGCATCCCTATCCAAGCCAGTACCTGTCCCAGCATAGCGCGGGCTCCTTCATGTCCCAGATTGGCGGCAGTCAGAAGATATTTTCCGGCTACACGAAGTGATGGTGCTGAGGTAGCAGCAGACCGATGCATCCCAATGAGCCATGTTGCCATTGCATACGCCGCGAGGGATCGTGAGGTTTCGCAGTATGAGTCTGAGTCGGCGATTTCTCGTATCTGAGTGATTATTGCTGTGGTAACTCGGCCAGGAAGGCGCCTGAGTCTGCTAAAGTATGTGTTGATCTAGATGCACGTACGATATTAGTCCTGGCTGGGTTGTTGCAAGTCTAGGTAGAAGTACTTACCGAAATTGTCCTTTCCGGTAGAGGTGCCAGGGTTATATGTGCCCCTTCCTGCACTCTACCCTTCGCCTCTATTGCGTACTGTTGAGATGGTTCTGGATAAGGCTGGTGAAGTTCTGAAATGGCAGGTTCGGGTTCTAGGTCTTGCTGCCTGTTTGTGGTCTCAGTGGATAGACATCCTACGTCCTCAGCGTGAGCCAGGGGTATGTCATCACCTAAGTCCAGTTAGATATCTCTGTTGCCAACCAGGAGATAGCGGAGCACTTACAGTGGCTGTAACAGACGTCCTCTTCAAGGAAATCAAGAGTCTCACAGACTTCTACATTGTCTGTAGCGGCAGATACAATCTCATGGTAAAGCATGGTTTTCAGTAGCTCAACAGGTCCTGCGGCTCCAGCCTGGAGCTCCCCCTTGTTAGAGAGCATCGAATCGAAGAACTCGGAGATGAGACCCGACACTTTGTCTGTGAAGACACGTGGACCAGACGAGTCATTAGCATCCTTCTGCATTCTGATAAAGCTTGCGAGGGCACCATCGTCAGTTTTGAGCTTGTGCAGTGACTCTCTACCATGACCTGACCCATCTGCTTGGTCAAGCACCTTGCTCATGAAAGGCCCAACCAATAGAAGTGATGCTACAAGCGTTAAAGAATAGATATCAGCTTGAAGTAAGCCTTGAGCGCCGAGGGCCTGCAAAACTCTGGGACTTTGCCACAAGGCAGTTCCTGATTTGAGCTTGATTGGTTCATGTATGTTGGAAACCAAAAGCGAGCAGCCAAAATCGGTAAGTTTTGCGCATGGCCTGCCCTTTTCGTCGATAAAGACCAGGATGTTTTCTGGCTTCAAGTCTGCGTGGATGACGCCGACGCTGTGAAGAGCAAGCAAGCCTTGAAAGCAATGAATTGCAAGACGTAGCCTGTCTCTCGCATCAAGCCCCGGTGAACTTTCAAGGTATTTGCATAAATCACCTCCTTGGGCTGTCTCCAACACAAGAACAGGCATTATAGCGCGGTCGTTATCTACCCCCCAGCAGATACCAACCATACTCGCGATGTTCTCATGTTTCCAGAGATGCTCGTTCTTGAGAATCGCGATTTCAGTGCATATAGACTCTGAGAGGTCCCCGCCTTTCTTCGAGTCCCAATCCACCGCCCGTATCGGGACTCGGAGTACAACATCGTTCAGGTATAGCATGGCTAGTCTGTGGATGGTGGTCATTTTGAATCGAGAATCGACGTATTTTATGAGTGTACCTGGTCGGCTTCGCATGACTTGGAATGAGCCGCCAGACGCAAAGGAGGCTTCTCTTTCAAAAGCCTTTTCGTCGATGCAGATGTTGACCAGCACTTCTTCTCTTGCGGATGGGCATGTGCCTACTGCATCGATGGCAGCAGTGAACAGAGGCAATAGCCCCGGCATGGGCCGTTGTGATTCCTTCGCGTGGTCTGTCATCACTGAGATTTCGAAGGCGTTTAGAATCAGTGGGTTAGGTAGGATATTTGAAACGTGTTCCTTGTGCCAAATAGGCCATAAGAAGTGATAGGCTGAGTTGAAAGTCCAGGACTCTTGGTGAACGGTCTCCTCAAATGATGCGTTTGGAATGGAAGGCCAGTATTTTATCTTCCCAGATCGCAGGGACTGGAGGCGCGGTCTAGACTTTACATCGCACAGGACGTGGAAAGTCTCGATCCATTACATTCTTGTAAGTCTGTGCCTCGTCAAGATTTAATTCGCATTTAGCTAGCATTACCGCCACGAAGTGAGGCTGACAGCATTACTGCCACCACTAAGACATGTTCTAGTCCTGATAGCACACAGTGGCGGTATTTCAGGGCTCGTTATTCTATTTTAGCGCATGCACGAGCGATGGTGGCGGCGGCAGAGAGCCGTCAACTAACGGAGGTTCCGCCAGCTAACGGAGGTCTACTCCTCAGCTGAGCCACATCATAAGAGCCCTCCGAAATAAAGATAAGTAAATGCTACGAATGTACAATCGCAGCATGAACCAAATCCTCGTGATTGAAGCAATTCTTATCCCTCCAAAAGTGCCCAAGCCAACTTACCCATCACATATCCAACATGTCTGGCCTCGAGGCTATCGCAATTTTGGGTTTTGCCCTTCAGGTCGTCGACACTACCGTCAAGGTCATTGATCTATGGAAGGCCACAAATGAAGTCGGACAAGAAGTCATCATCATAAAAGCCAGACTCGACATGATTCGCGCCCGTCTCAAGACCTGGGCACTCGGCTGGGGGCGGCTGAAGGAGGAGGACCTCAAGAAGAGTCCACGCTTCAAAGAATTCGGTTCTCTGGCTCTGAGATATGTCTTGATAATCCAGTATCGCCTCACGGCGCTGGATAACTTTGAAAAAAAGTATCCCTCGTTGTTTCGAAATGATCGCGTTCTAGAGGGACAGCCTCGCTCAGCAGACCGCGGTCTTCAACTCGCTGTAATTGCTCAAACGGATGGACCAGACGTTAAAGACCTGGAATTGATTCAGAAGGAGGTAGCCTCTATAAACCACGCCAACATAATTCAGCGGTGGAGGTGGGCTCGGAAGGGGGGAGAGGGTATGAAGATGACGGACCAAATTGCGGTATTGGTTGGCGAGCTCGAAGAGTTCTTTATACCCCCGATCAGCGACCAGATAGAGTCAGTTGACGTTGATCCGAAACAGCCACCGATTGGAGGTTCTGAAGAAGATGGAGCTTTCAAAGTAGTGCAGGGCATCGCTACCTTCAAGGAAGCCGCAGAAGAGATGACAAACCGAACCGACACCATGCACCAACGAGAGTTATTACGAAGCCGTCGCGGAATCAAAAACGAAAGGAAACTAGACAACACAACTGAATATTCTACCAAGCGCAGCTTGGCCAATTTCAAGTCTCGCAACATCAACATCACACCTGTGATGATCGAGTGGATATGCGTGCCAAGCGGTTTATCTGCCGAAATCAAGGAGGCTTCGCAGAACCAGATACACGACCTCGCTTTGCTACTACACTCAGAAAAGAAGCCTAAAGAGTTCAGGACTCTGGAATGCATAGCCATGGTCGATATGCCTGTCGCTGAAGAAGAGGACGCGCAATACGGTTTGGTCTTTAAGCTTGAGGAGGGGCAGCAGGTTTATACGCTTCTGGAGTTGCTGAGCAGGGAAGATTCTACGCCTAAATCTCTCACTGAGCGGTTGAAGCTTGTTAAGTTGCTGTCCAAAACGCTGCTGTTTCTCCATTTGGGATCGTGGCTGCACAAAGGTATACGAAGCGACAATGTCCTGTTTCTGAGTAGCGACATATCTTGTGTTGATCTTGGCGCGGCATACATTGGTGGTTTCGATTATAGTAGGCTCTTCCGCGAGACCAGGCTGACTCAAAATGTTGGGGACAATCGATTTCAGAATCTGTACCGGCACCCAGACCACCAAGGCCTCCCGGTGCAGGAGAATGGTGAGTCGACTGACAGACCGCCTTTCTCATACAAGGCCGACCTGTACAGTCTTGGTGTTGTACTCGTGGAGATTGGCCTATGGTCACCGATCATCAAGCTTTTAGATGCTCAGGGGAGTCAAGACGAGGACAATAGTTTGCGGGAGAAAATACTGCATATGATTCCTGAAGTCAGGATGAGGATGGGTGATGCTTTTGCCGACGCAGCCTCGGCATGTTTGAGGAGTGACTTTGAAACAGGCGAGGCTGGACAGCCAGAGAGTGTTCAGGAGGCTTTTTACTTGTCTGTGGTCAGAATGTTAGAGCGTTGCTTTATATAGTTTAAGATTATCGAAATTTAAGCCTACCACAACAAGGTATGGCAATGAGCTTACTCGAAAGCCCTGCTCATATAATTTAAAACCTGAATTAAGAGCTTATACTAAAGTTATCTCCTTTAGCTCTTGAAAGTCTTCTTCATTTAACATGGAGTCAGTCTGGCCATGATAGGCCAAAACTCCATACCGGCAGTAAACCCCTGTCCCTTTATCAGGCGCCTCATGCACCAATAGCCCCAACACATTTGGATAATGCATTATGTCTCGGCCTACAGGCAACCACAATACATCAACTCCCTGTCCCCATTCTCCATCCCAAGAAGGACTTGAAGGCATGCCTTGCATGACATGACAATTTGCATCCAAAAAGTAGTCACAACTGAAGGGCTTTGGGGGGCGTGAATTATCATTCTTCATATATGCAACTCTGGTTCTCCCGATAGTAAGCTGGAAGATGGGGGCCCTGATATGTAGCCTCATGACAGTGCTTTCTACCACACTCAGGGCCTCAGAATGTGTAGGGAATTGCATAGGTCGTTCCGGGTGATCATCTTTGATATAAACAGGCCTCTGGCAGATGTTCCGAAAAGCAATGGGACAGCTGGAGGCCCAGCACCATGATGGTAACTGTGCGTTCTTTGGACGCTGGAATGGTTCAGGCCGTCCGGTAGGGTGGTACCATAAAAGACCATGTGCAAGGGTCGGCCGGAAGAGGCCATTAAAATACTCGGCTCTTAGACGTTGTACTAGTACAGATGCAAGCCCATGAATGGCGTAAAGTCGATTAGTTTCGTAAGTCAGTTCTGTTCCCGAGAAAACGGAAACAAGTTGATACCATCCGTCTGAGAAAAGAATGTCTTTATCAGGCATCGCCATTATTTCTTTTGCTGTCGGTATTTGATAATTAGATTCACGTCTGCACGGGACTTTGGAGCCTTCAGGGAAGAGACAACTTCGACATTCAAGACAAAGTCCTCGTAGAGTCCAGTGAAGTATCCGCTTTGAAAGTACGCTCTCTTGCAAGCACCATCCGCGTTTCGCTAGTGGTGAATGCAGAGTATCATCTAATAGCCGACGGTGATAATTAATTGTTTTGAACATGGAAGTTCTCGGGGACGAATGGTAACTGCTAAACCTGATGGCGATATCGTTCAAAGGGAATCTTGCGAGCGGGCGTTCAGTCAAAAAGCCTTCCTGACTATCTTCTGCAACCGATGCAGAAATACAGCACACAGCGTTTGAGTAGTAGTCCCCCATTCTGGGTGACTCTGAGTGAAAATCACCAGTCGGCCCCTGGATAATGCATATTGCATCAACCCATAAGTATTGAAAACCCATGAGTCTTGTCAGCAAGATGGCATCTTGGATGGTTTTCGAAAGTTCCGATACAGCAAAGCCCCGTAAGCGCATCTCGAGATTACTCTCTGTCGTTTTGGAATTCTCGTTTCCATTGCCCCAGCAATAGCTCACGATGAGGTATTCCAAGTTTCGGAGACTTGTGCAGTTTTCGACCTCAACAAGTGTAACCAAAGGGCTATTTGTCTCACCAACGTCAAGTAGTCGAGTTGGTAGGACTGATGATACGTAATTCGTACCACAGCGTTCGTGGTCCGTATGCTGTTCACGACAGTCCTCTATCCAAGGTTTGATCTGTTCGTAAACGAGCTGCTCGAGTTCTTTTTGGACGTTTCTTCTGTTATTAAAGGCTGGAACGGATTGATGTTAGTGCGGGATTAATCTTGGAGACATGCTGGTAATATGTACCTTTGAGGTGACGGCTCTTCATGTTGCCAAGCAACTCCACCTCACTAGACTTAATAGGTCTGAAAAAAGCTGTTTCGCCGCGAGAAACTGTTTTTCCCTCATAAATTAAGTTCGATGATATATGTACGAAGTGCCCGGATGTCTGAACATCTAGTTCAACTGATCCATTCATGAGGGAGCTCTCAATGCCATTGGTCGACGTACAGCTTTTGACTAGGGATAACCAAGCAAATTGACATAATGCACAACCTTGGTCTGCTGACTGTTGGAGAGAATAGAATGTTTTGTGAAGCGGTAGACTCTGAGATATGCGTACGTGCAAAGGCGGCGTTGATGGCCACCGAAAAGATACGCAGCGGGTGCAAAGTCGAGATGAAGGATGTATAACAGTAAGGGTATCGACTTCTTTTGATTTAGCTGGATCGTCATTTAATGCCATTGTTAACCGTCAAAGATCCTTAATAGTCTTTATTAGTTGAGGAAAGCATAAAAATAATTGCTCTATGAAGTTGTGGATGTACCTTATATATAAGGTAGATAGATGATGGCAGTTGCTGACCTCATTCCCTCTACATGGCAGGCGTCTCAGCCCCGACTCAGCCACACAATAAGCCAACAACGTGAGCATCGCCAACACAGGTTCAGTTTATACAGACGACAGATTTATCTTTGGACATTTATCTTATTTAGAGACCTTATCTCATCTCAAGTTTCGAAAACATAAACAGTAGTGAAACAATACATAAAGTAAGCACTCTGCTCAAGCCATATTCCTAAGAGCTTCCATTTCCTGATTTGAGGTTTGCACAGTGGCCAACGCCTCTGCCTCTTCTGTCCCAGCAGGTGCCTCAGCCCTAACTTAGTGCTTATTTGTCCGTCGCTGGTTCACGCATAGATCATTCTCCGACAACCACTGTTAGCTCAGACCTTCCCAAGGAATGACCAAAGAGAGCGAGTAAAAAAACCTCGCCGAAAAGAACGACAGCTGCTTCTTCTCCAACCGGAACCCAAGTGGTGAGCGCCAAAATCTGTCCAAACTCCCAAGATCCCTCCGATTCCTGCACTCCTCCACCATTAACTTTCGCAATATCCGCCTTCAGTGTTAAAAGACTCCCAAGAGCAGTCCACATAAAGATGAAAAAGAAGACGTGAGGGCGACGAGTATTTTGCCCGTATGTGTTGATTGGTGTCCTTTACCTTTGTGCCCTGGGGGCTGAAGCCTCTTTTAAAACCCTAATCTTAGCACAGAAAAAGAAGACAGGGCTCAAAATCCGCTACGGTACACGAAAGAAGAGCCAGCCTAGCACGGGTACTTTATCCGCTGGCCTCTTTGTGGCACTTTCCAACAAGGTATGCCAAACCGGCGAGCATCGCAGTGACCACCGGAATAAAGTAAAAGGCGAGTATCACACTAATGGCTTTGAACGATGCCTTTGAGTCCCAGAAGTTCGCTTCAAAAGGCACTCTTCCATGCAACCTCGCTGCTGTCTCGGCGGTAGAACTCATGCCCATCACTACCGTAAAGAGCAACCATATGACGACCCCCATGAAGATTCCAGAAATGCTCTTCCGCTCAATGTCGAGGAAAATAGGAAGAGTGAGAAAGTAAGACGCCGTCAAAACAGCATAGGCGAGTCGTGACATGTTGATGTCGTACACGCTCTCCTTCCGACCGCAGATGATGAGAGTAGCGAGGAGGGCTGAAGCTGCCAAAAGGCCCAAACCAGTATGGAACGCACCGAGGCTATTGTAAAACATGCTTCGAATATTGGCCCAGAAACTTTGTTCCTTGGATGGTGCTTGAGTTTTGAATGTGGTGTAATCGTTCTCGACGTACATACTGCTCAAAAACGATGCGACGTAGTGGCTTGCGAGAATAACACCCATCAATTAAACAAACATCATCTACTAATATCAGCATCTGTCTCAAATCTTACGCAACAGCGTTACCCCAATGCCAACAATGTCAGCATTGCCATCCCACTCCCAAACCTCGCACATTTCGTCTTTGCATGTACCCCTAGGCGTATAGGTCAGCCACTCGTTCATCACCCTGTTAGCACACTCCTTTGCGCAAAAGAACCAGTTCATGGCCTTCCACTCGGGAACGTCTGTGCCAACGAAAGATTGGATCTAGGTTACGAGATCTGTCATGTTGACGGTGTTATGGTCGATCCAGGGGACGAGGAATGCAGCTGCTGCTTTGCAGTTCCTCCAAGGTTGGTAATTTTTAATACCGATGTCTATGCCTTTGCATGAGAAGGCGCATATGTCTAGAGTGGACATGGTGTTCCTGATGGATGGCAGGACGTTGATGATTGGCGGCGGGCTAGTTGCTCTAGACAAGGAAAAGCCGTACTTTCCATTGCTGCGAAACGTGCGCTGGACTGTTGGGAACTAACTATAAATAATGGTAGCTAACTAGTGTTATCTCTAATCGTTGTTAATATCCTTTCTCAGACGGAGCTGATCGCTTTTAAAAGCAAGGTGAAGCGTAGCCTCGTGATGGATATGTTATAATTGCAGGAGATGACTTGAAACTATCGACGCCATCATGCATGTTCTATCTATTCTGTCCTTGTGACTTGCACAATTCCCTGCACGGCTGAGAATAAAAGGTAGGTTGGAAATAACAGGGAACGCTCTAGAATATCAGGTCATAGACTGACAGTGTCACAGGTGTCATGCTACCATTAAATTCGGTAATATGAGGCAATGGGGCTTTGACCAGTGATTTTGCTATGGTGAAATGGCCGCAGGCTGAATGACGGCCCGGCCAAGCTTAAAAAGTCACCAAAATGGAGAACAGATTGAATTGCAGAAGAAGAATACTTTAGATGTATTTGATAGGATCATGAGATCCCAGGCATTTAATACTTGAGGGCATTTTGTTGTCCATCTTAAGATCCGTCTCGTTTAAGATCCGAATCTTGCGTGCTTATCTTATCGCTCTTATCGCCCAGTTCCCCGCCGAGGCCGCCCTTCACTTCAGCCGAAGTAACCGAGAGCATCAGCAACGGAAAATTCGGAACCATTTCCGTTTCGCACCCCGCGTTAGCCCCGGCATCCAGCCCCGCTAAGTCGGCTTGCGGCGGCTCCATCACGAGCGTGTAATACAAAATAAAACTGACGTCGTGACAACTCTCTCACTGCACCTCCTCATCCCACTGTATTCATTCAAAATGTCGTGGCTTTCTATCCCCACCGAGTCTCACTTCTCCATCGCCAACATCCCCTTTGGCATCATTTCTACTTCGTCAAATGCTACGCCTCGACCTGCTGTTGCGATCGGCGATCATGTTTTAGATCTTGATGCTTTTGCAAAGGGTGATGGATTCTCGGGTAGTTCTGAGATTCAGAAACACGTTGATGTGTTTTCTCAACCGTCGCTGAATGCTTTTGCGGCGCTTGGTCGGCCGTTTCATCGCGCGACGAGGAGTTATCTTCAGGATGTCTTTGCCAAGGACACCAAGAACCCAGTGTTGAAGGACAACCAGAAACTTCAAGACGCTGCTCTTCTGAACCGCTCTGATGTCAAGAACCATCTCCCCTTGACCATTGGAGATTACACCGACTTCTACGCTGGCAAGAATCACGCTTTCAACGTCGGCTGTCTCTTCCGCGGTCCTGACAACGCTCTTCAACCCAACTACACCCATCTCCCCGTCGCTTACCACGGAAGAGCCAGCAGCGTTGTAGTATCAGGCACACCAATCCGCCGACCATGGGGACAAATCCTCCGTCCTGGCAACAAGGTTCCTGACCTTGCGCCATGCGAGAGGCTCGACATTGAGCTTGAGATGGGCATGTTTATCTGTCGTGAGAACGAGATGGGAAGTCCTGTCCCCATTGACGAGGCTGATGAGCACATCTTTGGTTATGTTCTCATGAATGACTGGAGCGCACGAGATATCCAAGCTTGGGAATATGTGCCTCTTGGTCCTTTCACGGCTAAGAACTTGGGTACGAGTATTAGTGCCTGGGTCGTGCTGGCTGATGCTCTTGAGGGGGCTAAGGCAGCTGGTATCAAGAACGATAATGAGATTCTGCCTTATTTGAAGGAGAAGACGGAGATCAATGTCTTAGATATTGACCTCGAGGTCGAAATCATCAGTAAGTTCATTGCCTCTGTTAAGATACAGTGACTAACCGAGTACAGCTGCCGCTGGTAACAAGAACCATCTCAGCAAGACAACCTCACGCAACCTGCTTTGGTCGTGGCCCCAGATGATCGCTCATCACACCATCACTGGCTGCAACCTTCGACCTGGTGATCTTCTTGGATCAGGTACTATCTCCGGCACTGAGCCTGGCACTGAGGGTAGTATGTTGGAACAGACCAAGGGAGGCAAGGTTCCCATTCAATTGAAGGATGGCGAGGAACGCAAGTTCATCCAGAACGGTGATACGCTCATTATTCGTGGTGCTTATGGAACTGGTGATAAGAAGGTTGGCTTTGGTGAGGTGTCAGGACAGATTCTCGAACCTCTTCCTCTATTCAAGTGAAGGAATTTGGGGTAACGTATAGGTAGTATTAAAAGCTAAATGGACTTTACTCAGTTCGTGTTCAATCTTTGTATGCATGATACCCTGGTCTTGACTGGCCAGATGATGGCAGCGCATGATTGCTTCTAAACTTCAAGTATCGTGTCCCAATTACTCGTGTTAGCGGGATCAAGTTTAACCTCATGCCTACAGCGACAAGCAATGTATATCTTTTTGAGAATCAAGAATTTCCTCTTTGAACTACCGTAGCTATTCAGACTTTGCACGTCAGTTCTCTATCCATCATGCCTTGAGGTTGTCAGGCGTATCAGGCTGATTCTGCCAATGCGCCTTCACAACAGCAGGATGATCCTTCAACTCCTCCACAATCTTGCCAATCGTGGGAAACAGTGTCAAATCAACCCCAAACCTCTCAGCATTCCACATCGCAGGTACAAGACACGCATCCGCCAACGTCAACTCATCACCAACACTACACTTCCCCGCAGAATCCTTAACGACCTCCTCATAAGCCTTGAGTCCATCAGTCATGAGCTGCTTATTCCACTCCTCTGCATTTCCACCGAGTTCCCTGATACGACGCATGATGCGCAGGTTTGTAACGGGCTGGATGTCTGCGCAGATGATGTTGATGAGGGTTCGGATTGTTGCGCGTGCTTCGGGGTTGGAGGGGAGGAGAGGATGGGAAGGGTGCTTTTCTTCGAGATATTCTAGGGCTGCGACGGATTGACCAATGCGAAAGGGCTTGTCGTTTGATGAGTTGGAGATGAGGACAGGGACGGAAGCTGATGGGTTGAGAGTTTTGTGAGAGTCTGAAAGATGCTCATTCTTGAGAAGATTAACAAATGCTAGCTCGTAAGGAATCCCTTTCGCATTGAGAGCGATGCGGATACGCGCTGAGCAGGAGGATCGGAAGTAAGAGTAGAGAGTATACTGAGAGTCAGACATGTTGAATTATGCAATTGATCAAGTTACTACTGTGGACGAGAGCAGTTCAACAGAAGAGAAATAAAGGACCTCCTCCCGACGACCCGACCCCAAGACCACGCCCTTCTTATGTCACGAGAGTGATTGTGCAGGTATGCTGTCATAGTGTAGAGCCTTACCCGTTGCTAGCCTGGTAGTGCCGAACTCTGAAGTCTTGGGGGTCGGAAGGATTCCGGTGGAATGCGGGGTGAGTGTGACAATCCGGGGTAGTTCGGGAGAATGGCGGCAATCTTGTCGTGGAGGGGAGAGTAATTCCGCTCATGATAGCCGGCTGAGTCAGACTGTCATGGATGAGAGCTACGTGATTGCGGTTGGGCATGAGATGATCCTTTGATAGTATAGGCTTATTATCTAAATGTGATAAAATACGTGTGATAAGTGCCATTTACAAGCTTCAGTGTGATTCACAATCATCTATGGATTTATATGGGAATGAGGAATACTAATGCTATTGAGTGTCGAGATTTTTATTTATTTCACAATTATAAGTCTATGTTTAAGAGAGAGAAGAAATCGCGATTTGTATTCATGAATCCAATTCTATACTGCATGACATGCTTCATACCGCTTCTGATCCTGATATGGTATCATGAAGGGCAGAGTCTATAAATCCAACGCCGACAAACAAGATGCGAAACCACTGCTGAACCAATAAAAGCATTGCCGCTGAAGATGTTTGAGTGATGGTGATGGCATGTCGAGAGCAGTAAATGACAGAAACTTGCTGATGCGGTTGAGAGTAATAATTGACCAAAGACGCTGATAACAAGCCGAGTCGCTCAATCGCTAACAGTAGCCAAACCGCTCAGACATCATAGCCAGGCATATAGGACTTGTTCATGCTTCCATATTGTAACAAAGCGCGGTCGCGGATGTATTGAATGAAGGTGATGAGATGTCGAGAACAGTAAATGACATAAACTCGCTGATGTGGTTGAGAGTAACAATTGACCAAAGACGCTGATGACAAGCTGAGCCGCTGAATCGCTAATAGTAACCAAGTCCGCTCATGACATTATAGCCAGGTGTATAAGACTGATCTTCGCTTCATGAGAACTCCAACAAAGACTGGCCGCGGATAACTCCATTGTAGCCCATAACTGGTGGGTACATGCAACTGGCCATCAGGCTCTGTTGCTGCAATGCAAAATATTGTTGCTGCGCTGCCAAGGCAAACGCTTGCTGAGGAGTCATCTGGACCAACCCAGGATATGCTCCGTAAAACCCTGGCATAGCAGGTGGAGAGAATGAGAGAAGGGGAGATGGCGAGAGAGGAGGAGATGGTGATAAGAGAGGTGAAGAAGGAGGTGAGGGTATAGTCGGCATAGCCGATCCAGAGAACTTTGCTCTGTACCCTTTAGGTCGGTACTTCGCCTGAAGAAACCTCCCTTCCCACTTTGTGGGATGATAAATAACGTCATGTCCACCAGGAACAGACGGATTGATAATGACTCGCGCTGGTCCTGGATCCATACCCATGGACTGTTTGTATCTGCCTTCAAGACAAAGGGGATACTCCAACCATGGGCCGGCTACCTTGAGCGGTAGTGCCTCGCTGTTGCGGAAAGTATGAGGGTATGTAGAGAAATGACTGAACTCGGGGACTTGCTCGCTCTGCTTGCGGACTTCATGTGCAGGGATCTTCTTGAATGAGATGTCCTCTACGTCAGAGAGAGAGTAGTAGGAGCATGTTGACGAGTTGTCATCTATGTCATCATCTGACCTGCTCATGTGGTCCATGACTCCCAAGTCTGCAAGAGAAGGCATTGTCGCTGATGAAAAGTCCAAGAGAGAATGAGAGAGAGTGTGAGTGTGTGAATCAATAAGGTGCACCAGGTAATGTAATTGTATTAATCGTTCTGCAGCTCAAGAGCGTCGAACAAGACTATCGTACAGTTGTGACCAGGAAAGTATAGCAAGGTCGTCAAAATGGTACCAAAAGAGTAACCAGGAAACGCCAGAGTGAAAGAAAGGTAGCTGGTAAGACTGACTGAAAGTTCAAGAAATCAGGTGACCAAAGGCAAGAGTGCTGCAAGCAAGCTGGCTGAAAGCTAAAGACGTGCAAGGCAGAAGAGATGAAAAAAGATGAAGAAGCGAAAGGGAAACAGAGGGAGGGAAGGCGCTTTACTTATAGGCCAAGACCAGAGAGAGTTTGAGATTGAGGGTTATGCTGCCCTGGCTGAAGGGAAATGCTATGCTGTCTCTATGGAAGTCAAAAGCAAAGTGTCCCCTTTGTGATAGGACATAAAATCAAGGTTCGAGGGGATATGAGAAGATTAGCTGGATAAAGTTCGGACCTGACTTGTCCAGATATTCACGGTTGCAAAGACTATTTACCAGCCAATCCTAAATGACGCACCCTCATTCTGTTCCCCTACATCACAGCACTTCTGGATACACTTATCGTCGCAGCGAACCAAGTGGTGAAGTGAAAGACAGACTTTTCCTTTGCGTAAGTTCTTATTCGTCCTGAGGTTCGTGAGGATGGCATGTTCACCATGATGGAGACCGCGAACGTGATATCGCGAAGCTTTACATAGAGGCCGTAGCCTCGGTGAAGTCATACTAACACAGGATCCAATGATGTCTATCATCACTGTCAGGAAGCTCAGTTAACTTTGCATGGAAGACAAAAGCACTGCGGTGACGTCTCCTAATCATGGTTGCTGTTGCTTGAGGAATTCTTGTCAAAGCATCTAGAAACATCTCGAAAGAGCTGCACGGATTTTTTGAGTACTTAAGTTAGTGAAAGGTGAATCGTGATGAATCAAGTGGAACTTGAGGTAAGGCCCACGATGCGAGCATCAGCTGTCAGGTCTATCAACCCGAAGACAGCACTCTGAGAAATACACTTCAGACAGCGTACCACCTTCAAACACGATGATCCAATGAAGGTGCACTCAAATGGATTATGGCAGGAACGTTAGATACTTCGGGAACTAGTACAAAAGAATGGCGTGTGATGTGTTGCGATGCCCTTGGACAAACCAGCCCGGTATTCGCGACCGTCGACGAGGAGAAACGTCAAGCATGCTGCCAGATTGCTACAATGCAGAGAATTACCTCCGTTCAGTCACTTTTGGCCCACAGGTACTTGAATTTTGGTGTCTGAGGGGCGCAATAAAGCTCCGTGAATCGGCAGGCGAGGCTTGCATCGCCACCACAGGTCCCTTATGAGGCTCGCTGCTTATTCGTGAGCGTGACACGTCAATATTTCTGAGAGCCTGTGATCATAGGGTCCGTCTGTTGCTTATTGCCTCACTATAGTGCCATCGTGAATGTCGCCCACAGTTGATTGGACTGACTGATATCAGAGTTTGCCAACGGCATGGAGATTGTAGATGCGCAACCTAAAGAGACATGAAGTTTAAACTTCAACAACAATAGGTCAAGGTTTTCGCTTGTCATCCAAACTAGCCCATTATAATTTGCTCAAACGCAAGCTCTGTATCAACATGCAATGTATTGTGCGAGCAGTCGGTATGCTGCGTAGACTTTGTGTTCTATTGAGTTGACAGGCCAGACAATTGATGCCTCCGTCGGGCACCTGACCATGAATGACGGGCGGGGCCAATGAGTAAGTTCACAAGCAAAAACACGTGCATGTAGAATTTTCAGCCACCAGCACAGCAAATTTCGGGCGCCAGTGGCTTTTTAACATCTTTTGTATAACCAGCGAAAGCCTAACATTTATAAAATTAAACATCTAATCACCTGACAAAGCCACTCAAAGATGGTAGTCATCCTGTCGCGTGACTCTCTGTCCCCTCCTCTCCCAGACCCCCTCAATATTCATATCCCTCGATCCACTGGTCACACGTCAGTATCCAATGTGAAAAAGGAAGCAGGAAACTTACTCATCTCTCCAGATGATGGTAGGTTCAGTCTGGCCCTTTCCAGGGTTTCTGAACACAATATTCTTTTTCTACACCACTGTTAGCCATAACTCTTCTGCATGCTGGGTAGTACGAACCAATCCCAAAGATAGATGAATAGCAGGAGGATCAACCGTGATGTTCTGCTCAGGTCGGCCACCCTTCACCATAGCGGCGATGTTCTGCGCTACGACTTGCGCTTGTCCAGCTCCAGGGCGTGCGGCCTTATGAGCCCCGCTATCGGCGATGTCACCGCATGCGTAGAGATTTGAGTACTCGGGGTCAGCGAATTGCAGTGTCGGCGCCACTCGGATGAAGCCGTTGGCGGGGTTGATGATCTCGTATCCAGACGTGGGCTGAAGATCCTTGAGGAACTGGTTATTCGGCGTTTGGCCTGTTGCCGGAATGACGAGATCTGTTTCTATCCTTCGTCCGTCTTTGAGTTCTAGCTCGAATGTCGATCCGTCTGTGGGGAAGCCCTTCGCTGGGATCACAGCTCGTGTGCCAGTAATAACACTGCTCCGTTAGTACTTCTCATCTCATACCGTGAATGCTGACTTACTCAACACCAAGCTCTTGCAATCTATCCCTCAGAATAGCATCCATCTTCTCATGATAAAGCTGCATAAGCCTATCCCTCGAATGAACCAGCGTAACTTTCTTCTCCGGATACACCTCCCCTAGGTCCGTCGCCATCTGAATACCAACCGCACCACCGCCAACGATAACAATAGACTTTGCCTTCTTGATGCCCTGCTGATAAGATCTAAAGTACTCAACAGAAGGCTTCTTCTCATCGTGCTGCATGTTACTTGGTGCTTGAAGTCGTGTTCCCGTTGTGACGACAGCGTACTCAAAGGGAATTTCTGTGGAGCCCTGCCATGGTCTGTCGAGGGTGAGTTGGTTCTTTTGGAGAGATACTGCGCGGGCGCGGACGATGGTGTGGTTGGGGGCGTTGGGGAGGGAGGAGAAGAAGCCGGTGTAGGGGATGAAGGCTTTGTGTTCGTGGTCTGGCACGATGGCGAATCGGGGCTGGGAGGGTTAGTTTGAGTGAGAAGGGTTTGGGAGGGACTTACGAAGGCGAAGAGATGATGGAAATGGCTGTGAGGTTCTATTAACAGGACACGGTGAGTAACTGGTAGAAGTGTAGCCAGTTCCTTAACAGCAGCCTAGATTCAGTTAGTTAAACTCATCACCATTCCTAGAATGCACTTACAAGCCCAACATACGAGCCGCCAATGACAATAACGTTCTTCAAACCTGCAGTCATGATGTCTATACCTTGAAATTTGAACAATCAAGATAAATAAGAAATCGGACACGAAAATGAAAGGATCTCGGCTCTTTTATCTACGCCATCTTATCAATCTACGAGGTCCCCGCCTCCGGATGTACGCTTTGCCGGTTATCCGAATTTAATTCCGAAATCGGCTTTTTTCATCGGCATTTTATTGGGGGGATTCTTGTACCGAAATGCGAGAGAACACGAGTCAGCGCTAGGACTAAGCCATGTTTTTTTAGTACGCGGCTTGGAAATACGGCTTTTTAGGCCTGCATGTGAAAGGTGACGAGTTTCCTGAATTGGATGGGGGATCTTGGCTTGCTTTGGGTTCTTGGCAGGGATTGGATCTTGGATGTAACGGTAGAAGTCATACGGACACGTTATTCGGCCGAGTCTAGCTTGGGTTACTGAACTCTATAGAGAGATCTACATAAAGATCGGTGAGATGCTGGATTGTGAGATGCCGATGGAATGGCTTGTAACGCGCGGCTCGGCTCGGCTCGGCGCTTGATAATCCGGCGCGGGATGGGATGACGAAGCCGATGACTAGGGAAGCGTAACACCATCCATGTCTAGTAATTGCATATTCGTAACAATGGGGCATGGAAGTGCAAGTTATTAATTCGAGGCTTGAGTGACTCATGCAGCCTGGTGATCGCTTAGGGATATGTCGTGGCAAGGAGTGAGAGCTCCACTAGATCCCATTTAGCGGTGTTGAAGGGGTTGTCGACACGCAATGACTGATGCAGTGAAGAGGGAAGATTGATCAGAACAAGCTACAACACGCGAGCTCGTCGCAGCGCATAGTTCTTCATTTCACGTTCATTTAAGTTGTAGGGTTAGGCTGAGGGTGTAGATGAACATGGGCTCACCAGTAAGTGAGGATATGCCTTTGACATTGGATATGGAAACTTCTTTGAGTGCATTTATTCTTATTAGCATATAGATTTGACACTACCCTTTGTCAGCTCGTTCAAGAATATCCGTCTAATCGATACCATCCCGTTGGAAACCCGACAGCTTTCCGCGAATTAATTCTCAGCCATGGAGTTCATCTTCTTCAAATACTCCCTCCCGCCCTCAACAATCCTCCTGTTCAAAACAACAAACCCATCCTTCTCACTACCCTCAACAGCCAAGTACGTAAAAAACGCACCCAACTCTTCATTCCTAATTACATAATCATCACCCAAGAGCACCTGAGCCAAATACCCAGGTACTCTCATCCTCTGGGTAATCACGCCTCCAGGCCTCAACATCCAAGCCTTCCAAACAGCCTCATGCTCTTTCGCAACCTCCAGCGATCGAATCTCATACAAGCCCTGAACCCGTCAGTATTGGTGAGATAATATAGTAGGGGCACGTACTTTGAGTTTCCGAGGGTAGTCATTAACCCATAACTTCGCATCTTGCTCTTGAACAACCCACTTCCCACTGAGGTGAATGAACCGAAAAGGTTCTCGCTTCGGTTGTTTCTCAAGAAGAGCCGCGAAGGCAGTTTGGAAAGCGAGGGGGTATTCCATATCGACATTCACGTTTCCTCTATATGAGCCCATGGCACTAATATCATCAGTCCCGAACTCTCCTTCATGACAAGAAAACTGACCAAATCATAGCAGCGGCATCAACGTGCGGGAGAAGAATATCATCAGACCATTTCGAAAAGTCTTTTATAATGACGGTCTGAAGTTTGGCGTGATCTGACGGGAGTGGGCGGCGCACGAAGGCGATGACCGATGTGATTTTTGGATGGGAGAGACATTGGCGGAGGGCTTCGCTGCCAATGGAGCCTGATGCGCCGAGGAAGAGGACTTTCATGTTTAATTTGCGTTTATTGTGTCGAAGTCTGGTTTCTGAGAGGGGAATGAGGCTCAAGGGACATTTATAAAGGGAGTTGGCGGACGTTTCTGGAAGTGCTGGTTGCGGACTTTCAAGGATGGGGGTCCCAAAGTCCGCTGGCCATGATCAGCAACCACTAGCGATAAGGAACCCGTTTGGGATTAAAAGCGTGCGGGGTTTAGAGCTTGGCTTAGGACCTGGCTTACTTTCTAGGGTGATACGCTATACGAAAATGTCGCGAATTGTAATTAATTCTCCGCAGTGGTGTCGTGGCTCACATCAGCCATTTATTCCTACTGCGGGTCATTCAGTTCAAGACAACATTAATTACCTAGTGTTGTCGCATGGACTAATCAATATTGGTGTCTTTTTTGACACGAAGTAATCGAGTTCAACTTCACGTACCAGCAGTCGTGGTGTTCTCAGGCAGTCAATTGCCATGCCGGGTAGGTTACTCCTCACTGACACTTGAGTCATCGGACCGGCCCTGTCTTGAATGAAGAAGATCTATTGACTCAAGATTAAATGTCAATTGAGTCTTCTCTTTGCATTGTGTTCTCTGTCAATTGTCTCACCTACACAGTCATCTAACGTGAACGCGAAGTCATGGCCGCCGACCCTCCATTCATCTCATCAGACCTCACGCTCACCCGCGCCGAGGCAATTGACATACCCTCAATTCAATCCATGGTCAACGCAGCATACGAGAAATACATACCCCGAATTGGAAAACCTCCAGCCCCAATGACAGCAGACTACGCATCTCTGCTCACAACCCACGACATCTTCATCCTTCGCATTGGTCAATCCTCCATCGGCGCGCTCGTTCTCCATCACGAACCTGACTCTAACGCGATGAAAATCGAAAACTTGGTAGTCGACCCAAGCGCACAGGGTCGTGGCTACGGAAAAGTATTGATGCGCTATACTGAAGTCTTTGCGCGGTCGCGAGGTTGTAATGCGTTGGAGTTGTACACCAATGTCAAGATGTTTGAGAATCTGGGGCTGTATCTTAAGATGGGCTTCGTCGAGACTGCACGGAGAGAAGAAGACGGCTTTGAACGCGTTTATTTCCGTAAAGAATTGGAATAATATGCAAACGATAACTTTTATTTATTTTGATGCTTCAATTGAACGCCACGTACAAATAGCGACGCGATAAAGAAACCCGCTCCATCGCGTGCGCCAATTGATCGCCACTGTGACGCGACCATGCCCATCATCACAAATGCGCAGACCAGTATATATGTATATGTCGGGTATCTCCATCACGACAACGACCCCTTCAACCTCTCAAAGCTAAAATTCCACACCTCCGCCCTTCGCGGCCCATCACTCGACTCAACCAGCCCAACGTGCTGCAAAACACTCGGATCAAGCGCCCACTTGCTCAACCCATGATCCCGCGCGTAATCCTCCATGATCATATCCCCGGGGAACTGAAACGGCGGCTCGCGCAGAAAATCCTGCAGATTTTGTAGATGGTGGTTCGGAAACACCAGCCCTTGCGCACAGCACCCATAGCGTGGCATTTCGCGGACAGTGGGGGAGCGTGTGAAGAGTCGGTGGAGGGTGATCCGGCCGGTTACGAAGGCGAGTGCTAAACACGCGGGGATCCAGAGACCGAGGAGCAGAGCGACGGTTTGCGCAAAGTCTTTTGTTGCGAAGGACCCGGCGTGACGACGCTGTCTGCAGCGCAGGGCGAGGAGAAGACACGCTATTAAAGCGGTGTAGCCTAGGATGACGACCTTGAGATAGTCAAAGATCTCTTCGTTGTTCCAGCCCATGTAGATCTCGGAGTAGAAGAGGCGCAGGTACATCCAGTCTTTATGCGCATCGGTCGCTTTTTGCTCAACTTCCATGACGCCCTTTTTGAACCGCGTAAACCAATCGGGCGTGGCTATTATATCGTCTTCGATGAGGGCGAAATACGTGGGGCTGCGTCGTCGGCACGCTTCGAAGAGGACGGAGTGGTCGAGGCGTATGTTCTCCACGCGATCGTCGCTGCGTCCCATACCGCGAACATCGTGAGGAAGAACCTTGTAATTTAGCTTCGACTCAGTCTTGGAGTCATTGGAATACACTAGCACATCATCTGCCAGCCCAAACAACCAATCTTTCCCATAAGCAAAGTGCTTCGTCGGATCTTTATCCGCAAGGAGCACAACAATATGGATCTGATTGCGCTCATTCGGTGTCAACGTATCAACAAGACTGCCAACCGTATGCGCCAAAAACCCGGATGTCGTGCGATTTATACTCGGTATTCCGATGCAAAGAAACTCATTGTCGACTTGTACTTCGGTGCGCTGCTTGTGCGCGACGGGAAAGATCTCGCGCTCGAGGTACTCGTCGACTTGTTTCTCGCGAAGGGCGGAGTAGCGACGGTCAAAGGCGATGCGGGACTTGTAGAAGAAGGAGGACGGGTCGTCGTAGGAGTTGTGGTAGGACCAGATCAGGGCGGTGAACCACATCAGCCAGAAGCTGATGTTTGCGTGGGAAGGGCGCATGGCGTCATGTCGCGTGCGGTTTGAGGAGGGTTTGTTTTGGAGGAGAGAGAGAGAGGATTGAGATGGATGGGGGGAGAATTGGGTTTGGGGAGTTGGCCGCTGGGTTACAGTGGTTACCCCTGTACCTGAATTAAAAAGGGCAGTGATTGGTGGGCCCCTTTGTTTGGAAAACGCTAAGCCTTACGCTTTGATTGGTGATATCATTACACGTGCTGAATCCTTCAAGAGGCATCCGAGGCGCAGCTTTTGCCAAGCCATTCAGGAACGCGTCGGTCAGTGAAAGAGCCGAGTCTGAGGGTCTTTGGTGTTTTCAGTGCATTCAAATCCGCCGATCAGTAGCAGTTGCAATTGGAACTGCTGCTCGATGGATACAGCTGAGAATTACCTGGGGATATACGTGTCGCGTATTGACAAGCCCATGGACAGTGTATCACTCGTGATTATCTCAACCTTGAGTGTGAGTAAAACTCGATGCTCTCTGCGACAATAGATGTTGAATGGCCAATTGACTAGCGCTCTTACCAACATAATACATCTGTACGAATTGAAGCCGATACGAGAGCGACAGCGAAAATGACAGCGAGCTTTCTCATGATATGTGAAACTACCTCTATTCAATGTATCTCAATTGAGGTAGACGCTACACAGCTAGAATTAGAATCATAATACAGTTAATCTAGGCATCTAGTCCTCTTGAACATACCGTTTGTTACCACGAATGGGGCGGCTCGACAAGCCCAGGGAGTGACAATTCCATTAGCCGACCCTGTTCGTGTTATCACAAAAAGCGATCCATTATGATGTGCAAGCTTTTGGCTCTGTCAGTGATATTGGGACTTTCCGGTGGCTTACACCTGCGATTCATGAATTACCCTGCCAACCTATGCCAGGAGAGCTGAAGGGGAACTCGAAGTGAATGGTTTGCAGATTAAGGATGCTTTAATAAAGACCTCTCTGCAGGCAGTCGTTATACGTTTCACAGCTCTTGTAGGATGAAAGAAGTTCAACGCAGCCGTGAAAAGACTCAACAGCGAGAGAATGAATCATATGCCCGCCATGTCCATCGTGCATATAAAACAATGGCTGGCTCAATCCCAGCTGGAACATCACACTTTAGCAAACAGTTGACATAAACACTCCCTCACTTCAAATTGACAGTAAATTCCAAGATCAAACCACTATGTCTTCCAGCAATAGTACCCCAGACCCTTCTCCCTCCCCACCTATCCAGGTGAATGATTCTCACACTGAGCTCGTCAACGACGATCTCATCAAAGAAGGAGCCATGTCTCTCTGTTCCTGTCAAATACCCCCACGATGCACAAACGTGGTCCTGGTCAGGGGCTACAGATGTGATGAATGTCTTAAGAATTGCCCCCTTGTGGTGCCATGATGGTAATAACAGGGAAATCATGATGGTGGAGAAGCGAAACTCTCGGGATTTGGGGATTAATGACACAAAATGCCAATGGTTATTACTTGATACTCATGTAAGCTCCCTGAAACAGAGGTAGTAAAGACAATCTCTCATAAATCATGGGTCATTGTGTCAGTTCAAGAGCAAAGCATTTGTGACAGGATGTACTATCAATACTACAGTGAGGCCCAAAGCAAGCTCAACTCACTGAGAATAACAAGCCCCCGCTGCCATCACCGAGTGCAATCAACGATCCCTCCATCAGTGACATATTTCTACACAAGTGGCTATATAAACTCCCCACGCGCGCTGTACAGGATCTGAAAGTCATAAAACTCATCAAGACACAGCCAGCCCTGTTACTCCAACTAAAGAACACTTACTATAAAGCCACAACAACGTCGTGGTTCTTCTAAACATCCAGATTCTCCTTTCTGAGCGCTCAAATTGTCAAGTCAGGGAAATGGCCAACCAAACATGCGCATGCACTATTTGCAATACCTGCACGAATGTTGTTAAACAGACCAAGACGAAGCTATGCGACACATGTCTGGGAGGAACGCATAATGCTCAGTAATGGGGCGAGGTTGACATAGCTACAGGCAGCAAAGTATGGTAGAGGATTTTTGAGCTCCTATCATATTAAAGACATTCAATTTCCAGGACAATAGAATCTTCACTGAATTATTGTTTCCTCAAGACAGTTGAATGCTTTGTTCAAAGCCCTTGTAGTGATTGTTTCGAACAGTCTTGATGTGCACGGTAAGGCATGATGGCCATTAAATTGTGGACAGTTGCCAGTGGTAAGTGAATGCATAGCTCGACGGTGTTCAAACAACAGTGAGAGCACACAAGAAGCACAGTCATAGTACATAGCAGATGTTCGGCTGCTCTCGCTGGCAGTGAATATCGACACCCGACTTCCCATCTCACGGTGCCACTGGCATCTCGCAGTCTCTACAGCAGCGTATATATGGTTGCTTCACGCGCAAAACAAGTCTGAAAAGCCACAAGAAACTTCAAGATCTCCAGACACAGCATCTTACAAAACTGAATCACTCATCACATTCAGATCACCATGTTTCAGAACAGCTCTGTCCCCAGCACGCCTTCCAGCACTGCTTCGTCTGGTAAGCCCACAGTAGTTACCGACCCTTCGAACACCATCAACGGTCTCAAGCAGCATGCCAACAAAGTGTGTCGCTGCGCTTGCGTCTGCCAGGAGGTCTGCCGATCCGACGACTACTACTGCGATCCCTGTATCGCTGCGAAACACAACTGCCTCCCTCCTGGTCTTGATAAGTCAGGCTAGGCTTGAGAGAGCACATAAACCTCACACTTGAGAAGAGGATGCTAAAAGAAAGACCCTCTTAAGGTTAGGCTAGAGTTGTCTCAACATTCACATCCTGAAGATAGCCTGAGCTTTCTTACAAGGGAAGCGAAGCTATAGAAAGCTCTACGAATTAGCTTCTAGACCCAAATATGAACTAAATCTTACAATAATGCTCGTTCCATGTGACATCACTTTCGCTTACCAGTACGGTAATCAGATCTACTCTCAGATACGCCATTTCCATTCCATCAACGGGAATATCCTTAATATTTGCCAAGGTGGCCTCGGCCCGCCACGCACCATCAATCCCCTAAAACGTCAAAACCTAGTCCCAATCCACGGTAGAATAATCGACGTTTCCATCTTAGCGCCACAGTTGGCATGTTGCCAAGAATGGCAAGACGCGAAGAAATGCCAGGGCCAAACTTAAAGACAAGCCATATTATTGCCGAAGGCCCGTGCTGAGCGTTTATAAGAGCAGCCACGCCATGCTGAGCTGGTGAATATTGTGCTTCTTTTCAGAGAAGCTAAGTGCCAGATTGTACGAAGCGCCCAAGGCATGTTGTCGCGATGAAGAACCCAGGGGCAAAGGATATTCTTGTAAGGTCTGCGCTTCTATGCAGGGGACTGGCGCTAATGGCTCTAGGTGTCTCTAATACTCGTCTTCATAGCTACGATCCTCGTCATCGCGCGCTTGAATCTTCGTCTGCAGATACAAAAGCGAAAGTTACTACTCAGCGATATTTTTATGGTAGCAGCATGGATATCGGGCGTAATTACAGCTGCGTTCTCACCGGTGTTTGCGGTCCTCAAGGCATTTGACCCGAGTGTTCATACAACGTTGGAGGGCTATGATGGAGGGTCTGCCAATCTTGTGTTGATATTGAAGGTAAGTAGGCAATTGGGATGAGTGACGCAGCTGACATGGGTAGTTGCTATTTGCATCGAGTTTTCCGTTTTATACGACACTTTACCTGTGCAAGGCTGCGCTTCTTGCTGTCTATCTACAGGTCTTTCCTGAGTTTATGGTCAAGAGGCGGAGATTCCTCTGGGTGACCATTTGGTTCGTGGGGATCAGTTATGTTATCACCGTTGTGATACTATTTTGCATTTGTCTGCCGATAAGCCGAAGCTGGTAAGCTCATTCGTTATGTTTGTGCACCGAACTAATAAATTCTACAGGGATCTTAACCCCTCGAAGACATGTCCGAAGTGGACGTATGCTGTCACCTTTCACGTTGGCTGGGGTCTGTCGTTTCTGGGAGACTTGCTAGGTACGTTGATCTCCATTCTGTTGGGATGATGTCTAACAGGATCTAGTGTTCATTCTACCGTGGTTGATCGTACCAGCTCTGCACGTCAGAAGAACCTTGAGATTCGGTATATACTTCACCTTCCTTCTCGGCACCGTCAACATGGCCGTTAGTCTAGTCCGCTTCGTCATGATCTGGAAGGCTGGAGCCGACTCGAGTATTTCACTCAGTACAATTGGTAAGACAATCTCCATATTAGAGCCTGTATCTCGCTTACAATAACGTAGTCCTTTGGAGCGCTTTGGATGTCAATATCGGCCTCGTCGTCGCTTGCCTTCCGTCACTGCGCCCATATTTCGGAGCACGAACCAAGTCCCAAGAACATAGTCGAGAGAGCAACAGCTGGGATTCTTCGGGTAAACACTCTGGGTTTGGTAACCGAACGGTATGCTTTCACTCCAAGCAGCGTGATAGCGAGGCATGGCCAACATCCAGTGGTCATGCGAGATACTCGTCAATAGACCCGACAGTCGTTGGGTCTTGGGATGATATGAAAGAATTGAAGGATCCGAATGATGTTGAGCTGAGAGTTCTACCCGGAGCGAGAATCAGGGACGTAAAGTATGGTAGATGAGACGGGTGAAGAATGGTTATGGAACAAGACTAATGAATTCACTGAGCTTCGAAGGTAGTTCACGATATGTAATATTGATCGGATCAAAGTTATGTACTAGAGAATGACAAGTCAAGACTCCAAAGGAGAAATGTCTCGCGCTGAAAAGTAAAGCCCCCATCAATCGACACCAGGTCACAGACCTCATCATAGTTTTCACATCCACCATACCTGTTGAATGATCCCCGAACCGCGCCCTACAGATATCCGTCCCTCCTCTTCCCAAGACCGATGAACCTTCACAGTTACATCTTACTTAGTCTGGACATAGATAGAAGAAGATCCACTGCTCTGGTAACCCTCGGTAGCCAGAATCTGGTAGTAGTGGTTTCCAAGCCTCATACCAGCATTGGCCCAAGCATTGAAGATAGTCTGCATGTTGACAGCGCCGCTGCTGCGCTTGTTGCGGCGGATGGCCCAGTACTGGTTGAAGGTCTGCTGGCCGTCGATGGAGGGCTGGTTGTAGCGGGTGGTCTGGTAGAGATCGTAGGTGTCGCCGTCGTTGTAGACGGTGCCCTTGTGCTGGCCAGCAGAGCCGGGGTTGTAGCTACCGTAGTTCTCGATAACCTAGATCTTGTTAGTTGAGGGTTGAAGAGTAAGATGGGGTACGTACGTAGTACTCGACGAGAGGGCTGCGTGTCCAGCCGTAGACGGCGAGATAGGCGTTGCCCTGAGGGCTGAAAGAACCGCCATAGTTGATAGTTCTAGTATATCATCAGCCAATCTCGTTCCTCAAATAAAGAGCATTATTAACTTACCGGCCAGTACCAGGGTTCCAACCCTTTCCGCCAACAAAGTTACCAGTGTTGCGCCAATCAACCTGGTAGAAACTTCCCTCACCCATACGGTAGTTAGCATAACCACCGCCATCAGACCACCAAGAGTAGAAGTATCCGTTGTGGTAACCCTCAGAGTTACCGGTGACTTGGCGGGCCTCGAGGACAGAGGTGGAGTTGCCGTCGTCTTGCTCGTCGAGGAAGTCAAAGGGACGAGCAAGAGCTCCCGTGAGTGCCGAGGCGGCGAGGAGGAGAGACTTGAAGGAGACCATGATGTTGTCTTGAGATTGGTTGGATTGTTGGAGTATAGAAAGAACCCTGATGAGCTGGAGAGTTAGCTTAGCGGCGAGCTGATGGTCCTTTATATATGGTTGAGCACGGCTTCAGTTTGTTTGTGCCAAGCTTCTTAGTCCTCAATACCAATATCATCAGGCTCTTTGACTCTCTAGCTTGGTGCCCTACCTCGGAACCTGGCTCTCCGTTCCCAGCAAAAGCAACTCTTTGCAATTCATCTTGGAAATCTCAGCCTCTTCTTCTCCACTCGCATGAAGGCCAAGGCGGTAAACACTGGAGCCAAGACGGTAAGAACTCTCCTGACCAATGACAGCCCAAGAACCCCTTACGTCCAAGAATGAGTCTATGATGCGATTGGTAAGAAACTCCCAAAGGGATGTTTCCTCCGCAATTTCGATCGGTGGCATCCATTCCGGCTAAAGTCAAGTACTCCAATTCCTCTTGTCCGTGGCTTGAGATCGTGACTCGGGATGCCAGCGGCTTATTGCGGGGAGCGGGGATCATGGGGTATGGGGAGTGCACGTGGCAGATATCTCTTATTAGGCTGCTTTGCCGAAGGATAAACATGCGTGCCAAGGTTCCTTTGAGGAACGAGTAAGAAAAGCAGGATGACTTGGTGTTGCAATGGGACCACTTCGAAGAGCATGCTTTCCCTGATGTGTATCCAAGGATGTCAGTACTGAAAGCCGAATCTATTGCCGGGATGCCCGGAACATGGTTTGATGGAGTGATTGTGCTTGGCATGGCCTGCTTCCTCCTTGACGGGTAAAAGAAGCTCCGAGGCCCTTTATCTTCGTTACAATCACATCAATTGAACTTGCAATGCTACTGAATTGGAGAACTGATCTTGTTCTCTACTACTTCTCCTCAGAAATACTCTCATATTGGCGTCGGTTATAGCTCGCTAATCAAGCTGATCTCCAGATCGAAGTAGTATCATCTAATGAAACACGGCGTCGACAAACGTCAACAAAGGTTAAATTTTAAACTCACGACGCTTCATCCCGTCGGGTCAATCCGGCTCAGCATGCTTGACACAAAGTAAGCTGGGCTCTTCGGATCATATGCACGATCCATGTATGCCGCATTTTGGCTAAAGTCCACGATGCACTTTAACCTCGGGTCGTCTCCATGATCGGTAAAAGATCGACGTGCGTCTTATTCCCTGCGGAATGTATTCCCTATCAAGGTTGCTCATCTTCATGTGCGGCTGTTTAGGCTAATAGCGGCTAAGTTGGTGGAAGGATATAAGTGCCGTAGTATAGGGATAACGTGTTTCATATGTAGTGCTTAGATTAGCGAGGGTAATACTCCAATTTCTAGAGAGCGGTCTGCGATGAATGGGTAAAGTTCTTGATGTCATGCGTTTAAATAAAATTGTGTCGCTGATGAATCAATGAATGACGACGGATAAGGTTGAATAGACGATGGACTTGGCTGACAGGACCGTAATGTCAAATAAACAGACTTGAGACTTGAAGCTGGAGGAGGGCCATGTATCTCGGACTGTATTGCTTAGATGTAAGTCAGCAGTTGCTTGCCTTTCTATGCATATGTACGACATCCCAGTCATTGCTAGAGCGTTTGGCAGGCTGACTTACCAACTTCTTGGGTCCAATCTCAGCTGCAATACTGGGATTAGATGTCTGATCATGGCTGGTTTATCATGCTGTCACGTCCGGTTAAATAAGGTCGAATAGACAGACCGTGGACGACACTGAGACGTTAGCTATCATACCACTTTGCTGGCAAAGGCACATACCTCTTTGAGCGACTAAACGTGTTGCGATTCACTCTAAGCCCAGGTAACATCGCGTGATAGGGAGGGCATTCTCTGTCGATCCTAATATGTCTGTATTCGCAAAGAGTTGCATTACTTCCCGTCCTGATATCGAAGCATTATGGCTATGGCGGGCTTACCCGTTCTACGGTGCCAAAATATTTCTATCGTTTGAAGTTTCAGAATAAACGGGCACCTGCATGTAATTTATGCGAGCTTGCCTTCCTTGTCCATGTTATCTGCTTCGCGCTTTTGGCTCAATAGGTTGCGGACGGTCTAGGCAGACCCCAGACTGGGGTCACATGAGATCTAAGAAAGGATAGCCTACGCTGACTCTGTAGGTTACGGAGGGCCCATGTATCTTAACGTATGCCATGCTGTAAGATTGGATGTAATCAAAGGTTCAAACTTGGGGTATGTAGCATGTGCTTCTAAGCGTACTCAGCTACATGATGCACTACTTAAGGTCTGAGGCTTGTTACTGGGAGCCCTGCGGACATGACAAGAGCGTAAGCCTCGAACTTCTGTGATCTAAGGCCGTTGTCCTCGCTCAAGTCTCTCTAGTGTACATTGTTCCGTCCCCGGAATATTGTTGAGAAACTCTTTTGCTAGTTCATCCTCCCGTGTGAAGTATGCATCGGCATCTCCGCTCGGTTTGAACACCTCGGACTTGACAACCTTGTCTTCGTTTAGTTAAGTTTGGATCCGACTAGCAGGTGCCTCACCTGTTCAGATGGGTATTCGTGGATGTCGAGCTTGATCACTAGATTCTCCGGGTAAAAGTTAAGAATCTGGTTGCCAGCAATAGTCTTCATAACTACATCGTAACGTTCAAGGTCATCAGAATAGATCGCATCTCGAGCAACAAGAAGGGTCATTGCCGCAAATGGGAAGATGGCAATATTAACGATAATAGAGTGAAGTAGCATATCGCTCAAAGTAGAACTTCAATTCGTAGAAGGTATGCTGAGAGAACGAGGCCATTACCTTCCATTTTGAAGCGTCTCGCGTGCTCGGTCAGATGCCTCGGCTAGTGACTTCGGCTAGCGTAATAAACAACGCATACTTGAGACATGTGCAGCTCCCTGGCTTCTCCTTCCAGTGGCCAGACAGATACCCCATCGCCATTAGTCAATCACGGAATGGACCGGATTTACCTCAAACACAGTTATATTAAGGGCGAATCTGATATCTAGACAAAGTTTAAGTCAGAGCAGTCGTATGACTTCTTCTTTAAAGTGGTGTTGGTTATTGAGAAGGACAATTCTTAAAGTTTATAAAGGAGGATATCTGATTGGCTAGAATAGGTTAAATTATTAATTAGCTAGCACTTTAAGAAAATCCTTTAGCAATAGCAAGATATACTAAGTATTAATTAAAATAATAATTTAATAATAATTTAATAAAAAAAAATAATATTTATATTATTTATTTATAATAATAATTATATTATAAAAATAAAAA
>JAAOAN010000010.1:0-46236 GCA_013396205.1 Fusarium mundagurra
AGGCTTCATCAGCTGGAGAAGTCTCTGTCCAACCCTAACCACCCGTTCTGTCACTTCTCAACCGGCAATTTTGAGGTTCTCAAGACACTTCCTGAGGCACGTGGAATTAATGTGAGGGACAAGTTTATCGAGTTCCACGCCAGACACTACTCAGCAAACCGCATGAAGCTGGTTGTTCTGGGTAGAGAGCCGCTTGACGTGCTTCAGAAATGGGTTGCCGAGTTGTTCTCTCCTGTCGTTAACAAAAAACTTCCACCAAACAGGTGGCCAGGCGAACTTCCCTTCAGGGAAACCGATCTCGGTATGCAGTGTTTCGCGAAGCCCGTCATGGACTCGAGAGAGCTTAATCTGTATTTTCCCTTCATCGATGAGGAGTTTATGTTTGCTACTCAACCTAGCCGCTATATCAGTCATCTCATTGGGCATGAAGGCCCTGGAAGTATCATGTCATATATCAAGTCCAAGGGTTGGGCAAATGGCCTCAGTGCCGGCGCCTACCCTGTTTGCCCTGGTACTCCTGGTATCTTCGATGTACAGGTTCGCTTGACGGAAGAAGGTCTTAAGAACTACCCTGAAATCGTCAAGATATTTTTCCAGTACATCACTCTTCTGCGTGAGAGCCCACCCCAGGAGTGGATATTTCAAGAGCAGAAGGGAATGGCTGATGTTGATTTCAAGTTCAAGCAGAAGACGCCCGCCAGTCGCTTCACCAGCCGAATCAGCTCGGTCATGCAAAAGCCTCTTCCTCGGGAATGGTTACTCAGTGGACACAGCCGTCTCCGAGAATTTGCTCCTGATGAGATCGAAAAAGCCCTTGCCACGATTCGCCCAGACAACTTCCGCATGGTCATTGTATCGCGCAATTATCCTGGCAACTGGAACCAGAAGGAAAAGTGGTACGGAACTGAATATCGACACGAGAAGATCCCCGAAGATCTTATGGAGGAGTGCAAGAAAGCCTTTGCAGTCTCTCCCAAAGATCGACTGCCTGCCCTTCACCTGCCTCACAAAAACCAGTTTATCCCCAACAAGCTCGAGGTCGAGAAGAAGGAGGTGGCCGAGCCGGCACTGAACCCCCGGGTTCTTCGCAATGATAGCATTGCCAGGACATGGTGGAAGAAGGATGATACCTTCTGGGTTCCTCGCGCCAATGTCATTGTCAGCTTGAAGACACCACTCATATACGCTTCGGCAGAAAACAACGTCAAGGCTCGACTGTTCTCAGACCTCGTCCGTGATGCACTCGAGGAGTACTCGTACGACGCGGAGCTGGCTGGTTTGCAGTACAACGTCAGTCTCGATTCGCGCGGTCTGTTCTTGGACGTTAGCGGCTATAATGATAAGCTTCCCGTGCTCTTGGAACAAGTCGTTACCACAATGCGAGACCTGGATATCAAGGAAGATCGTTTTGAGATTGTCAGGGAGCGCTTGATCCGGGGATACAGCAACTGGCAGTTGCAATCATCCTATCACCAGGTTGGCGATTACACCAATTGGCTCAATGCCCCCGAACGGGACTTTATAGTGGAAGAGCTCGCGGCAGAGCTTCCAAGTGTCACATTAGAAGGTGTCCGGCTGTTCCAGAAGCAGATGCTTGGCCAGGTCTTCATCGAAGTGTACGTACATGGTAACATGTACAAGGAGGATGCTCTCAAAGCAACCGATATGGTCGAGTCCATCCTGAAACCACGGGTTTTGCCCAAGGCCCAGTGGCCTATCCTGCGGTCACTCATTCTGACAAAGGGTTCCAACTTCGTTTTCAGAAAAACTCTCAAGGACCCTGCCAACGTTAACCACTGCGTCGAGACTTGGTTTTATGTCGGTAGCAGAGAAGATCGCGACATTCGAACCAAGACTCTCCTTTTAGACCAGATGCTCCATGAGCCAGCCTTTGATCAGCTCCGGACTAAGGAGCAGCTCGGCTACATCGTTTTCAGTGGACCTCGAGCTTTCTCGACGACTTATGGCTTCCGCTTCCTCATCCAGAGTGAAATGACACCAGAGTTCCTTGACTCGCGTATCGAAGCCTTCCTCATGAGATATGCGGACACTCTGGAGAAGATGAGCGAGACAGAATTCGAGGGCCACAAGCGAAGTCTGATCGTCCGGCGTCTAGAGAAGCTCAGAAACCTGGACCAGGAGTCCACTCGTCATTGGAACCAGATCACGAACGAATACTACGACTTCGAACTTGGTAAGTTAACAGGGAGCGTGTTTTGCGTGATGAGCATATACTGACCTTTTACATAGCCCAGCGCGATGCCGCACAGATTAAGCTCCTGACCAAACCTGAGATCATCGAGTTCTTCAACCAGCGCCTCAACCCTGCTTCCAGTCACAGGGCACGGTTGTCAATTCATCTTCAGGCTCAAGGCAAGGCTGAAGGGGTCGATAAGCGACAGCAAGAGGCTCAGAAGAAGGCCGACGAGGAGCCCTCCCCTGGAGATGCCGTAAAGATAGCTGAGGAAATCACTGATGTAAGGCTTTACAAGGCCGGTCTCACGGCAAGTTCAGGGGCCAGACCCGTCAAAGACATTAACGAGTATGAGGATACGGATGCAAAGTTGTAGAGGTTATGTTAGGTCTTGAAATTCTCTAGTTTAACGACTTTATGTTCTTGAAAAGACAAGTTGGAGGTGGGGGGTTACATCTAGACAGAGACGGGATACATTGACATTAAATGGTAGAGGGAAGAAGAAACTGGACAGCAGGAATCAGGGGCTTGTACTGGTATTTAGAAACTCGTTTTAGCGAGTCGGTTTTGTACATGACTATAACAGTGGTCGATCGCTCTGGGGTAGCCTTTTGTTGAGACACAAAATGAGATGTGACTTGGTGGTGATACCTTACAATTGGCCATTGCGATGGAGAGTCTGTCTGCGTTATGTTTTACGCTCCCAGTTAGCCATAAAAGCTGATACAGGTCGCCTACAAAGTTCAGGTTCGTGACTAAAAGAGAGAAGAACCAGAAGCTTTTTGCACTTCAGAATTGTCTTGTACAGTAACAGTTATCAACCAAAACATTGCACTTGGTCAAGGGGCAGAAGACAGCTTATAAGTAAGATAGATATAGTACCTTGGGTGAAACAACCAAAGATCCAATTCAACTCAAGGTAATCCACTCCAAGGACATCGGTCAACCCCTCCAGCTACCTGGGTGATTAGCGGACGGACTTCTAATGCCATTATGGGGGGGAGATGGAAGGGAACTTGAAATAAGTGCAAGCAAACCTGGAACCTAGGTATGGAAGATTCTACCCACTCAGAGGACGGGAGTTATTTTACGATTTAGTGATCCACTACGGCCAAGTTCAGGCTTTGTGGTTTAATGTACATCATATAGGGACCTCTCTAGGTAAATGTATATTATATGTGAATGGTTTATCCGTACCCAGGCCATAATAATCTGAATGACCTCCACTATATAAGCTCCGATCTCCTCTTGATTCACCATTATCGCTGCCTAAATTTACTTGATCTTTCCAGTATCAGGGGTACCCAGCTACTCAATACCTGTACCTCTAGTACTAATCGTAAAGCTTGAGTCAATGGCCGCCGCCCCACACTGTAGGTCGTTCTCAGCGGTCAGAGCCCCAATGCCATCATTAAAAAAAATATATAGAACCTGTTCAAACCCCCGCCTTCGTCTGTGAAAGAAAAAAAAGGAACCTAGGTATCCAAACTCTTACACGGCCAGGCTCTATTGGTTTGGACCTGTCCTGATTCAGAGTAAATGCAGCAAGACTGTTGTCCTTACTCGTGCCTTGGCCACCACCAGATTTATACTTATACTTACAGTCTACGTCGACTACTTATTTGCCCTCAAAAATCGTTTGACTTCAAGGATAGGAACATAGACTTTGTCTTCCGCCTCCGCCTCCGCCTTCGCCCCTCCTACTCATACCTAGACCCCCCGAGCTGCCCGGGCAGCTCGCCTTCAAGACGTCGTCCTCAAAGAAGAGAAAGCTCTTGCGAAGCGATCTACCTCTAGACTCGGTTGATTCATCGTCGCCCTCTCCTGACTCAGTCCTACCCTCTTGCGAAGTCGACGACGATCCCGCTCTCTCCTTCTCCGCCTCCGTGGCCTCCAACTCGAACTCGTTCCTGAGGGCCGACTCACAACCCGCCTCGAGCCTGCCCCCTCGCCTCCAGCATCAGGCAAGTTCTTTCGTCTCGGCCGATTACGCTTCATCCGCTGCCTCGAGCCCCTGTGCATCTGCCTACGCCGATCTTTCCATTGAGAGTGATCGTGGCGGCGACGAGACTGGCCCGGCCCCGACTTTGGCTTTGGCCAGAAGCCAGTCTCCCTTACGTCTCTCCCACCGAGCTATCATGAGTGGCGATGCCGACCTGCCCCAACGCTCGTCATCGCCTTTGAAACGACGTGCTTCTAGTATGGATCCCGAAAACGATGCGGATAGGACCCGCGATGTCGACATGGTTACATCACAAGCCAACGAGTCTAGCCAGGGAACCTCACAGCTGGTCCCTGAATCGCTGCCTCGTGATATGAGCGTTGAAGCGCCTGAGCCCACGGCAAGCTCGCCCGCTGAGGCTTTCCCTGCGCAGCGTAAGACTCACCATGTTTTTCAATTTGCAAGCACCGCAATCCGTCGCTAATCCTGGCCTCCTAGCAATTCCATCGCTCCAAGAACAGATCAAGATCATAGAGACTCTCTTAAAAGCCTATCAAGAGGCGCAAGTGAAGGAAGGGGACAAGGCCTATCTCATCTCCAACACCTGGGTCCAAAAAGCACTCTCATTACGCGGCGGCCCCAAGGACAGCAAGGAAGAGGATTCCACATTGGACCTTCTCGGTCCTGTTGACAACTCGGATATCATTGAAGAAGTCGTTACAGAACCTACCGGCAACGAATACATTCGTCTGAAGCAAGGAACTAATGAGAATGAATTCACACTCTTTCCAGAGGATGCTTGGAAGATGGTTGTCGACTGGTATGGTATCAAGAACGGTCAAGAAGCCATCATTCGTGCTGCTATCAACACTGCTGAACCCGGCGAAGAGCCTGTCATTCAGTTCGAGTTCCACCCTCCCGTTTTTACTGTTCACCGTTTATGGTCCGAAATTAGCCCACTTCCCATCGAGCAGTCCCTCAAGGCTAAAAACCCTCCTCCTTACAAGTTCGTCAGAAGTCGCAAATACCATGCACAGACATTTATCAAGGAGATTAAGATAGCCACCGGCGTACCACTAGACCGCAAAATTCGCTTATTCATGGTACCTGAAGTCCAGCAGGTTTCTGGCCCCTCAGAGCCCTCACGAGCCCTCACGCCTCCGGACTCCCCAGGTCGGACAGACAACAGGGCTGGCTCTACGAACACATGGTCGAAACTTCTCCTCGACAATGTTTCCTTTTCTCAAGTCCGTGACCAAAGGATCAAATGTAAGCTGGAAGACAGGACCACTGACCCCAACTTCAACGGCAGTTCGAACTTGACCATGTTCGATCTCGTGACAGATCAAACTCTGGTTATCGATGAGGCCATCGACTCCTTCTGGGTCAGCAACTACACTGGGAAAACTCCTCCGAATGGATTGGTCATCCCCACCAGAAGTGGTCTGGCCTCTTCTAATGCAAGCGGTCGAAGCAGTCCCGCTCCCGGTGGCCCATTAACACGTGGCCGAACGGGAAAGAAGTCGGGTCGGAGCATCGGCGTTGTTGGTTTGCAGAACCTAGGAAATACATGTTATATGAACTCTGCACTTCAGTGCGTACGAAGCGTTGAGGAGTTGACCAAGTACTTCTTGACCAACGAATATCTTGATGAGGTCAATAAGACTAACCTCCTGGGATATAACGGGAAAGTTGCAATAACCTATGGGAACCTTCTGAAGGAGATATATACAGAGGGCAGAGGCTCCGTGACTCCTCGAGATTTCAAGAATACAATCGGCCGTTGCCGGTCAACTTTCTCTGGATATGGGCAGCAGGACTCGCAAGAATTCCTTGGATTTCTCTTGGATGCTCTTCAGGAAGACCTGAGCCGAGTGAAAAAGAAACCTTATATCGAGAAGCCTGACTCCACCGACGACATGATCAACAATCCGGAAGCTATAAAGGAAATGGCAGACAAGGTCTGGGACATAACGCGCCTCCGGGACGACTCAGTCATTGCCGACCTCTTCACAGGTTTGTATAAATCAACACTCAAATGTCCTGAGTGTGACAAGATCAGCATCACGTTCGATCCTTTCAACAACCTGACCCTTCCTATCCCTGTCGAGGACGTTTGGACGGCTAAAATCAAATTCTTGCCCCTCAACGATGTGCCGGTCATGTTTGAGGTCGAACTGCCCAAGCACAGCGCTATTGAACAGCTCAAACAGTTCCTCTCCGCACGGACAGGTGTACCTGTGGAGCGATTGATAGGAGGAGAAGAGTACAAGGATCGCTTCTTCAAGATTTACGACAACAACCTAGATGTCAGTGAAGAAATCGCGAAAAATGATCTTGCAACCTTCCACGAGTTGGATGCTGTCCCAACCAACTGGCCACACAAAGCGAGCAAGCCACGCTCCATGCTGGATATCGACACTCCTCTCGAAGCTCCCTGGGATGACCCGCGCTATGAAAGGATAGTGGTACCCGTATTTCACCGTATCCCATCAAACTATGGTCGTGCTCGGGATGGTGTGGCTCCCCCGAGCTTCATCTGCTTCACCAAGGAAGAAGCTTCCGATATTGACCTCATTCGACGCAAGATCCTGGAGAAGATCTCGAACTTCTCAACTTGGTCCAAGCTCAGGAATGGCCCGGAGGAGAACTCTGATATCGCTGACGGAGAGGTGGTTGCTTCGGATGCTGACTCGTCTGGCGATAGTAAAGTTGTCGCTAACTCAGTTGAAGGTGAGGATGACATTGTGGATGTGCATATGAAGGACACTAGCGAGGCTCTCCCCCATCAGCCACAGATTCTGAAACGATTCAACAAGAGCAGGCCCAGGTTTATCGACCCAGATAGCTTCCTTGAACCTGAACTGCAAAACCTTTTCGACCTTTGCTACTTCACAGACAAAGCCTATTCTGGCGATGTGCCAACGGGCTGGTCTAACGTCGATCACCATCAATTGCTCCCTAAGTTGTCGGATCGCATCCCTCAACTGTCACCCGACGATGATGATACGGCCAGTCGTGACGACGAAAGCAGCACGCCTTCTAATGAAGATGTAAGCAGCAATGACGAGAGTATCAAGGCGGAGACAACACAAACTAGAATGGTGGAAGAGTCTAGTGAGGAAGAAGTTCCAGAAGCTCCACGAGTAGGTCTTTCTATTAATATGTCTAACAGTCTCAGCGCTTATACAAAACAGAAATTCAATGGACGTCCCTCAAAGGTAAAAGGACGCAAGCTCAAGGGCCAGAAATTCAACAAGAAAGCCAACAAGCGCCGAGAACGTATCCAGAACAAGAAACATAAGGCAGCTTCTGTCAAGCCCCAGCCTCAACCTCCTGCTGTTGCTGACGGAGGACCTCTGATTCGTCTGGGAGAAGGTATTGTGGTAGACTGGCATGAGGAAGCTTGGGACAAGGTGTTTGGTGGCGCTGCAAAGATCCCCACTGATGAACAAGGAGCTCCAACATTTATTGATCTTGAAACGCTCACAGACCCTGCCCTCAAGATTGCTCAGAGACGAAGACACCATCGCCGTACACGAGGCATCAGTCTCGAAGAATGTCTGGATGAATTTGAGAGAGCCGAAGTCCTCTCCGAGCAAGATATGTGGTATTGTCCCCGCTGCAAAGAGCATCGGCGAGCCAGCAAGAAGTTCGACCTGTGGAAATCGCCAGATATTCTTGTCGCGCATCTGAAGCGCTTTAGCAACTCTGGATGGCGCCGCGACAAGTTGGACGTCATGGTTGACTTCCCTATCGAGGGCCTCGACCTTACTTCCAGAGTCATTCAAAAAGAGGATGGCAAGGATGAGATCTATGATTTGATTGCTGTTGATGATCATTACGGAGGTCTCGGTGGAGGTCATTACACCGCCTATGCCAAGAACTTTGTAGATGGGCGATGGTATAACTACAATGGTGAGTTGCTACATCTCTCTGGGCCCCTACCGATGGATCCAAGACGCTGACAATCCCTACAGATTCGTCTGCAAGCCCTGTGTCTGACCCTTCGACATGCATTACATCAGCTGCATACCTTTTGTTTTACCGTCGCCGCTCGAGTACCCCTTTAGGCGGATCGCGGTTCGGGGTCATCTCTGAGAAATACAAGAACAGCGAAGAAAACTCTGAAGAAGATAATGATGAAGGCGATGTGGGGGAAGGTCAGCGTCTCGGCGAGGGTTCCTCCCTGAATGGGTTGTCGAGCGCTGGGATCGGAGCCGCAGCAACTCGCCATCTCGGCGGTCATGGTTCGGATAGAATCACCGTCACCTCTTTAGCTGGACCAGACGACGAAGAGGAAGATCTCCCACCCTACGATGGGGCTAACCGGATGGGGAGCATCCATAGCACCGTCGAGGACGAGGGTGTAGATGTCAATGGAAGCTACCAGCGCCTGGACAACAAGTCACTCAACCTCGTCCAGGGTTGGAACTTCGAGGGCCTGGGCGATAGCGGTGCCGAAGACTCTACAGGTGCCGACATTGGTTCTGATGATGTCCAGCTAGACTCTTCAGCTGATGAGCGTGGCCTCAGCCAATTTGATGATCACGACACAATCATGACAGGACAGGACCCCGCTGAGGGCGAATCCGAGCCTGCCGCTCCCCGAACGACGATTCTTACAGATACCCAGAAGTCTACATGGGACCGTAAGGATGTGATCGATGTGCAAACCGCGGCAGGGAGCGACAGGGATTCGAACGAGGTGGCCGAGATCCATCTTGTAAATGAGAAGGGAACCAAGGCCGAGTAGGACGGCTGTCCAAAGTCGGGCAACAAGCGGCCCAAAGTCATGATGACATATGGTAGACGAGATACGATAAAACGGCTAAAACTGCATGAGATGATGACCCGGGACAACCCCAACTTGTGAAGGGCATGTTGACGTTGATTGGGGGGGTAGCTAGAAAGAGGCGGCGAGAGAATTAGATGGTACATATCGCCGCACATCTCGCATAGGGTTGAAGGGTAGAAAACGGCGTTTGGTTTTATTTTGCATCGAGCATGTTCAGCTGAATGGACTTGACGAAGTCAAAAACAGAGGATGCCTTGTCTATACGTGTGTAATTCAAGCAGTAGTCATAAATGATAGATATTCCTACTCTCATGTGGCTGGTGATACACAATGTAATTTGCTTCACTGCCTTCACCAGCTTCAGGGCTTTCTTGGACGAAGCGCAAGCTGCTGACTAAGGATCTGCTTATCTCTGTTTAAATAGGTGGTCTTAGATACCGTTAAATATCTCAGTCACCAAATGTTTGTACATAGGTTCCAAAAACCCCTGTTCCCTGGAGCCAAGGACTCAAAAGAGACGCAAAGTATAACATTGGACAAGCACGGCACGGATAAACTCACCAATTATATGTCGGTTGCAAGAGCATAACGCAACCTCCAATACGTAATCTGTAGATTATCATACAAGGCTGGATAGTTGTATTATCTCGACACTGGGGGCAGAATGGCATCAAGGTTTCCCCAGCTCGTGGACCCTGGTTCTGAGCATCCACCTCGGCGTGTTTGTTGTATTTGGGACTGAGGACGAGGAAGAAATTGCGGGAGGTTAAACCCCGCGTTTCAGAAGATCAAGTTCGGTTGGAAAGCATCGCAGTTTAAGACTAGGTAGGTATCTGAGGAGTATCCGTATGCATTCAAGATACCAGATGAGCAGTCAACTTACGCAACTGATGAGGTAGATGCAGTTAGTTCGCAGCAGTTGTGCGGCGTATGGGTCAAACCCTAGACCTAAGACTGAGGTACTTATACGGGATACTGCTCTTCAAGTTCGGGGCAGGTCCTCGATAATAATCAATCAGCCTACCCACCGAATGGGAGCCGGGCAATGCGATTCCCTTCCTTCCTCCACACTCCACTCGGGTGGGCTGGATTTGACAGCCAGCACAGCGGCCGCTAGATTGAGGCCGTTTGGTATGATCTTACTATGCCTCATGGGGGTTCGACAATTGAATAATGTGGTTTGATGGTTGACACAAGTGACGAAACAGAAGTAGAGAATTGCTTCGCGATGACATCTCGAAATCCATCTCGTGTTTGCCAGGCTATTCTGTTCTCCACAGGCTTCAGCTTTGACAGGCCTCAGCCACAGCCACCACGTTAAAGAGTTGAGCCTCTACAGAAGGTACGTATTTTGACGGATCGAGGCACCACCAGCAGTCAAGATGATGGTTGGGAAGAGCTAATCACACACCAAGACTAAGACATGCTGGCATATACCGAGACATATGGATGACTGGCGAGAGTGAGCCCACTAACATTGAGAATATGAAGTTTAGGTGTCGCAGAATGGCAAGATCCAACATATCCACTACGTGACCCATATCCTTTGCGTAAAACAAACAAGTAACCCCTTCTCACACGCAAGACAAGCAAGACTGTTGATATTGTTGTCAGCTAAGGAGTGCGCCAAATACCCTATACCAAAGGTTTCCGGAGACTTCAGGGCCCAAGCCATCCATTCTTTGGTTGGAGAGTAGAAAATTCGAACCGAGAACGGGTCCAGGGCATCCTTAAGGGCCAGTCATAACCGCAGAAGGAGCACGATCTCATAAAAGCCAGGGCTACCTCTCGCCGTCTCGGTGACTCTGTGGGGTGACTTCGAAGTCTATGTAAGAAACAGGCCGCCGGCCTAGCAGTCATGGGTTCTTGCCTCGGTTGGGGGATTATGGGGTGGAGAGGACATGGAGAAGTGAGTCTTGCTCATATTGATCAGTGAGGCTCGAAGTGGAGTCTCTGCAACACCAGCAAGATCGAGCCCTTGAAATGCGTCATGTGTGGGAGGGCTTTGACAGATCCAAGGCTAGGCTAGGCTAGGTCGGGACCTCAGCCAGCTAGCCAGTAACCAGATCGTATAAGGAGTCTATGTGGCCGCTCTTGTGGTCCATGACCGGTATGGAAAGACTTGATACACAGCATGCGTACCGTACAAAGAGATAGGAGCCGAGTACTCCATCAGTCCCTGGACGGGCTGCAGGTTACAGTTATCTGGCAACCAGCTGTAGCGATAAATAACCAATTCATGTGCGGTTGCCCTGAAAGTTGGCAGCATGGGTAACTGTCGATAGCCATCCTATACCCAAAGCGTAGCTGTTGCGTGCCTCGTCTCTCAGTAGCTTGACTTAGAGGCGGGGAGGTTTCGAGCCGGCGTGGTGCGGGGCAGCGGGCCTATGGCCTACGGCGAAAGCGACAGGCGATGGAATGGGGCGATGGAGATGGGAATGAACGAGCAAGACAAGAAGAGTTGAGAAGAACGAAGGCGGAGGAGGTTGGCGTTGCTGATGAGGGTTCGATAGGGTCTCAGAAAGATAAGAGGCTCTCTGGCGACGAGATCTGGATCTCAGATCTGCTCCGTCAAATCACGTCATATTGGATTGGTTCGTTCGTTTGTGTCAAACCGAAAGGGATTGGAATACTCCGTAGTACAGCAGGCTCCCTAGTCGACTTGAATGTGGAGTTGACTGGTAGATGCTGTGAATGTAGGTACCTACCTACCTTACCTATATATAATCCATTGCATTTACAGAGTACTAATGCAAAACCATATATCCAGAGCCGCAAAGAGATATTGACAGCCAGTCACTGAATTGATGCATAGTGGCCCAGTGCCCTAGCCCAGTAGCCCAGTAGCCCAGATGTCTTGGTACCTAGGGTTGGGTTGGTGGGTGGTTCTGGCTGAACAGCTACACGCACCTGCACTTTACCTGCACAGAATCATACCCGGTGCATAAGGTGCCTTATGTAACTAAAGATACCTTAGGCACCTACCTGACTGGTAAGTAAGGTAGCACCTTCACCCTCTGCCTTACCTACCCTTTTGAGCTGCACATGGACAATGCATTAATTAGGTAAGGTACTCTTGTATGGATCCGTACCTAAGGTATGGAGGTACCTAGGTAGGACAGTATGCTGAGGTTGGTGGAGAGTTTACCTCCAGTACCTAGTACCTTACTAAGCATGCCCATACCTAAGTACCTACTAAGGTTCCTATGAACCAAACAAGAGCTTTTATTGGATGTGATACGGGAGACTCAGCATGACGACAACTGTTGTAATGACAGTGCATCACTTGGCTGAGTAATGAGCTGCCTTGCCTTTTCACAATGATACATACCTGTGCCGTTGGTTACCTATTCACCGTCATACGAAGCTCAACTGATTGATCGGTCACCAAGTGTACACTACACTGATGGTGAGTGTCAGGGTTGACAAGGCATTGGATGCATGTGCTATGTCGAATACACTGTACCCAAACTGTACTTCCTTCGAGAATGATTCCTAGGTGGTTCCCCTTTGCGTTGCAGCCCCTGTTCAGTAAATATGGGGCGAGTGACCCCATTCTAGATTCTCGAAGACGACCAGAAGAATTCAAAGCAAGCCGCTTGGACCCTCTGTTGCCAACCCTGTTGGCTGACGCTGCACATACGACGTAATTGGTTGTCATGAAGACAGGGGGCCCTGGTCCTGTTCAACGATGTGGAGCACGGGGTGGGTCCTGCACTCAATTCTTAGCCTCTCTAGGCTCTGGCCCAGCTGGCCTTGGTGCCTCGCGTCGCGTTGCAAACACGTTAAGGCACCTCCGGCTCCCATGCCTGCAAGCCCGTAAGGTAAGGTAGCGACGATCCTCGACCACATCCTCGAACATCGTCCAACCTCACTCACGATGGACCATTTTGGACCTTGATGCAGGCGGCACAGCAGAGCACGTAACCCTACGATGGCCTATGATGAACGTTGTGTCTGACCTCATGCTGTGAGTGTTGTGTTACCTCTGCTGACCAGTCGCTCGCCACTGTAAATCTCTTGGGAAAAACAAGGCCTCAGAATCCACACAACACAGAACCTAAGTCTGCGCCCTCTCCGCCAGCCCAGACGGCACTTCCACAAACTCTGATGCCTCTCAGGCCTCCTTTGCAATTGCCTACCTACATAGGTAGGCAAAAGTATGAACTGTTTGCTGTTGTATATTTGATCGCTTGCGTTAATCAGGAGCAATTCCTTAAACTTGACCGTAATGCATCCTGTCGTCTAATGGAGCATTTGATTTGATTACCTTAGGTAGTGTAAGTAGCTGGTGTTCATAATCTGAGGCCAAATGGTCCTGCATATTTCCCGACTCCTACTCGATCTCTATTTGGAGTTTTACTTTGTACGCTTCATACCTACCTAGGCAAGAACGTCTCGCCCCCCCTATTCATGTTTCAAGCAGAGCAATCATTTCCACCCTCCTTTGCTTGGTTTCCTTTCTTTTTCATCACTGTCCATTATGTGTCTTAGGAAACCTGACTTAAAAAAAAAAAAAAAAAAAGTATTTCTTGAGCGCTACCTTATATCCATACCCTGTAGCAGCGCTGTAGCCCCACAGAACGATTCATGGCCACCTCCATGGCTCTAAAAAGTGATTATTGGGTAGGTAGGTACCTAGGGAACAAGATTAAGGTAGTTTAACTCCTTGCCCCTGGCTCTGAGACGTCCCCTCACACTCACATTCCCTTCCCTCCAGCTCTTCCAGAACAGAGTGACCTTTGCCCTGATGCCTCTGGACCAAGTCCGTCTCATCTGAACCAATTCGACACTTGGACTTGGCCCTCGATCTGGTCGCATCTGACTCGCCGTTTGAGCCCATTCTTCTCCACGTCTCTCGTACTTCTTCTTCTCGGCAAATCGTTCCACTAAGGCGGTTATCAATCTATTCTCGTAATTCGACTGCCGGCGCCAGCCTTGGTTCCCGCCTCTGTTTCTGCTTCTCAAGATTGTCTTTTGGTTCTTGGCTTCGTCTTGCCCTGTCTTTGTTTCTCACGCTCCACCTGCTAGGCCAGAGGGTACCGGCCGATGGGCTCGAGAGGTTAGAACTGTGTTGCGTCACATTTTGGTTCAATTCGAACTAGTCAAATCCAGGCTTCAGTCCAGACATTTACTCTTTCTCTGCTTTTCATCTGGTCTTTCCTCACCCCAATCTCAGGACTTTCATTGGCAGTGAATCTCTCTCTCGCCTCAACCTTTCCATTTTCTTTCTGGTTGTTACATCGCACTATCACCCGGGCTGTCTGTGTTTTGTGTGTTGCTGTGCTGCCCTACCTTAGTACCTAGGTACCGGACTTGCACTCACACTTGCGCTATTGTACACTGCAATCGCTCCTCCTCCGCTTGCAGCCACGCTCGCAGATCTTCTCCTTCCTGCCCCGGACCCGGTTACCGCGACTGTCGGTGCCCTTGCCCTGTCTCTGGGTCTTCCCTTATCCTTCCCTAGTCCTTCCATTCTGCGACCAGGGTCAGACACCTTCTGCGTGCAGTTCGTACCTTGAACCAAGACTGGTGAGCTCAAGCCTGGGCTGATTCCCTCACTCTTGCCCCGATACCATCCATTGTTCCAGCGCACGCGTGCTCTGTTCTGGTCCTGCCTGTAGTGTTGGTTGTACTACTGTCTTCAGTCCTGTCCAGTTCGTCAGTCCGTACTTTCCTTCTCACTACTCCGGAGGTACCTGTGAATCCAACCCTCAATCCGACGTCCTTCCTTGCCTCTTTTCCTTCTTCTTTTCATCCCCTGGCCCTTCCTATTCCTTGGTGGCTCTTTCCATCTGGGCCCAATCCGAGTCCAGATTCCGAGTCCTCTTGTCCCCTCCATTTACAATCCATCGCGCTTCTCTCTCCTGCGCCATCATTTTTCAAATCCCTCGTCTTCTTTTCGCATCACCGCATTTACCACGTCTTTTGCGACATCCTCCTCTTGCTTACCTGCTAATATCCGCCCCTCGTCTCTCAGCCTCGACTGAATTTTCTAATTGTACGAACCCTGTCGCCAACCGACTGCTCCCGCCCGCCGCGGCGCCAGTCTGACAGCCTGTCCGACACTCCCAGTAGAAAACACCATTCGTCTGTACTACCGAACTAGGTTCATTGAATCAACTCAACTCGACCACATCGCATACGAACTTCTCGAGACGAATCAGCATCACGGCCCCTATCTCAATTCAAACACCCCTTGCTAGCCACAAACCCGTATGTCGTGTGGCTATTGAGTCAATTCATTTGGGCTGCTTCGCGACAATTGTGTTTTCAATCACGACCTCGAAACTCCATCCTACTCTGCTCTCATCCAACATTTGAGGCTCGATCGGCTCGCTCTTTGAGATAATTTGGTCTCCGGCATTTCGTGAGGCTATTTGGTTCCGGTAAATCGCTTTATCTTGGTACAAATACTCAACTGCCCGAAGGGCTACGGTGCTCCAGTCGCGAGACTGGTAGCTCTCCATGAGCACCATGGACCGCGCCGCCTGTCACGTTATTTACGTCAATCGCAATGTCAGCGAAGATGGATTGATTCACAGCACTTCTGGTGACAGCACATCCGATTGGGCAACGGATGAGGCTCGTCACGTCGTACAACCTCTGCTAGATGCCTTCGGAGACGGTTCGTTCTTTCGTTATGGCGTCGCCATGAGTCATTTCCCCACTCACTAACATATTATCCAGTTCACGTTTGCGCATCTGGAGGTGCCTGCTTAACAAAATTATTCGAATTACAAGAGGGTTCAATGCTTGACCTGAAGCCAACCCTGGTTCTCCTTGATACGCCAAACGATGACCCAGTACCTGAAGCGCGGAGAAGGGCGTCGTCACCTTCTCCTTCATGCAGTTCTTCCAACGAAAATGTCGACATCCACACACCCGATGAAGCACTATACGGTCTGGGACTGCTGCAAAAAATCATAACCGAAGCGCATTTGCGCGGTATGTCTAAACTCGTTGTACCGATTCCGGTGATAAGCAATTCTGAGGCAGGTCACCCCACAACCAACGGACAGATGACCGACGGCACAGCTGAGCAGAAGCCTTTGCCACTGGGATCGCTTGACACAAATCGTCAACTCATTAGGAGGTGCCTAGATCTGGGGGCAGTCGATGTCATAATTTGTCCAATGAGCACTAAATGTATTACAAGTCTGGAAATCTGCGCCTATCGGGCTCACAGAGATGCCGCCAAGGAACAGTCAACCCTGCTGGAAATTAGACAAGGTCGAAAACGGTCGTGGGTGGGAGTCAACGAAGAGAAGCCCTTCGCATACCTTCGTGAAGCCATGGTATCCGGTCTGATGAAAGGAATATGCCGTTTAGGCACTAGTGACGACCAAATCAACAATGCTCATGTGGCCGTCTCTTCAGAACGACAATCTGCCATTGCAGAGGCAATAGGAAGTTGGCGCTTCTGCGCTCACTCATTCACCGATGACGAGTTGTTGGTGGCCGCAATGGACATGTTTAGACATGCCTTGTCTATGCCAGAACTTGAGCGTTGGCGGATACATGCAGGTACGTTGTACTGTTTTGGGTTGGTGTCGGTTGCCCGCATACTGACTCAGCTTCAGATCAACTAATCAGCTTCCTTGTTGCTTGCCGTGCTGCATACAATAGCTTTGTACCTTACCACAATTTCCGTCATGTTGTGGATGTACTACAAGCTACCTTCAATTTCCTGGTACATATCGGTGCTCTGTCGCCGTATCCTTCGGGTACCGAATCCCGTCCCATGGCAGAGAAGTCGCCCATGGCTTCTCTCATAACTCCGTTTGAAGCGTTGACGCTCCTCATCACTGCTATTGGGCATGACGTCGGACACCCTGGCGTGAACAACGGTTTTCTTGTGACACTAAATGCTCCCCTAGCACAGTTGTACAATGATCGATCTGTTTTGGAATCGTTCCATTGCGCCGCTTACTCGCAGATTCTTAGACGATACTGGCCCTCTGCCTTCGAAGACACAAAGATGCGTAACCTGATGATCAGCTCTATCTTGGCTACGGATATGGGCTTGCATTTCGACTACATGAAGAAGCTCGGAGATGTTCAAGAACGACTTCAAGCTAACAATAGCGCCGACGGTTGGAATGGTCGGCAAATTGAAGAGAACAAGTCTCTTGCTTGTTCGTTACTCATCAAATGTGCTGATATTAGCAACGTGGTATGCCTCCCCCTTTTTAATGATCTGATGGGGTCACCAGCTAAAAACGCAAATCTAGGCACGAAACCATGAAATAGCTTTGAAGTGGACTTACATTCTCTCAGAAGAGTTCTCCCGACAAGCTTCGATGGAAAGTGAGCTGAGCATCCCTTCATCACTTATGACACCACCCAAGCAAGACATGACTTCACTGGCTAAAGGCCAACTTGGCTTTATGAATCTTTTTGCCACCCCTCTGTTCCAAGGCGTCGCCGACATCATGCCCGCTATGCAGTACACTGTCGACGAGCTTGAGATGAATAAGAGTCTCTTCGAGCTTAAGCTTCAACAAGAGAAAGAAAAGCAACCTCTGGATGACCCAATCAGGAGACGTCTTTTGAAGGAAGGTACATTTTCCCCAAGGACCATGAGCTTTGCTGTACCACAAGAGGAGGAGAAAGAGGAGAAGAGAGATATGACACCTCTGTTCGAGGCATTGGATCGCGGATCGGACACGACCCCTGTAGGGAACGGCGAACTACCCATGCCACGCCCAGAAAGGGATGACTTATCGCCGGCCGACAGTCAGAGGACAATGGGACCATCAGCCGCAAACGGTGTAGCTGGTGACCATAGGGGATCGAACGGATCAGCTTCAACATTTGATGCGGTTAGAGAATTGGCCAACAGTGATCCGTTTCAGACGCAAACGAGAAGGGATTCAGCGAAGCAACGATCCAGCGAGACGACAGATGGGAGCATTTCTGGGGCTTGCTCGGGAGATTGGGCTTCACAAGCAACAAGCGCTACAACGGGCAAGATGCCGATGTCACCAAGCACACGTGGTACGAGTATCGTGAGCGGAGATTCGACTGAACATGCCGTTGGAATTCCTAAGATCAACGTCGACTCTGCAAGTTTGAAAGACAGCTCAGGAACCCTTCGCCAGGATAGCTCACCGATCGATGACGAAACAAGGTCCGATGCGAGCACGACAGGTGGAAGCATTGGCAGGGCTGAGGGCAGGTCGCTACGAAAGAAAACAAGCAGGTTCAGGATAAAGGATCTTCCCTTTTTCAGAAGACACAAAGGCACGAATTCTCCGTCTACTGCAGACATGACTGGATGAGGTATTACAGCACTCATCAGCCAGGAGCGAAAAGAGGGGCGTGGTCAAATTATGCTTCAATGACGTGCTCATGAAGCTGGAGAGGCAATTCAGAGCGACGAACGAGTTGAGGTGATTCTGGCTGAATATTGTGTGTTCTAGAAGTTTTGTTTTGAGGGAAGGTGTTGGTCTATGTTGCTCTAATGATTGCAGTATATACGTGTACAATATCGATGGGTGGACGGATGGACGGTGCGTCTGCTCAGAAATCCGAGGAAAGGGGGTCCAAATCAGCATCTCGAGTCAGAATGCATCTCCGAAGGAACGGAGAAACGGATAGGGCTACTGGCGTTGGCGCAAGGCAAGGTCGGGACGGTGACGAAAGCAATGTATCAAAATTAAAGAGGACGGTGGGGCGTGGGAAAGGGTTTATTTGGCTGTCTTGGCTCGAGTATATGGTATGGGTTGGGTATATGGTATTACGGCATAGGATGATGGACGTAGTGTTGGTGTTGAGTATGGCTGCGAGGCTATGATTGTACACAAGCTGTCACATGAGATGAGAAATATTATTCAATGATGAACTACTTCGAAGCCCAAACAAAATACCGGCTCTTTATGCTTGCTGATGGAGATGACAAGCCTCGCTTCGTTGGCTCGTAGTCCACACCTACAAGCGACGGTGCCGAGAGAAGAAGCGTGCAGGATCCCATGTCGGCCGCATATTTCCTGTTCAACGAGATGAGTAATAGATACATCCTAAAGAGTCGATTTTCATGTGGTAATTGACTTGAGAGAAGGGTTGCAGCTAGGCATTATACGACTAAATCCCGAAGATAAAATGGTGAAAGATGATTGTTCAGAATCTCCCTGACGATCTTTGTTTGCTTGGCCCTTTGGGCGCACATTGGACCCGTTGGTCCACCGAATCTGCATTCTAGAACCGTCACGGATCCTCTGGAAGAGCTTCATTGGAGTCTAAGTGGCCTTAGTCTGCGGGTATGAGCGGTGTTCGTAGTGACAGACTGGAGGACCAAGATCAAGTGTGCAGTTGGGATGGTACATGGGAATATCAACTAGTCGAACCCTAGGTCGCAACAAATCTTCTGACATGAAAACAGGATAACAAAATAACCTCGCCTAAAGACCTGCAAAAATATACTAAACTTGCCTAGTCCTTTTCCTTGCTTAGGATGAGGATCCTAAGTTTTCTTGCCTCCCCTAGCCGGATGCAACGTTCAGGGTGAACAGGTTGGTAGCATGTGCGGACTGTTAGTGTCAATAAATGATTTGATTTCATGACAAAAACCTTGATTTTAAATAACTTTATAAGACGTCTTATATGGGCTGTGGTAGTTGGCATATTCGAAGTCATGGATGACAGGCCACATCTCGGTTTCCAGCCCCTGTCTGTTGCGTAGCAGACTTACATACACAGTACTGCAGCGAAAAGGCACGATTATTTGGTTGATAGCCGTCCAATCAGAAGTCATACTGATTATCAACACCAGCCAGTAGAAACTCCAATACCGAAGGCACAGGAAGGAGATTCATGGCCTCGCTCCCATTCCCGGCTATGTCAAGGCCGTTTGAGAAGCCCTCGCCGTATGAAAGACCCTGGTGCACACCGAAGTCGAAATCAAAGCCGTATGCTGGTCCAAGTACTGGGGCAGAAGATCGCTGAAGAGTTGATGGAGCATCGCCCATGATACTGGAGACACCTAGAGGATCAGGGCGCAGCGAAAACTCAGAAACGCCCGTACGAGTAGTCGGAGACTCTTGACTTTGTTGAGTGGTACGATCTTCAGATGATCCTTGTATATGCCCTCTCTGTCTCTTTTTCCACATAGCCCGTTCCTCAAACAGTCGAAGTAGACTCTTGGCATATATCCAATACTGTGATATATCTCGGAGTGTGTGGATAAGAGAGTCAAACATGCGGGATGACTTTGCAGCAATGAGAGGATTGGGAGAGTTGAGCTCACTGGCAACATACAGTAGGCTGGTGAAAAGAACATGGACGGAAGGCAACCATAGATTGCATAACGAATTCCTTGAGCGGAGAGATTCAAAGATAGAGTTTATCGCTACAACAGCATCGCCACAGATGCTGTGATCCGTGGCAGAGTGAGGTGAAATCCGGTTCGTATCTTGATGAGGCGGAGGTCGGTGGAGAAGGATAAGAAAGTTGTGATACGAGAGGTGAAGAGTTGCTTGCCAAGTGTCCGGGACGGAGCGCGGGATTTGGAGGCTTTGCGGCAATTGGGTTATGAACTCGGCAAGTTCTTCATCAGCTTCCTTGGTTGCCGCTGCTCTATCGGCTTCTGTGGCTTGTAAGGCTACACGCCGTCTCATGGCCTTGGAGAAGATGACGCACAGCTTTGTATGCTCGATGGCGAAAGTTGGGTTGCCATGAGGAATGCCTTGAAAATGACTTTCGTCGAGCATTGGGGTGTCCGACTCTTCTAGGTTTCTTGAACATGTTACGACGGGGATGGTCAAAAGACTTTTCGTACTCACATTGCTTGCGGTCGACCAAACGAAGCCGAAACCATGACGTCAAACTGAAATAGACACCACCAGAGCCGGACCCATTGACGTTTGTCTATGGTGTTCAGGGTACTGGCACGGGCGTCCCGGTGCATGCCCATTCCAAAGGCAGTGCGGGCCCCGATTCCGATCCAGTGCCATGAGTTATCAACGATATCTTCGAGGTTGTCACACTGCCATGTCAATAGGAGAGCAACTTGGAGGTACGTCTCACGGTGCTGCTCGAAGCGGTAGTCGAAGAGCGTTTTGGCTCTACGGAAGAAGGTATAAGTGCTGGCCCTACAGTCTTCTCGGGTCGAGGAGAGTACATGGGCGCCGACGAGGAATATGGCGTTCAGCAATGGCAAGGATACTAGTTTCGGAACATCAGAGCCATTGTAACTTGTCATGAATTCATCCTCATCGACAATTGGAAACCCTGGATTGACGTGGGTGAAATACGCTTTGACAAGCTCATCAGCCAAGGCTTTAGGGGGTAACTTTAGAGCTTCCTCGGGGACTGAAGGAACCTTTCTCGCAAGTCTACGAGTCCCAAAGTGCAACACGTCCTTTTGATCCCTTCGTAGAGCTCTGTGACGCACGAGATGGTTGAGGTTTGAGAACTCGGTGCCGATAAAGTAGAGGCGTTCAGAACGTGAGATCTCGTCGACTTTTGGTAAGTCTTGGCCGATAAAGTCAGCTAGATTGCGAGTCTCGTAAGTTTCCTCGTTCTCGCCAAGGTCTTGCATTGTTGAGGGAGAGTCGTGCTGATAATGGCCAGTGCTTGAACTTGGCCGCGCAATCGGATCCATGTTCACTTCCGACCAGAGGGCTGCCGATGCTCTGGGTGTCGCAGGAGCTGTGAGGCATTGCGGTTGCTGTCGCTGATGCTGCTGGTGATGACGATTTGGCTGAGGCTGAGGCTGAGGCTGAGGCTGTTGAGACGGATAACGAGGCTGGAGGGGGACGGGGCTAGGACGAGGAACATATGCACGAGATGATCTTGTCTTTTTCTTCTCGTATATTGTGCAGTTGGGCTTGTTTTGGATCCGGCAGTGGGAGCAGGGTGTGCCTTTTTCTAGGATATCACAACGGACTTTGCGTTGGTGGCAAGCTATGCACGCTCTTCCATCTAGTGTTATGTATCAGTTGAAGGTGTAAACAAAAGATGATTGGTAATATCCTCAACGGCATATCATGAACATACTGGTTCGTCGTCTAGTGGCAGCTTGCTGAGCATTGCCAGTTGAAGCGTGGGCAGTAGCATCGCGCCTTTCGATGGGCATTGTGATCTCGGTACCTTAGTGGGTATCGGTCGTATTCTATTGTACGCCCTTTTCGCCGAGAAGAATACTTCCGATTCGGTTGTTACGAAGTGAAAGTCTGTGGAGCCTCAAAGTGCCCTGGGTTGCAAAAGTTCATGCCAACCTGGAAAAGTTCGAGAAGAAGTTTACCTACCTTACCTAGGTACTAGGTACTACAGATAGTGTTCCAGACGGGAGGGGACTACTGAGATACCTATTGACTTAGGCAGTGTGGATCGTGCCTGCTGTATGTCGTTGTCTCCGTCTGTTAAAAGCATCGACTTCCAATCACGAGGCACTAGGTTAGTACCTTACCTTACGTCCGGAGTGCCTTTCGGTAAATACAATAGGTAGGTACCTAGGTCCTGGCATTCTTAGGTAAGGTAGGTAAGGTCCTCAAGGTAAGGTACCTACTAATGTATCAAGGTGTTCTTTCTATCGGAGGTACTATCCAGAGATTTATAATCGCATCTCCTTTTACAGCCTTCTCTTTGCGCACAGAAGAGCCCTCTGTACGGAGTACACCCAAAGCAAATCGGCCGACATTCCGATCAGGCTTCTGTACAGAGGTCCATACCAAAAGACTTTGCCTAACATGACTTACGCCATAATTGCTAATCTCTATTAGGTATATAGACATAAGAAATAAGAGAGATATGAGGGACTGCTCTGTAAGAGCCCTATAAATATAGGTTATTTAGAGGGTCTTTCTAAATTAATTACTGACTATATAATTTCATTAAATATACCTACCTCTAGTATCTTATCAAAAGTAGGTTTATGAGGCATAGTCATCTTAGGCAAAGACTTTGGGTACGGACCTCCGTAGTCCGCCCTCGCCTCGGAGAAAATTAGAAACTACAAGGGGCTTTTCATTGGCGGCTCGGAAATTCCACCCAATCATTATTTACCATTTCTTTCTCGGAAGTTTATACTCTGAAGCGTCTCCATTAGAGAAAATATTGAATCGGCGATAAGAACCAATCACAGTAGGATCTGACTTAGACACCCATCACCAAAACCACCCTTCACACAAACTCGAGTCGAGCATTCACGAAAAACTAATCAGATGACGTGAGAAAAATGGCTGTTGAATGATTTATCCATTCATATCCACCTGCTGTGGAACTGTCATGGAGAAGCAAACCACCTATATAGATAGATAGATGTGCCTGCAACTTCAATATGATCCAACTTCCAACTTCATGTGCACGCACTATAAGACTCTTTGTTATATCAACCATGGGAGGAAACGAAACTCAACTGTTCGGCAGCAATCCCGCCATGGCTGGCTCTCCCAATGTCGACGTCGAAAAGAGACACGACTCCTCAGACGAATCTGGCAGGTCTGACACAGAATCTTGGAATCCTCTCAAACTCTCACCTACGAGAAAACTGCATATTGTCATCGCCGGCTTCACGTGTACTTTCAATGGAAACTTTGGCTCTTCTATGCCCTCGGGAGCTCTCCATATCATCGCCGAGCAGTTCAGCATTACCAACCCCGTTCACCTCATACTCCTCAACTCTCTATACATGGTGGGCTATGTCCTCGGGCCTCTTCTCTTTGGACCCCTCAGTGAATATATTGGTCGGCGGCCTGTTCTCATTGGCACTTACCTGGGATACATCGTTTTTATGCTGGCTTGTTCTGGCGCACCCAACTATGCTGCCCTCCTAGTCTTTAGGTTTCTCGGTGGCATCAATGCTGCTGCTCCAACCACTGTTATCGGGGGTCTATACGCTGATATCCTCGACAATCCTTCGACTAGAGGTAACGCCATGGCTCTTTACATGACTGTCACTACAATCGGTCCTCTCATAGGGCCCATTGTATCTGGCTTCTCGTCTCCCGTCTCCTGGCGCTGGCCATTTTGCATTGCTGGCATGATGGCCATTGCTGGTCTTCCTCTTATCATCACCATCCCAGAGACTTATGCCCCTGTACTCCATAATAAGATGGTCAAGGCTCGTATCAAGAGGCGAGAAAAACAGAACAAGAAGAACAGGACTGGGTCAACTGATGAAAAGCCCCTGGAGCTGAAGCCCTTCAACGTCCGCAAGATCTTCCTTCGACCCACGAAGCTTCTCTTTACTGAGCCTATCCTTGCATCCACTTCGGTGTATTTGACCTTAGCTTACTCTGTCTTTTATCTCATGTTCCAGGCGTATCCTCGTGTTTTCCAAGGTACGTTGATAACTTACCGCGGCTCAGTCAAACAATCTAAATGTCGACTAGGATTCTATGGTCTTTCTCCCGGCATGGCAGGGCTTGCATATATCCCATGTAAGTCTCGTCCACTATACCTGGCGTCTCTATACTAACATGGGATTAGTCTGTGTTGGTGTTGTACTGTCTCTTGGTGTCTTCGCAATTTACACCGGATACCATGACAGGCAAACTGCTGCTGGTGCTGAATGGACAAAGAACCATATCTATCGAAGACTTCCTCTTGCGTGCATTGCTTCTCCTTGGTGAGTTCCTCAACTGCTCCCTGTTATCAACTGCAACTGAGTATCTTCAGCATGGTGATTTCTCTCTTCTGGCTCGGCTGGACGGTCTGGGACTCCGTGACTCCCATCATTCCGAGCCTCTGCGGTATATTCTTCGGCCTCGGTTTCCAACTCCTCTTCATGGGAATGACCAACTATCTCACCGATGTGTTCCGAAGTCATTCTGCCTCTGCCCTCGGCGCTGCTGCCATGTTGCGATCTGTCGGGGCCACCACGCTACCCCTCGCCGCGGACAGCATGTATGATAACTTGGGGTTTCACTGGGCGCCTTCGGTCCTCGCATTTATTGCTCTGGCGATGGGTGTCATTCCCTTTGTTTTCATCAGATATGGTGAGCGTCTGGCACGTAGTAGCAAGACTGCTAGGGAGGCGTTTGCTATCCAGGATTGAGCGATGGAGAGCTAGGAGCATTATTCTCTGGAATTTAATGACTTGATATCGCGGAGGAAAAGGTAAAAAATACCCTACATAGTTACATAGACGGAGTTTATCCAGACGGAAGTTATAGTTTTAGGCTGGACGCGAATGTGAAGTAATATTTAATCCTACCCAATCTTCTGCAGCCCTATTTCAATAACTCTTCGTGACATATCACAAAATACATCACAAGAAAAGGAGGAGGCTAAATATTTGAATATGTTTTTTTTTGTTCAGATTAACTAATACTGCAACGACAAGGCAACGAGCAGGGAATCGTTGTAGCAAAGCAGACTTGTCCTTGTGCAAGGGAACCGCCGCCAGGGCGTATCATGTTTCCCTTCCACGTCACTTAGATACCAGCATCTTTAGCCGATGGACTCAAAGGTCCAGAGAAGGTGGAGTGCACTGCTCAGCAGTAACTATTCCCCCTCTCTTGTAGCTACCCCTCGGCTTTGTGATGAGCCGGGCAGGCCGAGCTGCACAATGACTCATCTAGCGCGAGAGGTTTGTAGGGAGATGATCCTACATTCTGCCCTCAGCCATCCCTGCCCTGTCCCAGTCATTCCATCGACCCAAATGTGAGCAACCGCAGGTTGATCCTCGAAGCGGCGTCCTCCACCGGCCGAGGCCCGTCTAGCAGGCTCAACTGGCGCGATGGTTCTCACCACAACTCGGCAACATGTGTTCATCCACATTCAGGGCGATGGGGGCACCTACGGATAGGGCTGTTGAACGCAGGGGATGGCTGGCTGGAGCAGATCGGGTTAGACAGAGACTGTGCAGCTGACTCCGCCCAGCAGAGATACAGTGCCCAGCTCATTGGAAGAATCCCATGATTTCACTCCATCTTCCGTTCTCCTCACACCTAAGACTGAAAGTCGATCGGCGCAGGGTGGTGATCCCGTTTGACAGCCAGTGCCGAGCCTTTACGGGTATATCCCAGATATTCCCTTGGTGGCGTACGCGATGTAGTCGAGACGGCCTTGTGTTCAGATGCAATGTCCTGGAGCCAGTCCAGTCACCATCCTTGAGGTTGGACATCGTGCCGAATGAAGCGTGAGGTTCAGTGCTCGATACTCTTTCGAAAAGAAGTCAGGTTTCGACATCAAGCCGATTGTTTGTGATTTCGCTCGTAAATCGTATCATGTCTGAAAAGAAGTAGTCATTCGTCATCGAGTCGTAGAAGAGGTCGTCATTAAAATAATATCGTCGTGAATCGGGAAGCAGGCCAAAGAACGAAGCGAAGTGGGTGTGTCAGTTGTGTGTCGTCCTCGTTTGTAGGGGTATCTTCCAAGAAGCCTCTCTAAACCGAACAGATAAAGAAAACAAGGGGGGAAAGAAGGAAAAAGAAAGTCCCGGGGATATCAGCGAAGAATCCGCAGAGAAGTTTCTGTCTCGGACTAGAGCCGAGCGTCGTGCATTGCTGCGTGTACGTCTTTTTCTTGAGAACCAAAGATGACGGAAGGAAAAAGGCCAAAAGAAAACAAGCCGCCTGTATCGGATCCCTGCCCAGTTGTAAATGCATCCAAATACCCGCCCCGGATCCAGCCATGTGGTGTTGTGGTAGATGAAAGAAAAGTCCGAGACGATAGAGAGATTGTGTGAACGACCGTTGAAGAGTGTTTCCCGGAGAGGAATGATAAGACCAGATTCCCCGAAACCAAAAGAACGCTTGCTATGAAGACAAAGGGAAAAATGAAAAATAGATAAAGAATAAAAACAATGCGAGAGGGGATATTGTTATAAAAATTGTTCGAAACACCGTCCCTGATGCAATAAAACGCCGATATGCCGTGCCCATGATGGATGATAGTTCTATGCCGCTGCGAAATTTAAGAGCTTCAACTTTTCTCCGGGAAACGAGGAAGGGGTTGGTGCAGTATTAATAGCTCGAGGTCGTCACCACTGGATAGCTGTCCTGGGGCCCTGGTTGTCACATGATGGTCGCATACTCTTGGTATCGGTCCCAGCCAAAGCCTCCCATACCGCTGATGCCTCCCATTCCTGTCATGCCCATACCGACACCACATTGAGCAGGGGCGAGCATACTAGGAAGAGGGAGAGCAGTGATGGGTGCTGTCACTTGAGGCGAGCTCCAGAAGAAGCCGGCCGTAGAGTGAGGCTGGGTGAAGGCGGGAGTAGGTGACAGATCATCCATGGTCATGGGTGCCCAGATAGGACTTGTGTTTGAGTCGGCCGATGATGTGACGCTGGGGCTTGAGGGAAGCACCCTCCATGAGTCAACAGCAGCAAGATTGCCGTGAAGACCATGTTGCGACCACATGTTATTGACAGGAGAACTAGGGAGCAGTGTAGGTTGTCGGACAACTTCGACGACACGGGGAGGAGGAGGAGGTAGCAGGGGCTTCATAAGAGCACTGATGCAGTTCTTGACCTCCTCGCTCTTGCCACATAGGAGTTCACCAGCGCCCTCCTCCTCGAGGCCCTCGAGAGCAGAGACGTGGGTGCGGAAGACAAACTTATTGATGTCTTGAACAAAATCATCGTGAAGCTTCTTGCATTGCTGCTCCTTGTCTGTCCAGTCATATGTGTTGGCCTTTGCATCGACACAGTGGATTTCTTTGTGGTACTCGACGAGAGCATCGATGGTGTCCTTGGTGAGCTTGTAGGCGACCTCATTTCGCAGAACCATGTCGACATGGACAATATAAGCCTCAACATGTACGAGCTCGTAGTTCATGATGGCCTCGACCAGAGGGTTGCTGGAATCACGCTTGAAGTCTGACTCGGGGGTCTTGGGCAGCATGAGAGAGGTCAAGGTCCAGATGGCGTTTGGTGATGAGAGAGTCTCGGTGAGGCACCGCTGATGCTGGGGTACAGAGTTGAGAGGACGCTTGACTCGGTTGATGCGCTTGAGAGTCTGTGTAAGCCAAGGCTCGACTTTTGAACCCAAGACAACGTTGACTGATGAAGCCCGGGGAGCGAAAGCAGCGGCTGACGCCGGAAGTAGTTGGACGGGCATGTTAGTAAAGCGAAGCGGAGCGGAGCGCAGGGGTGTCTATGCTATGTCTATCGCTAGGGCGGAACGGGGGGCGGGTATCGTAGAACGGTAACGGGACGCTTTAATAAACGTCAAACGTCGGCGTTGGGCGTTGCGTTTATCGCTGATTGAAGGCGGAATACGGTGCCAGTGATGTCGAACAATACTATAACAAAAAGAGAAACGTCGGAAGACGGAGCAGAGCAGGGATTCGGAGAGGATTGGTAGATAGGTAGGATAGTAGAGGTTGATGGGCGGTACTATAGTATTATCTTGTCTGATCTTTTGAGGTGAAATCGCCTGCTAAGCTGCCGCAACCGAGTAAGAAGAAAGAGAACGTAGGACGAATTGCTCGTAAAGAAGGAAGAAGAAGAGGGAAGGGGAAACGGAGGATACAGGTGGTGTGGGGAGATGATATACTTTGGGGTTGGGAGGTGGTGCTGGTGGTGGGTAACTTAAAAAAGCCGCTGGTGGTGCTCGTGGACTGCTGGACTGCTGGTGAAGTCGGAGCGGGGACTGATGAGCTAAAAGGCAGCCCTGTATTTAGTATTTTAGTGAAGTGGCCATAGGCGGCGGCCCAGTGTTGGAGGGAGCCAAGCCACCTCACTCACCAAGTCACCCTACAGGTCATACGGGCACCGACCTCCAAGCCCGCCCCGGGCAGCGTAAGCCCGACCAGACTAGCCAGGCTCTTTGGCCTCTTCCACATCTGCGATGCATCTGCAGCTGCACGGCACACTGACCATGTCCGGGGTGTCTCGGAGGGTGTGCAATATTCAGGTCAGGTTCTGCATTTTTGCTCGGAGGAGGCGTGCGGCTGTGTTGACCTGCATATGCTGGCTTACCCAAGAGGCAATACTTACTGTACCTTGCCTATCGTACGCTGAGGGTCAGTATGTAGCATCCTATACATGGATACCTTGACAGCTGAAAGAATGCAAGCAGACGGCACAAAATAATCGTGGTTTTTTTTATGTTGTTGTTTTTTAGTCTTCTTTCTTCTTCTTCTCTTTTTCGATTGTTACTCCACTATAGTCTGTAGGGCATTGACATTGACTCACAGCGTGAATGAACCCTGGTCTAGATACTCATGTAGGGCAAAAGAAAACTGAAAAAAAAACTGGGAAGAGGTTTTTGCTGTGTGGGTGTGGCGTTCTCTTCAAGTACTGGTACTTGGAGTGCTATTGTGTCCATGTACCCGCTTCTTCTAAGTCATATCACAAATGTCTGTCTCTTGGATCAAAGACACTCACTCCCTCGTTATTGCTTCAATACAGCTTGGGCAATCGAACAGGGCTTCAAACAGTATCTGATCTCAACTCTATGAATCAATATCACCTCCCCCCTTCCCAAAAATCTCACCATTTGACATCTTACCACACTTCAACGCTAGACCATGCCCTGCCCTAGGCGCTCTCCTGTCAGGAAACAGGAAACGAAACAAACGCCGGCGCTTCTTCATATTCCCTGTCTGATCCTGGTCTCTTATCAATGCCGTCCTTTCCACCAGTCTGGTTTATATGTGTCCGTGTACACACCTTGATCAAAGACCAGACCTAGCCCCTGTGCAGTATACTTCCTCTAACTGACATGGACCTTCAACGAAACCACACTTGGTAGTATATTAGCAAGAAAAAGTTGAAATGTGATAAGTTATGTTCCTGCAGCTTCGTGTTTAGTCCTCGCTAGCAGGCCACTTTCACACTCACATAAACCCATACAGAACAGACTGATCACCCAGGTCGGCACGCTTCATGGCGAAATTATGCAACCTGCTCTGGGCCAGTCGATGGTTGCTTAGTCCTCCTACTCTCTGTTTCATTCCAGTCCCGTACGTAGTGGGCTCGTTGCCCTTCGGCATACTTTGTTGCGCTGCCTGCCGAGTGTTTCCGTAGTCTACCATCGCAAGCATATAGAACCCTTTGAGGAGGGGAACTTTGAAGCGCCGCTTATGCGGGCTTCAGAATTCAGTAAAGCCTCGAGGGCGGATATGGCTGTTCCCACAGAAGGCACTGGCGTTTTCGCTCATTCGTGCCCTCACTCTCAGATATTCATGCGCTCCGGTATCCCGCGTCCCACAAGTTACCATTCGAGGAACTCGCACGACTCGTCGTCCATCACACCCTAATCGACACTACGCTCGGTGAGATCAAACGCCAATATTGTGCCCGGGGCTGGCTGATGCCCCAGGATCTTCAGCTGGCGAAATGATGGTAATAACAATGTTATTACGATTCTGTCAATGGGATTCAGCGGACGCTTTGTCCAGGAGCATCTTATGAGATGACCTGCATGCGCATACGCATACGCATGAGATGGCACTTGCACCAGATAGGTAGCAGACGCACGAATGCTCGGCTTTTCGACGCAGTTGCATACATTCTGTAGTTGGTTTAGTTCCCATTATGACACCCGCCTTCATGATGTGAGCCGCTATTCCCCTACCGTGAATATGATCATGAAATTTTTGACGGGCCATGCCTTGGAAAGTGAGGGAATTACACTATCACGACTACCAAAGCAGCCTTCTTCCGCCGTTCTCCGCCCTATTCCTCAGCATTGATGGATATCTAATAAGGGGCATCTTCACCTTCAACGGCTCGGGTCCCATAAGGTAGCGGTCGCTCCCGTCGTTCCCGTCTCGTCTTTAAGGGGGGAATAGGCTTCTCACCATGTGGTTGGCCATGAAACTTCATCTCGTCGCTTCAAGAGTCCAAGATTGAGGGACATGATCCATGCATCTTGGATAGCTCTGTGCCTGGATACCAGAAAGGAGAGGACACTTATCCAAGTGTGAGGAAAGGGAAGGAGCACGGGGGCTAGATCAGGAGCCAGGGTGGCTCCCAAAAGACTGGAGAGGAATGAGAGCCCGTCGATGTCCTGGTACGAAGAAGAGTCATCCATGCTAGTGTCAGACTTGAGGTGAGGCTCTTGTGAAAGTGCTCTTACAGTCTGTGATTGGCTCAGGGGTCAACAATATGAACCAATCAGAACTAGGGACACTTCTCGGCTCCAGTCTCTATAGCCAATTATCGTTCAGAGATGGCTCAAGACAAAGAGGAGCTGGGAAGACCAGGCAAAGGGTCATGGAGTCGACGGAAAAGCCAGTCCCAAAGTGGAATATGAGTGACTTTGACAATAGTAATCTCTTCAGGAGGCGCCTGGCCCTTTGTGCGGAGTTTGTATTGGAGTCAAAAAGGTCTGTCCTGTCTCGTCCTGGTCCGATCGGCTATGGACTTTTGGAGACATGATGCATTCCAGAGAACGGGCACCAAAGACCCAATATCGAGGTGACCCCCTGTTTGTTCTTGGAGAAAAGGGCATAGGCAAGGGGTCCGGTCACCCTTTTCCGTCCTGTTGTTGGAGCTCGTGGTGCGGTTCTAGAGGCATCACAGCATCAGGTAATCTACCCTTGCATGACTGCGTCACCAATGACCTTGCCTCAGGCCATGAGTGCTAGATGATGGTGAAATGAATGATATGTACGACGCGCTCGGAGACGCGTAGCGAAAGGAGGTTGATTGCACGTCAATCACCGACTGAACATACATAGTAAGTCTTGGAGCTTGGGTCCGAAGATGGATGGATGGATCCACTGATCGCTCGGCCGCGCGCCGGAACCAAGACTCCAAGCCTCAAGGGAAGAAGGAATCAACAGATGCACGTGCAACTTCCAAAGTGCCTTGTGAAAAGTACCGATACAGACAGTGGTATTGGGAGAAAGAGAGAGAGAGATAGAGCAAGGAACCCTAGAAAATGGATCCAGGTGTGCCACTAACCCGGTACTATATTGTGGCGCAGTCATCGTGGTTCCCTGTACTATTTTTGGACTCAAAAGCGCTTGTCGCTATTGGGTACGTACTATCTATCTACTGGTGCATGTTACGTTGATTCACTTGCTCCGTAGTAGTATCGAAGTTTGATATATCTAAAGATGGAGCAGGTATCTGCAACTCTTCAATTCTGCCTTTCCTCTACAGGGCCTGGTACTGCATGAATATGCATGCACGCAGGCACATGGGAAACGCAGGCGACGGAGAAGCCCGTTTCCGTTCCCCAGAGGTGGCCGGTCACTCATAGCCCGCAGGATTTTTCTCCTATGTTCGTCATAAGTCACATGGAAAAGTCAGGTCGCATTTTGTTTCATGGGCTCTAACTACACGCTATCACTGTAATGGTGTGTGACTGTCAGAACCCCATGTTTCACAACGTCTCTGTAGCCGCCCTGGGTGAGTCAAGAAAAAGCTACGATTTATATCTCGAGTGGCAAAAATACCTAGACAGGTTCGACATACTTTAGTTAGTCTCTCACCTAGTTATTTCTGGCACCTCGGTCCAGGGTCAGAGGTTTCTCTGCTCCCTGGGCTGGGGCCGAGGTGATGTCGCTGGATAGTCACGAGGCTCACGGAGCACGGCTCGTTTTATGGTTTTGCTTACATGGCATTCTGGATTGACGAGATTGATACAGTAGTAGTCAGGCTTGAATACAGGGAGCCTCGCGGCGTATGTCCGCCCAGTAACCTGCCCAATAGACTGATCAGCTACCTCATCAGCTGGAACAAGGTCCTGCGACTAACCATGCGGCCATAGCCTTCGCCCTCGCGATTGTGGCCATAGCTATTTGGTTGTGAAAAGGTATTGGCTTTATTATCCGTGCTTCTAGGGTAGGAGAAATGCTACACTACTACCCATGCCCAGGAAACTTTCATTGTAAATTGGTATTTCCGCACTACTAGTCCCGGCCCAGTGCTTTAACACTCTGGGAACGCGGATCAACGTTGCCAAAAATAACGTGAATTTCAAGATTCGAACGTCAATGATGAACCTCAATGGATTTGCGAAGTCTACTAAGCATTGAAAGAGGCCGGATCGGCGCGGACCCGATGACGGCGAAAAGGACCCACTCAAGCCGACCGGTCACTTGGCGGACAAGTCCGTAAAGTGGCTGAATATCAAGGGTATTGATCCTAATTAGGAAATGCACCCGGCATGAGTCTGAAAGATTGGGAGATTGACCCGCATTTTTCTTTACCGACTTTGTTAGTCAACGTCAAAGTATTTTCGTATACAGCTTGACGAAATGCTTGACGGCAAGCACAGGATGGCATTGAAGAAATCTGACAGCTAATCACCAATACTACAGGCACTCACGGGCTCCTACGACTGCTAGTGCTTGTGGCGGTCGTAGATCTTGGGTTCAGTGGCTACCTAGACAGGGCTGAAGTGGTATTCGAATAGCAACAAAAGACTAAGGCAGTTATATGGGAACTCATATTGATCGATCGATCTATAATTAGAGGCTCTATAGACAAAATGAGATGTTTGTCTTTGTATATTGAGATAATCTGAATTCTGTAAACCACAAACCGCTGCTACGAAAATTCCTACCAGGTCGAATACCCCTGCTTGTCACTTTTGTGTTGGGAATTACAACGATAGCAGCCATTAGCTAATCGAACCGTGACGTCGATATCTGAAACAATCTCACATCTCATCTTCAAAGCCTCACACTGACTCACAAACATAATACATAGTGACAGTGGCAGTAACAGTGACGGCGACACCTGTTGTCAACTGTCCCTTGGACAGCTGAGCACAACTCACTCACTCACTAATGCCGCTGATCCTGGCCCGGCACTGGATTAAAGTCGGGCGTGGCTTGCAGATCTCCGGGTGGCTGTGCTCGCTTGTGGCGTGCCGTTCCCCGCACTGGAGCCTTTATCCTCTCAAAAGGCAGGAGGCCTACGCTACCGGTACTACCGAGAACTCCAAGACCGTTGAGAGCCTCACTTGAAGTTCCATCCAAGACGTGGCACCATCAACCGCTCCCTTGGATACGGACTAGGGCCATTGAAACGCTGATAGCTACTTTTTCAAGGTCTGCTGGTTTGAGGGTTGCCTAGTTCTTAAGTCACCAACCAAAATTTACCCTACATCCGAGGAGCCGAGGCCGATGCAAACAGTCTAAGCGAAGCCCGTTTTGCCTCACTTGCACTGTACACTCACCTTCCTTACACCCCATAACTCGTCGCCTATACGCTGGCCACATGACATGGCCGTGGCTCAAGCCTCGTTGTGTCCCCTGGAAGAATGTCTTTGGTGGTATTCAAGCGGGCTACGTTTCGGCCATGGAATGACTCCGAGTCTCTGCGTGGAGCAGACCAACGAATCCAAGAATTGCCGACGGAAGCAAAGCCTTCCCTGGTCCTTATTTACGAGTTAATGGCACTTCGTTGCTAGGAAATGCGGTGTTCAGGGGCAAGTTGACTAATGCGGACTCGAAGACCAGTCAAGGTATTGTACTGTATCGCCGACTATGACTCTATCAAATCCCTTGTATGTCTCTCGGGAGATAACATCCAGTCGTTGATAGGATAACAATAACATTGCACACAGATACAGCTGCAGCTATATCGGCTCTCCTGTCTTGTCATATCACAATCACTGCCCCTCACGCCCTCAGGTCTGCGTCCACGCCGCGTGATATCCAATCCGCAATGGCCATAATGGTGATCATGGGATTCACGCCACTGGCGCTGGGAAACACGCTCCCATCTGCGACGTAAAGGTTATCCGTGCTCCAGACCCTTCCCTTCTCATCAACCACGCCCTCGTCGCTGCTCGCGCTCATGCGGCACGTGCCCATCTGATGGGCTGAGCTCCAAGGGGTCGTCGGTGGTTTGTTGCCTACTTCGCGGACGCTGCTGAGCCAGGCGGCAAAGGCTGGGTCAGTGGTCTCTGGATCGGCCACTGAACCTTTGGAGTCGAGCGAATGCTCCGAGGACGTCTCTCCCCTGCGCACAAAGGGGTCCAGACCCTTGAGAAGAGGACGTATCTCGACTGCTCCTGTGACATAGCATATCTTGGCCAGAGCCTCGACTCCCTGGATGGTATGGGCTCGATCATAGTCCGAGGGAGTATAGTCAATGCGAGGTCGACCAGTCGTGGGGTCTGGAAAGACGCTACCTGCGTCACGATCTCTGGTCAAGGATATCCAGGCATTCATGTGACGCAACTTTGTCATATGGAGTTTTGCATCAAGGCCGCTGGTCCATGATGGTTGCGACAGAATTGTGAATGGCTATGACGAGTTAGGATGATTCGACGACAATACTGGATTTGTTGTTACTCACCACCATGCACGTCGTTTCCAGCTTCGTTCCATATCCACTACCGTCGACGTTGTCGAACTGGGGACAGTAGCTGGTGATAATGCCTCCCTCCCAAGGTATCGTTTCCTCCTTCCATACTGCTGTGACAAAGTTGCAAGGATGAAGGTGCAAATTAGCTCCCACATTCGGATTCTAGACAAGTTAGCCAATAACCTTTATTCACTGCTGACAGGGACACGCACAGTAATACCGCTGTTCTTGAGGACGATCGGGCTCCATAATGAGCCGGCTGCAAGGATTACCTTCTTGGCCCTGACTATGACCCGTCTCTTGATTCTGTTGTTCGCGTCATTCATGTCACCTGCACTATCTCTCGAGACCCACTCTCCCTCGATGCCAATGGCAGACTGCCCGTCATAATCAAACAGGATCTTGTCGACCTGAAATCCTTCCATGAACTGAGCACCGGCCTTGGCAGCATCCGGTAACCAGCTCACAGCTGGCCCTCGCTTTTCGGCCAGGCCACAGCCAAGGTGACACTGGCCACAGAAGTGCTCCCTCCCTCCCGTGTTGACAGGAGCTGGACGTGCCGTCCAGCCGAGCTTGCTTGAGCCATTTAGAAGGACTCTGTTTCGGTGATTGTGGCGTATCTGGTCAGTGCCAGCCCCTTGAAACTCCCACACACGGTCTAGACACTCGTCGAACTCTGCGGATGTAAAGAAAGGAAGGCCCTCATCCGCCCATTCCTCTCGCACAAAGTCTTGAGGCTTGAGACATACGCTCCAGTTGACGGTACCTCCTCCACCCCATGCACTGCCAGAAGTGACGGTACAACCAGAGTCTTCCGTCATAAAGAAGCCTGCGTTGTCGTAGAGATGAGCACAGGCGGCATCCTGAGCCATGGGAAGGTGTGTTGAAGGATAGTGATAGGCCTTATCCACGACAATGACTTTGTGGCCAGCCTCTGCTAGATTCTTGGCACAGACACCTCCGCCGCAGCCGGAACCGATAATGACGACGTCGGTCTCTAGGGCATGTGCGTCGTCCCCGGGCTCGATCTGGAGAAAGTCATAGTCGTAGGTTTCCTTGGGTTGCCAGTCCTTTGGGGCATCTGAGTAACCCGAGAGCTGGTAGAGAGCCGAACTGGTCTGAGAATATGCCTTGAAAGATATGGCAGACATCGTTTTGGCCAGAGCGGACCAGCGTTCCTTGGGGGATGTGGCCCATGATTTGAGGATGGCTTCGCGGACGTGGGTGGGCTGGTTGTATATTGGTTGCCAGTAGCCGGTGATAAAGTAGCTACCAGGACGGGTGCTTGAGAAAAGAACTTAGTGACGCGAAACAAATGGAAGCATGGCCCGTCTAGTTGTACTCACGACATCAAGCTCAATAACCCGGCAAGGCGCTTGAGTTGGTCGGGCGGGGATATGGCCAGGGTCCTCATGAGGTTATCTCTAAAGCGAGCATCATTGACAGGCCTATCACGGAGAAAGGCACAGATATTGTCTCTAGTGGCTGGGGCTGCCAGAGCCTCGGCACTACGATCGAGGACAGCATTGATTTCATGGTCTGGAAGTCGAATCTGACCCTGATCGTCGGTCACATCAGACTCTGAGGTGATGGAGGGCAAGACACCGTCGACAAGTGCAAAGAAGACGTCCCATTGAATAGGAGAAAAGAAGTCGGTTGGTGGAGCATCGGGCAAAGCTGTGGCAATAGGAGCCTGAGGAAGGGGAGAAATCGGTTGTGGAACGGTCATGATATGATGATGGTCAAAATGAGGGAAGCAGTTGGACGAGGAGAGAGTTTGAGACGATTCTGTCTCACATTCGCTTCACACAAGACCAAGACATTCATTGACTTATGTACGAATGAGACCAGCAGTTGAAGAGAGAACGTCTGGCCCGTGCCACTAGGGGACTTAGTTTAGGTGACCCGGGACTGGGGCAGGGGGGTTTCACTGGGCGAGCTGGGGTAGTTAGGGAGAGCCTAGGGAGAGCAAGCAATTAACAACCATAAACTGACATCCCTCTCTACGGTATAGGTAAGGTAGGAAAATGAGGGGAAGCTCCAAAAGGGGAAAGGTCGTAAGAGAGTAAACTTATATTGAACAAAGAGATCCTCGGTAACCGTACCAGGTCTTGTGATAGATGTCCTCTCAAGGTTTAGTTTGCGAGAGAGAGAAACGTTGCAAGGATCATAATCAAACGGGCAAGACGAAATAATCGAATTCCGTCCGATGTCAACGTTTCACAGACTCAGGCACACAATCTGGACAATCTCCCAACACCTATATTGGCTATATGAACTGTATAACCACATAGATACGGAGACTGCTGCTTATTACTCTTTGTGTCTAGGTATGTATGCGTTTTGTGTAGACTAGTCGCCCAATCATGTCAAATGTCCAAGGTTAGGTAGATACCGGCCCCGTAGCCGGCCCCGCATACAGCATGTGCGCCCTCTCAACAACCATGATATCGATAACTACAGCTACTGGAACTTAATACTTCTGGGTTGAACTTTTCTTTCAGTATTGAGGACAACACCAAAGAGTCCCAATGGATAAGGCAAGAATTCTACTCGTCGGCTGTGGGGGAATAGGCTGTATAGCAGCCCTCAACCTCGAGACCGGAGGCCGGGCTGAGGTTACAGCTGTGCTGCGCTCAAGCTATCAAATAGTCAAAGAGCGGGGATTCACCATCAATTCTGTAGATCATGGTCAAATCCTTGGCTTCAGGCCAACCGAGAGTAAGTTACTTCAAGTATCACATCATCCATCAACTAACCTTGATACAGTCCTACCATCTATTCCTGATGTCTCCAAGTCCGGCATCTCACCCTTTGACTACATTATCTGTGCCACCAAAAACATACCAGTGATCTCTACACCGGTGGCTGATCTTATACGCCCTGCCGTTACTCTCGGATACACCACCATCCTGCTCCTTCAGAATGGACTTAATATTCAAGTTCCTGTCCAAGAGGCATTTCCAAGTAATGTAATTCTCTCTGGTATCAGTATGTGTGGCTCCTCGGAGCCCAAATCTGGCACCATCGAACACAATCTGCACGATGAGCTGCGTATTGGCCCCTTTGAAGACTTTGGCAACGCTGCTGAGCGAGCAAAGGATCTTGTAGCACGCTTCAATGCTGGAGGACGCTGCACTTGCCAGTACGATGATAACGTCACCTTCTCTCGGTGGAGGAAGCTACTCTATAATGCTGTTTACAATCCAGTTGGTGCTCTGACAAGACTGGATACTGGTGATATGCAGCTTTGTCCTGGCCTCGTCGACGAGGTTATACGGCCTGGCATGAAAGAAATACAAGCTGCAGCCGCAGCTTATGGACAGGAGCTTACAGATGAGATGATAGAAGCAACGATTATGACCGAACCTATTGATGCTCATGTATCACCGAGTATGTTGATAGATGTTAGAAAGGTCAGTGTTCTCAGTCTAATGACTGCCTACCCAGCACCTCATGATCCCCCCCTTTTCAACTCATCCCTACAAACACACCATAGCCATGGTCCATATGCTATCAACTTTCCTTACTCAGACGAAAAAAAGGTGCTAAATCTCCCCTAGGAGCAATACATTGAGGTAGAAAACCTCCTCGGTGAACCACTTCGAGCTGCCCAGGCACGTCAAGTACCAACCCCGATTCTTCAGAACCACTACTCTCTAGCAAGTAGTTATCAGTGGAAACTCCACAGCCAGAAGGATACTTCAGAGATGAAATGATGTAGAATGTTCATCAGCAGTTCCGAATAAGAAGTTTGCTTTGAGCTGTTCAGAAGGATAGCTCTGGTGTGAGTCCGATCTCATGTCAGCCCTTTTAAGAACCTGGCACTTCCCAAGACACCGAGCCAAACTATTCTAGTACCTTAGTACCTAAGTAGCATCCTCTACAAAAACCGTCGTACCTCTTCAGTCACTACCTGCCATCACATCGTTCGCACCTCTTATCAGGATCAAATATCCCGCGAAGAAAATCTAGCAACGAGAAGTCCATGAGAATCATAGCCAGGACTCAATCGGACCCGGATTGTAGCATTATAAAGTTATACTATCATATATCCTCCCTCGAGAAACGCACCCATGCTGTTCATTCCTTTCATCTCTCAGTGAAGGGGCAAAAAAAAAAAAAAAAACACTTTCTCTCTCTCTGCCAAGACGCCGATATCTGCTCCATCTGCTTCTTTCCCTTGTCCCATATGGGCGCTGTCTACCAAGGTGTGATGGAACCGGAAAGTGGTACTATTATTTCATTTCATCTGTTGTACAATGCCAAACCCGGGCTGAAGAAGGAACCGTCATCGAGCTTAGTCCTGGTTGACAGTTTGCTGAAAACGTAGGTGTTAGCACCTCGACATTTGCACGGGGGTATAGCAGAACTCACCACAAGCCAGTCCATGCCCTCATTCACACCGCTGCCATCGACCGCTGAGCAGGCCATGATACTCCAGTTGCGGTCGCGGAGCTCGCCCAGACGCAGTGCCTCAGAAATCTCACCTGCGCCCTTGGCTCCTGGTTGATCCTGTTTGTTGGCAAAGACCAGCAGGGCTGCATCCTTCAGCTCTTCCTCGTTCAGCATAGCCGAGAGCTCCTCTGAAGCGGTGTGTAATCGCTCGATATCGGTCGAGTCCACAACGAAGATGACAGCTGCTGTGTTGGCGTAGTAGCACCGCCAGTAAGGTCGGATGCTTGTTTGGCCGCCGAGATCCTGCGCTCGCCCGTATTAGTATTTCTGGCCGGTTCCGAGACGGGAGGAGGTCGAGATCGTACCCAGACGTTAAAGTTTAGGTTCTTATATGTGACAGATTCGACATTGAAGCCAATTGTAGGTATCGTTGTGACAACTTCGCCGACCTTGAGCGCCTGTTAACATGTATCAATGCGCGTGTATGTCTGGAGATTCGAACCTTGAGTCGGTACAGCAATGTTGTCTTTCCAGCGTTATCCTATGATGCCGCCTTGTTAGCGCCTCGGGGCTATGCGATCGATAGTCGGATAGACGTCATCCTACCAGGCCGAGGATCAATATTCTGATCTCCTTTTTCGCAAAGAGTAGGTTGGAGAACCATGACATTGAGTTTCCCATGATGAACAACTTGCGACGGCTTTGAAGCTCCTATTTGTCTTGCCTGCTCCTCGACTCGGATCGTTTTGATAGGTACTTAGGTAGGTAGGTAGGTAGGTAGGTAGGTATCGTCTTGCACTGGCGCCTGGACAAAGGAGAGGACCTGACAATGTAAAAGAGGCGGTTTAGGCTGTCAAGTGCCGGACACGGATTATAAGCTCGCTTATCGTTATTCGCGGCAACAACTTGTGTTTGCCTTCGTAGTCAGCGAAGTAGAATAGAAAGTACGGGATACGTTAGTAATTTAGGTAGAGGTCCCCTTTTCTGGACCTTTAAGTTAATGCATCTCGGCCTCTCATGGACAAGTTGCTCTTTTTGGCGGCGTTGGGTTGGTCCAAGCGCCTGACAAAATAATCCAGACCACCTCAGCCTTGGGCCCCTGCAAAGACAAAGAGTTCTCTCTTGACTGTCTGTCTGTGGTGTAAGCCATTCGCCAGGGAACACGATGATGCTGATATGTGGCAGTGCATGCAAGGCCTTCAAGTCTACCTACGTAACTAAAGGTACCTAGGCTAGGTGTCTGGGAAATAATAGGGACACTTTTGGTGGTGACCACACCTAAGAATTCCTGATTATTTTCCGGACCCGAGGCTAGGTACCCCAGTCATCGAACTTTACTTGAATTGAAAATGTATCAAGTCTTATACAGAATAATCAATACTAAGTATGTACAGCTATGCCTTATACCTAGGCTTAGACTGATCAGTGGTTGGTACTTCAAGCCACTTCAACCTCTAGTGACCCCCGTGGATCTAGCAAACTGGAATCTACAACGTCTCGTGCTCTGGAACCTCCTGAGACAGAGGCGTTTTCATTAATAGGCACTTAGGTAGTAACTAATCCAAGAGAACTACCTTATATTACAGCCACATGTACATCGAGAGCTTGTATCAGTCGGATCGATTTATTGGTTGTTATCATGCTTCTCACAAAAGATATGTCCCAATGGTTTCCTCAGGTGGATAATTCACGAGCCACTCGCTGCCTGCCTTGAAACCATTCAGAGCCAGGTAAGGACTGTCCTGTCTAGGGGAGGAAAGAAAGCTTAGGACTGAACCTAGATGACAAAAAAGCTCAGGTAAACTTGCCTAAATTTAGCATATCTTTTACCGAGTTTATTTTTAACACCCTATATCAAAGTTCGGTGCTTTCTTGCTCCCGAGGGCCTGTGTACCTAATTTTGTCATGAGTTCCAGCTAAAGAGTCACGAGCCGAGCTCAAAAGTGCTTACCTCAGCACCATCGACCATGAGGTGGATCTCGCTTCACTCACACCGTAAACCTCAGGCACGAACCTCTACCCCACCCACAGAATCAAGTGCCTGAAAACCTAACCCTAGAAGCGAAATTCCTCGAAACAAGTGTACTGCATTTCGATACTCTATCACCATTTGGCAACGACTGACCGACTCGACCATCAACGCCGTCACCATGCCGGTATGACAGCCCCTACCTATCGCCCTCGGAAGCACGCTCTCGCTCTCTTCATCATCGACAATGGAATTCTGCATCGAATGAACATATTCTCCGCCGCGGCTGTCGATGATGAAAATGAGTCGCAATCTCTCGAGGGCGGGCTCTGCTCCCATGACACCGGATCGCTAATTATTCCTTTTCATACAGAGCCACAAGTCTTTCCGAACCAAGCAGAAGCTTGCCAAGGCCCAGAAGCAGAACCGCCCTGTGCCTCAATGGATTCGCCTCCGAACTGGCAACACCATCCGGTGCGTTTTGAGTCCCCCCTTCGAGACGACAACCTTATGACTCTACCAGTCCGCCCGCGAGCAGAGTAACCCTTGGCTAACATTCCTAAACAGCTACAACGCTAAGCGAAGGCATTGGCGCAAGACCCGCATCGGTATCTAAGCTGGTGGTCATCAACTGTTACCCACCCCCAAAGCCCAGCAACCGACTGTTCTCTCTTGGGCATGGTATCACGATGATTGATGTGAACGGGAATGGGGAGAAACGATATTGTTGTGGCGTGAACTGAACTAAGGGGCCGTGTCTGCACTGCACACTGCGCGTGCGCACGGGGGCGATGGGCCGGTTGCCTGGTTTATCGATTATTGCCGGTTACTGCATGTCACGGACGGTCATAGGGAAAAAGGAATGCAAAGACTTTGATGCCCCAAAAAAGAAAACGGGCCTGAACTACATGGTGCAGTCTATCTCGCCTGTGAACGACGACATCGCAAATGTTGGCTCTTGTGTGCTGTTTTTATTACCAGCTGACTGTATGCTGTTATGCAAGTCTTCAAGTAGTCAAATGAACGAATCACGCCCCAACCCCAACTCCCACTTTCACCAACGTATTGTATTCATCACAGACCTCGAGCTGATCACTGCATAACTGAACGTCTTGATAACCCCAGGTTTGATGGCAACCATGAATTGAAGTCCTAAGTTAAGTCGAAATGACTTTCTACCAGTGCTTCCAAGTGTAGGATTTGAAGCCCTTGTTCAAATACTGCCAGACGAGCTACATCCCGTAGAGAGCCTGCCTTGGACAATGTCATGTTCCCGTAAGCAATCCTATTTGTGCTCCCAGCGTGCCAAAACACTGGCCCAAGCAACCCGGAAAACCAAACTTTAACGCCTAACACGACCCCTGTGACTCATCAAGATTCATATGATCCTGGATTGGCAAGGCTCGACAGGAAAGCTTCCTGCGACTCATGACCCAAGGATCGATCCACGCCACAGTCCGACTTGCACCTCCCCGCAACCTCTATCCATAATCATACAAAAACGGGAGCTTAACGATCCTCAGCCCACTCATTCTCACGGCGGATCTGCTCCTCCTCCTCAGGAGTGAAATCATTCGTAATGTTGAAAGTTTTGCGGATCTCTTCGGGAGACTTGCCCTTGATCATGTTGGCGACGGTCTTGCAGCCGACGTCAAGAAGAGGCTTGATGTCGAGATAGTTGGATGCCTGTCGTGAAATGTTAGTTTATAATGATTTGATGAATAGGAATGGGTGGACGCACGAGGATGATTTCAAACAGCATCTCCTGATCGACCTGCATAAACTTTTGGTCCCACTCTTCGATATCAGTCGTCTTCTTGCGGGCGTCGGAATCGTCATCCTGTGCCTGGAGGGGATCGTTGCGGTGATGGTCGCACCACTCAATCACCTTGCGAAGAACGGCCTCGTTCACCTAAAGAACTACATGTCAGTCGTGAAAAAGTCAAGACCTGAAGAAAGTACATACGTTGGGGATAGGAATAGGGTTCTCAGCATTGATACCCTCATCACCGATGTCTTCCAACATGTTCTTGATCAACATGGATCGCTCGGCAACAACGCGGTCTGTTGATGTTAGTTAGGAATATGAGCAAGACCCGTCGCGGAGTGTCTCTAACTTACCGACTTCAATAGTGGCACTATCATTAGACGCCAGCCAGACCTTCTGTGCAGAGGTAGATTCGGCCATTTTGGATATATTTGTGGTTCGTGCTAGAGTAACTGGCGATGTAAGTAAGAGATTTGGCGGGTGCGAAGAGAAAGTGCAGGGAGGATTCGTGATTGTTTTTGGGTGATGATGGAAGTTGGAGGAGTCAGCTAGGTAAAGTAGGTAGGTAGGTAGCGGAGGCTAGGTAACCAACCGACCAATAAACCAATCACTGTGGCGGGGTAAAAGCTACTTAGGTAGGCTGAGGTGGGTGCCTCGTGCTGAGGGCGTAGTACTACGTACCTGGGCTGTGAATCAGACTCGGGACCCTTTCTTTGAGATGGGGCTTAGTCAGATAAGATAAGCGGTTTGATGAAGTTGATGAAGTTGATGAAGAGTAATGGAATCCGAAGAAGGGTGTTGAGTACCTATGAAGAAATGATCTTGATACTCGTGGTCGGTCCTGGAGAGTGAAGTGGTTGTGATGATGGTGAGAGTAGAGAAGTCCAACTCGGTGGAGGAATCAAGCGTTTTATATCAGTGAATCTCAGAGTGCTAAGGTAAGGTTTACAGGAAGTGAAGTGGATCTGCCCTGCTGCTGCTGCCTTGAGAACCTGGAATAACCTCAAAGACTACCAAAGGGAAGAAAGAGTCAGACGGCAACCTGAAGTTAGAGGTCATGGTTGGCACGAACCCACGAGGCGCTGGCGAGTTTAATTGGGCGGCTCGAGAACTATCATGTCGTCAGTGGACAAAGGAATATGGTTATTTAAAGGTTTAATATGGTCAAAGTGCAAGATGTAGGTACTAGTTACGGCTTATCCTACCAACAGATGCTTTCGTTCACATCCAAATACACATTCCACTATCGTTTAAGCTTCTAGAAAACTTCTTTATTTTGGGTCTTGACTAACTTGATCAAATAACACACGCAGAAACGAGGGAAATGAAAGCATGCTTACCTGAACAGACACTCACAACTATAAGTCACAAAGCTTGTTCGCATCTGAATCCTATCAGAACATTCAAATCGGTTCTTTATCTTTTTTCCCCTTCTTTCACCGAGCTCCAAGACACTACCTACCTTGGATATGTGCGATCGAGCCCATCGCATTCTTTTGTCCATGGTCAGCAATGGCACACGGACGGCGTATCAAGCTACTCCTCAAGGCACCTCAGACTGTATTTGAGGCCACAATGCTTGTCAGTTCGATGAACACACTCAAGACGATAAAGACACTGCAGCGATAAGTGAGTACTAATTGGAATCGTCACGAGCGGGCGTATTGGCAAGGGAGAGAACACAACCGTTGTTGGCACATGGCTTCAAGACACCGTCAGTGCAAGAGTAACTAACTACCTACCCATTGGAATCAACCTTGTCATCCCTTAACTTCGTGGCGTCTGGCCATCCCAAAGCTTCTTTTGTTGAGCCGAATACCGCAAAGGAGAACAATCATGGTCATGTTGCTCACAGGTGGATCAACAAATCTTGAGAAGGTCGTGCAATATTCTCGAGAAACCGTCTCCGGTGCCGAAAGGGCTGCATCGGTCTAGTTGCACTATTCGTTGCTTGCCGGTTAACGCAAGCATGGTCAGGCAGTGTTTGTATACAGCCCGTGTCCGTTCCGTGATAAACAGAAAAGACCATCAGTTTCGACACGCGGAGCATCACAAAGAATAGAGGCGGTGTTGCGAGTGGGATGTTGATGTCGCTCTCAACATCATACAACAAAGGCGGTGATGTCTCATCGATATAAATACAGACAAAACCACATTCGAGACATCAGTGGCATGCATAACACAGCCATTGAACCCACCTTTCCCCTCATCCCACCAGATAAACAACAGTTGATGGAACCCCCTAGTTAATGCACATGAGGGTTCCAACTCATCGGTAGGATGATCTTTTACACGAATCCTGGATTGACAGCCTTTGAAGGCATCCTGCAGACCCGCAGCAGTATCCGTACTCGAGCTCGCTTCCGGCAGCTAGCAATGCATGGACATTGTCTTGCAACGGTATATATCATTGCAATCATGCGACTTCCTTTGCCTTCTGTGGACGCTGAGTCACTCGCGGAACGTAAGTTTCTGTTACCCCTAGGTAAGGTAGGTAACTTAGAAGACAGGACACCACCTAACACGTGTTGACATGGAGGCCTGTGAGAGAGAAAGAAAAAGAAAAAGAAAAAGAAAAACAGGCCATGCCATTGATTAATTGTCCACTAACTACTCCGTAATTGCCATTCGATTCAGTTCCAAGATTACCATCTTCGTGGTAATCGTCCCAGTTGGTGGCTGGAAGCTGGCGTATCAGCGGCCACGATGATTAGATCTTTTATTGCAATGGGGCTACCTTGGCGCTGGCTAGGATACGTATACCTACAGAGCCGCTCACTCATCGTGTTATCATCCTGGCGTTTAGGTCACTGCGGTAGCTTGATTTGGCTCCCGTGATATACTGGTAGAATTATAAGAATGCCTCGATAAATCACTTGTCATAGCCATAGGCCACTAAACATGAAAGAATGATATTATTATGTTGGATTGGAGCTTCAGGAGGCCCTGCTCGTCCGTCCGAGCTGGACTGGGCTGTCAGTCAAACCTCCCGTG
>JAAOAN010000011.1:0-65013 GCA_013396205.1 Fusarium mundagurra
GGCACGTGGAATTAATGTGAGGGACAAGTTTATCGAGTTCCACGCCAGACACTACTCAGCAAACCGCATGAAGCTGGTTGTTCTGGGTAGGGAGCCGCTTGACGTGCTTCAGAAATGGGTTGCCGAGTTGTTCTCTCCTGTCGTCAACAAAAAGCTTTCACCAAACAGGTGGCCTGGCGAACTTCCCTTCAGGGAAACCGATCTCGGTATGCAGTGTTTCGCGAAGCCCGTCATGGACTCGAGAGAGCTTAACCTGTATTTTCCCTTCATCGATGAGGAGTTTATGTTTGCTACTCAACCTAGCCGCTATATCAGTCATCTCATTGGGCACGAGGGCCCTGGAAGTATCATGTCGTGTATCAAATCCAAGGGTTGGGCAAATGGCCTTAGTGCCGGCGCCTACCCTGTTTGCCCTGGTACTCCTGGTATCTTCGATGTACAGGTTCGCTTGACGGAAGAAGGTCTTAAGAACTACCCTGAAATCGTCAAGATATTTTTCCAGTACATCACTCTCCTGCGTGAGAGCCCACCCCAGGAGTGGATATTTCAAGAGCAGAAGGGAATGGCTGATGTTGATTTCAAGTTCAAGCAGAAGACGCCCGCCAGTCGCTTCACCAGCCGAATCAGCTCGGTCATGCAAAAGCCTCTTCCTCGGGAATGGTTACTCAGTGGACACAGCCGTCTCCGAGAATTTGCTCCTGATGAGATCGAAAAAGCCCTTGCCACGATTCGCCCGGACAACTTCCGCATGGTCATTGTATCGCGCAATTATCCTGGCAACTGGAACCAGAAGGAAAAATGGTACGGAACTGAATATCGACACGAGAAGATCCCCGAGGATCTTATGGAGGAGTGCAAGAAAGCCTTTGCAGTCTCTCCCAAAGATCGACTGCCTGCCCTTCACCTGCCTCACAAAAACCAGTTTATCCCCAACAAGCTCGAGGTCGAGAAGAAGGAGGTGGCCGAGCCGGCACTGAACCCCCGGGTTCTTCGCAATGATAGCATTGCCAGGATATGGTGGAAGAAGGATGATACCTTCTGGGTTCCTCGCGCCAATATTATTGTCAGCTTGAAGACACCACTCATATACGCTTCGGCAGAAAACAACGTCAAGGCTCGACTCTTCTCAGACCTCGTCCGTGATGCACTCGAGGAGTACTCGTACGACGCGGAGCTGGCTGGCTTGCAGTACAACGTCAGTCTCGATTCGCGCGGTCTGTTCTTGGACGTTAGCGGCTATAATGATAAGCTTCCCGTGCTCCTGGAACAAGTCGTCACGACAATGCGAGACCTGGATATCAAGGAAGATCGTTTTAAGATTGTCAGGGAGCGCTTGATCCGAGGATACAGCAACTGGCAGCTGCAATCATCCTATCACCAGGTTGGCGACTACACCAATTGGCTCAATGCCCCCGAACGGGACTTTATAGTGGAGGAGCTCGCAGCAGAGCTTCCAAGTGTCACACTGGAAGGTGTCCGGCTGTTCCAGAAGCAGATGCTTGGCCAGATCTTCATCGAAGTGTACGTACACGGTAACATGTACAAGGAGGATGCTCTCAAAGCAACCGATATGGTCGAGTCCATCCTGAAACCACGGGTTTTGCCCAAGGCCCAGTGGCCTATCCTGCGGTCACTCATTCTGACAAAAGGTTCCAATTACGTTTTCAGAAAGACTCTCAAGGACCCTGCCAACGTTAACCACTGCGTCGAGACTTGGTTTTATGTGGGTAGCAGAGAAGATCGCGAAATTCGGACCAAGACTCTCCTTTTAGACCAGATGCTCCATGAGCCAGCCTTTGATCAGCTCCGGACTAAGGAGCAGCTCGGCTATATCGTTTTCAGTGGACTTCGAGCTTTCTCGACGACTTATGGCTTCCGCTTCCTCATCCAGAGTGAAATGACACCAGAGTTTCTTGACTTGCGTATCGAAGCCTTCCTCATGAGATATGCAGACACTCTAGAGAAGATGAGCGAGACAGAATTCGAGGGCCACAAGCGTAGTCTGATTGTCCGGCGTCTAGAGAAGCTCAGGAACCTGGACCAGGAGTCCACCCGTCATTGGAACCAGATCACGAACGAATACTACGACTTCGAGCTGGGTAAGTTAACAGAGAGCATGCTTTACGTGGTGAACATATACTGACCTTCCTGATAGCCCAGCGCGATGCCGCACAGATTAAGCTGCTGACGAAATCTGAGGTCATCGAGTTCTTCAACCAGCGCCTCAACCCTGCTTCCAGTCACAGGGCACGGTTGTCAATTCATCTTCAGGCTCAAGGCAAGGCTGAAGGGGTCGATAAGCGACAGGAAGAGGCTCAGAAGAAGGCCGACGAGGAGCCCTCCCCTGGAGATGCTGTAAAGACAGCTGAGGAAATCACTGATGTCAGGCTTTACAAGGCCGGTCTCACCGCAAGTCCAGGGGCCAGACCCGTCAAAGACATTAACGAGTATGAGGATACGGATACAAAGTTGTAGAGGTTATGTTGGATTAAATTGCGGCCCGAGTCAATCCGAGGCACGCCGTCTGGATGTCGATTGAACTTCTTCAGATATAATGTTTTTTAAATCTACCTCTGACATATCACTGATCCGTTCCTCTCACCTATCATAGTCCAAATAACTGAGAAGGTGAGAGCGTGTACTCTATTTGATCATGAATGGCACTGTCCACGTCTTGATTTGATGTACATCACGAAAAGGCAAGGTTCTCGAAGAGCCAATATCAGCAAGGTCAATTTACCTCAAACTACTTGTTCTAGGTTCTCTCTGCCGGAGTAAGCTCTCAGCCACAAGTCTCAACTGCAAATAACACTTCATTACGGAAGAGGACAATCCGACGGCGGTTGGCCCATTCCTCTGATGTCCAGTTCTCAGCCATTGATTCCAGTTTGCCTGAGATCTTCAAAACCGCCTTGCCAGAATAAAGCGAGATAGGATGGTAGCTTGTGTTGTTTCCAGCATTGGCAGTGATAGTGCTGGTTCGGACAAGTTGAGGAGCGCCGTTAGAGTGAGACGGAGAAGTCATTCCCAAGGGCGTCAAAGGCGGGCGTCCAACCAAGGAAGTGTTCAATCCACCAGGGCCTCTCCCCGTGCTACCCGAGCGTGCTCAGATAAGGACTCCATCCCGTCGTTGGACGCCGATGGTAGTGAGGGTCTGTGAAGCTCGTGCTTTTGTTGTAAGTACTAATCATGTCGCTGTTTGCTTGTGGGAATGGATTGGCATATTGTCCTTGCTGAGGCGGATATTCATAGGCATTTGTACCAGGCTCTGATGGTAGCTGAGGCTCACCTCTGGGTGAGGTACTCGGCTGATCGATCGTGGTGGCAGATGCCGCGTCCTCATGCTTGGGCATCTTAGTCGACCTCGTGATTTCATCCCCAGATCCTCCAAGATACTGAAAAGTACCAACGGGAATGCGAGAGATTTCTCCTCCAGATGGACCTTCGAGTACCGAACGCAAAGAACCATCCATGTTGGGCTCGGAGTCGACAACGAGAACAAGTCACAAGGAGATGAGAGCTTGACATAAACCTTGGTGCCAAAGATACCCGTAGAAGGGGGGTTCTAAACTCGCGCAATACTCTGGATCACCCATCCGTGGTGATTATCTCCATCGCCTCAGGAAGAAAAATGATGGCCATACTATCAAGGTATGTATACCGGCTTTTCCTGGGCTACCAACATCACCGCCTCTATCACCGGCACTGAATCCTCCGCTCCATGGTTCGATATCCCGTGGGCGTCAGGCTCTCAAGTCTACATCTACATGTACGTCCGAAGCTCTGACAGGATTATGGAAAAAGTTTTGACACCACGTCATGGCCCCAAGATTCGGATCCAGTCCCAGAGACTACTGTCAAGTCAGTTGTTCAGACTTCTTCGATGGTGCAAATCGAGTTCAGTCTGACGCTCAACCTCAGCAAGCCTCTCCGGTGATTCCTCTAGTGAGCCTCGCTCTTTTTCTAGCTCAGATGTGTAGCGAATTAAAGCTGCACTCCTCTTCCTATATTTTCAGTTTATCTGCCTTATCTCTGCCCACTTCCTTCAAATCCAACTGCTTTCGATGTATTTAAATCTATTCTAGTCAGTCCCCGGATTCTTCGCCCTTCAGTGTGTCCTAGCCTAGCTGCCCCAGCCTCAGTTCATCCTGGACCATCTCCACTGTTTCCTATCAAGCCATGCTCTCGCGCCTTAGACAGAACATAATGCCGTCCAAAGTTCTGCCATAGAAATCCGTACGTATAGGCTATAAGGGTCGTATTGGCTGACAGCCGCCTTGCCATCAATGTTTGTGGTCCTGGTCCTTCGCAGCTCCAACACTACCAGATCTCACACATGCAAACGCACACAGCAGCCTTCTGCGCGAGAGGTAGACTCTGAGCCGCGGCCATTTTCTTTGGCACTCTATCTTGACACTTGTAGGCATCAGGAGGATCGCACTTGGCGGACATACCTACGAAGCGGAAGATTCTGGCGGGCTCTGGCACCAACGGTATTCCGCCGGCCGGCCAAAAAGGGGCACGGTATCGGCATCGACTTGTTGGCTTGGGTAAGCCTTGGCAAGAATAAGGTGCTGGGTCGTATAAATAGCCCCGTTCGCCAGTTCTAGACCCTGTTGGCTGTTCTTGTATATGAAGACGGGCATGCCAGGGACCAGCATAAGACAGCGGGCAACGAGATGGTGCTGTCGCCGCTCTAACCCAACTTCATAATGGCCTCTTCCTCTATTCGGCTAATTGTCCTTTTATCCACGCTGGGAGATGAATATCCGAGCCTGTCGCTACCATGCTTGCGAAAGGCAAAGTTGCTTTGATGTTCAGGTTCCGGCGGTTTCTGTTGAGTGGCGTTACCCCTGTGATGCCTGACTCCTACCTCATCGGTCTATCTTCTCCATCCCAGTGGCTTTTTAGGCACTACACGTCCGGCTGGTCTTGTACCCTTTTCCAAGTGCGAGTCGGGAGCCTACGCAGTCGCGGATATTGCGCGACACGGACTTGCTCGACACGGACTTGCTCATCTAGCGGCACCACTGTGCTGTACTTCTTCCACGGCGCTTCAGCCCACAGCACATAAGCCATGTCACCTTGCCGCCACTGTCCTATATCGAAGCCAGTATCTTCTTCGCAGGAAGCAAAGGCGTTGAGGAGGAGCGTCTGTCGCCCCTGCATGGGATGGAACTGATGAAGTCGCCGCTACCAATAGCAGGCGATGGGATTGTCCCGTGCGAACGAACAATCCCATCACCCTCTTGATTTGGATTGAAAGTAACGTAGGCTATCGCTCTATAGGTCGACCCTGCGTCAGACTTACCAATCACCTGCCTAATAGTGAGAACGTGGTTCGCAGTTACTCCCTCGGCGTGACATTTGTTTCATGATATGGATGCTCCATTAAATTTCCCTTATCAAACATGATAGAATCCTTTCTTCAAGTAGCCCTCTTAAATACCTTCCACCTCAAAGGCAGCACCAGTTAGGCTCCCTATCGCCTCTTTCTCAGAAAACACCTTGGCGAAAGAGTCAAGATCCCTCTGTCAGGAGCCTTTTCAGCATCAATGCCAAGAGTAGAATGTTGCATTTGTGCTCAAGTTCTTGAGTCTTCATGCACCCTTGTCCAAAGTCTGCCTTGAATTTCGTTCCTCAAGGCTCTTTCTGGCTAACCCGCACGCGCGCGCTTGCGGTTTGTGTCTCCTGCCCGTGCACTAACGTAGACTTACTGCTCCACAGATAACACTATAAGTGATCATGTGACGTCGCTGCTGTTTCGTGTTTATATATAGTACCCGCGACACGCAAGGTTCAAGGCGACAAACTTCCACTTCACCATCAAGTGCTATTACCAACCCTTCCCAATACCTCCTTGACATTCTGGATTTTCCGTCACTGGTGCGGATGTTAAGATTGTTCAGTCGTTCGACATATTTTTATTCTGTATCCCTTATCTGTATTCCTTATCAACAACCTAACCGTCGTCCCCAAGGGCCTCTACCAAAGATACTCAAACCCTGGGTTATTCTCATAAGACTACACTTTTCTCTAAACCGAATCTTATTACGAAACTCGATGACTTGGTAGACATGTCAGCTTCAAAGTCCTCTCCATTTTTGACTTCAACATCACTGGACACAACGCCCTGCACTTCACGGTCGCCCATTGTGGCCCCGCGAAAAAGGCGTCCACAGCGCATCTACCGGCCCGCAAAGAACTCGCTCTACGACATATTTCAACAACACGCCGGTACATCGCTATTCGTACGACCCATTTGTTGGACAGATTTACACGCTCAACTACTCGGCGCGAGATGGGAGGAACTGCCGCCATGCGATACCCCTCAGCCATCAGCGGCCCCAGGCACGTCACCAACACGAGGGCATTTGAGTCCATCGAACACCATCATCAGTCTTAGCAACGCGCTCACGCAGATTCTTCTGCCGGACCCATTGCATCCTATTCTATCATCTGACGCTGTCAAGTCGGTCCTCAACACGCTGTGGCCTACACCTTTCAACAAGCCGCAGTACCTGCCCGAGCTCCATCTATACTTTGGCGGCCGCGTTTACCGTGATGCTGTACGAGCGCAGCTTATGTGGAACTACCCGTCTGAGGAGGCAAAATCTTCATCCTCTTCATTCAAATCAGTTTCAACGCGACCCGCTGAATCCTTCAACATCTCAACACAGTCCTCGCCAAACTACAGCCCCGCCAACTTACCCATGATCTGTTACATTGGCAAGACTTACTTGGCTTCAGTCCGAAACAACCTTTTTCGCGTCGCTTCTGGACCTGGACGAACATGGAACGAGCCCGTGTTTCGCCTCCAGCAACTGCGAGCTCATATGCTCGTACCTTCAAATTCCGACCACGATGCTCATTTTGTGGGCGTCTTTCTAGGGATGGCTCACAAGCACTTCTACCCTACCCCATCTAACAGTGGCAGACGCGACTCGCGCATTTCACCAGGCCAGGGCATTCCTCCAAGCCCCAACTTCCGCGACATCAAGTTGAAGATTCTCACACACGACATTGATACAACTGAGTTTATTGTCTACACTGGTCACATCACAAAGGAGTTCTTGGAGAAGTTCCACGATCCCTTCAAGGCTCAAGCTGACGATGACGATGCTATTGTTTCTGGTCTCGAGATCGAATACACAAGAGTTCCTATCTGGCCGATTCTGGGACTCCGAGAGAGACTAGGCAAAGCTCTAGGCCAAGAGATTGTCGGAACGTTCAACCCAGATGAGATAGAAACATGGGAGAAAGACCCCGAGAAGCCAACTGGTGAGAAGCGCAAGCGAGATGTCCTCACCGAGGTCGTCAGCAGTAAGAACGAGGAAGAGACCGAGGAAGAGACCGAGGAAGAGCCAGCAATCGTTTCAAAGAAACGCCGTCTAAACGAGGGTACACCTGTGGGTCTGGTGATGCGAGATCAAGCTACATGCCATGTATGATATGAAACTGAGATGGGATGGATATACCTACGGTTTAATTTTGAGGGCAACAGGACTTGTTTGGTATACAGAGTGCATTTGGCTGGCTGAAGTGTCTTTGAGATTTCATGAAGACTCACTGTAGCTCTACATCACAGGCACGCATGATAAGGGTAACAGCGCAGAGCTATAAGGGAGTTAGGTTATGCACTACAGTGTTTTGCTTTTAAGATACAAGGTTGGCGAGGGAGTCAACTTATATAAATGCCCCTCTCTTGATACAAAGATTCTGAGCAAGAGCCAACAACAGTACCAAAGAAAGGCCTACATGAGTGTATACGACACCTAGTTAAAGCAGTTGACGAAATTGAAATAATTCAACCCCAAAAGATTACATTGATAGCATAGTTTAGTTTGAAAAGGTATGAGAAGTTAGTAACTATACAGTGACGCTTATTATGGCTCTATAACCAACACTCAAATCACATAATAATCGAGTTCGCCGTGGCTGTCCAGAAGCGACCGCCGCTTCTTATATCATCTTCTCTCGTACATCACACGTCATGACGGTGTTCTGTCTAAAGGTTCTTGTTGAACCCCTGGGCGCTATGAATTGATATTTTTTTTTTTTTTTTTTTGCGCTTCATCTTCAGCAGCGAAGACATGCCATTGCCCAAGACGAGTTTTGGAATTTAGCAATATCAATGCAATCCAGAATAACCCCGAACATAGAAGAGGTTGTAACCACCTTACACCAAGAATCCTGCCACATCTGCGGTCCTGTGCCGCCTACCGAGTGAAGTAATAACCAAAATCCATTGCGGAGTACCTAGAAGCCATGGAAAAGTGAGAAGAACACTTATAAGCACAGGGATTGATAAGGATGATCAGTATCATGCCGATGAGGACTGCCCTGAGGTGGAAGGACGCAATGTGAATGTATGTTGAGGACCCTCCAGTGTTTCAATCAATGGTCATGCTGGACTCGATGCACTTGCTATTCGATCCAGAGGGAAGGCTCATATCGGCACCAATATTCACTATCTAATTACGACCTGTATTTCTCAAGGTTGTGTTGGAAGGGGAAACATTATCTGCTGAGCTAGGCTGCATAATGTATTAGGGGCCCGTTCCCCTGAGATCCTCTAACTGTGGAGAGAGCCTGGAGCTTTTAAGCGACTTGTGGAATTGGTCAAGACTTTTGTATGATCCTGAAATGAGGGCCGCTGAGTATTGAAATTCTTCTGATATGTGTCGCTCTTACATAAATAGGTACTATGCCCGCTCTCCAGCATTCTATCTCAGTGTTGCTTCCTTCCCCCCCCCTTTTTTTTTTTTGTTTTCGTAGTACTAGGGCTATGGATATGATATTACTATATAGTGATAGCTCTTTGATTAATTCTGGCTGAATTTGCTTGATTATGAGTTGCTTATAATACGCTGTGATTACCCACGTGAGGACGACAAGCTGCGAGGAGATATCGAAATATGGTTGATCTAATCAGCCTGTACTAAAGAGAAAAAGAATAGAAATAGGAGTATATGAGTCCAACAGGCAAGTATCAACATAGATAACATAGCCCTTCACCTCCAAATAGAAAGCAAATTTCAAAGTAGCAATGATTTGCTTAAGAGATTCAAATAGAGGTTTCCCACTGGAGTAAAGCTGCTAACAAAAGAACCTTCTATCATCTAACAGTTGAGTGTCGTCCAGCATCACCAGACGAGTCTCAAAGGGTTGTTAGAGACAGGCACCCCATATTTGGACCAGAATGGCTGTAATAGCAAAAATCAGTCATCAGCCTGAGATCACCACTATCAGTATGGTTGGTGTAATTCGTCAAGCGGATCCCAGACATCCCAAATAGGAAATTTCTCTCTAAAGCGGATATGTTCACAGGGTGCAGGGAGGAACGACGCGACTGGGGAGAGTCTCGGCTTGGTCACCACAGCCCCACCTCGAAAAACCTCAACTAAGAAAGGGTCGGCAGCAAAGATTCCGTGGAGCGTTCATGCGCGCAAGATTGGAAGTGGCATATACATAGCCCTTGCCAGCGAGTGATATCACTGTAGTACGTCATTGTCAACAGACGAAGAATATGTAGCTACAGAGAAACGCTAGGTCCTAAGATCAAGTCCGCCCATGAGAAATGGCTTTGAGCCGTGGGTATATGGGATAGCCGAAGGGACTTTTGCGGAGGATCGGCGGGCAGTTGGCCCTATCGTAGGGCACCTAAGGCAGTTTGAACAACGGCTAAAGCCTCATGCCCCTATAGTTCCTACAGGTTGGCTAGTGCACAGAATGGTAACGCGTTGCTGACAGCAAGAATGTATTTCGTGAGCTTTCAAAGGCAGACCCTACTAATGACCCATTGACTTCTCTTATCTGCCGGTTTCTTCACAAAATAAGATTGGCTGTTCAATAGTGAATCTCTTATCTCAATTCACATCACTAAGCGCATAACTCCGCCAATATCACAATTAACGGTGGGGATGATTCCCAGCACGAAAGTTTCGACTTCGTTCAACAAACGGAGAGGTTTGAATCTTGTTACTCTGACCTTCCAGAGCTCGTTATATGTGCAAAGGTGTGCTTATCTATACGTGTCAGCTTGCCGTCGACTAGCATAGATGGACTGTAGTATTTCACTACAAGTTCGCAAAAACGTCATGACTAACCGGGACTCAATCAGTCTCACCGGTGCCAATATGTTAGGAGTGGGGAAGGCCAGCCATACTTTGATAATCAGGCTTCAGTTTCCTGTTGATGTGACTCCCTAAAGATACGCCAAACTACTACCGCGATGGCGGCGTATGTCAACTTCATCTTCCAGTAAGTATATGAGGATATAGACGTGTGGGAAAGGCTGGCACTCACGCCGCACAAGACGTAAAGGAGACCCCCAGCGTAGAATGGCGTTTTTTCGTCTATGCTCCATTGGTAAATTGGGTAGATAACCGGAATACCGATCAGTAACCCTGCGCTTTCGAATAGTGCGACAGACATTAAGCCAGGTCCTACCGCAGAGCTCGAGAGACGGTTGGCTGCGAAGCAAAGCAGACTGAGGTTTGATGATACACCTAACGTATTGATAATAAGGCCTGCGTTGTTGTTAATAACATTATTCACGAAGTCTAGAAAACACGAACCAATAGTAATGGCAAGGGATGAGTGTGATAGGCCGATAACAATTGCACCCAATGCCATCAAGATCACACTGCATGTGCCAATAGTTAAATTGATACTGTTAGAGAGTCGCCTTCTATAGCCTTTCATTAGGATAAGACAGGGTAAGAGGACACCGAAGATGAGCATGCTTATCTCGCTTCTAAGAAGCCACAAATTGTCGGCCTTGATTGCGAGGTAAGTTGGTGATTGGAAACAATATATTAAGAGAGTAAGGTACATACCTCTGTAGGACTCAAGCCGCATCTTTTCTGTGCGTACGTTGCAAACAGGGGCCGTGATGCTTGAGGAATAGCGATAAAGAAAGATATCCGAAGGGTAAACACTAGAACTTTATGTCTCCCGGGCGCCTTAAGGCCCAGGAATATCGTCAGAAGCTCCACGAGAGATTCGACTCCACCATCTGGATGGCTGCTACCTTCATGGGAATTCCGCCTCCTAGATAACAAGGGGTCGGCGACAGAACCAGACTCATCACGGCCCAGCTCATGTGAAGCATTGTCTGTGCCGTCGAGGAACCCAGCGATGACACCTGCAGTAAGGCCCAGAAGCGCAAACCGGTGAGAACTGCATAGTGAGAATCTAGTGGCCAGATTGGGGCCGAGAACTTGGGCCAGGACAGTAATGAAGCCTGTCATATAACAGTAGGTTGTTCTTGGAAATGGTTAGTATTTTTTGACAGCGCTAAAGAGAACGAGAAGAGACGATACCGAGCGCAGCAAGTGTTCCGACTATGGATCACAGTGAGAGTGAGGAACTTTGAAGCGTGAGAACCTCCGCCCAAGAAGCTCGCTAGTGGGCCAAGCAGAGCATTCAGGTGCGTCCAAGTAGGCAGAAGCCATGCTCTGCTTGTCAGAAATGAGAACAGGAAGAACAGCACGGCAACGGCCTTACAGCTCGCATATATGATAATAGTTACAAGAAGAATGCTTCCCACATTCACTCTGATGACCCTAACGTACGACAGTTTGACTAGAGAGGAGCGGAGTATGCAGGCGCTTGACATATCTAGCCCTTTATTTAGAACTGCTGGCTAAGGCTAGGGAAAAAATGCAAAACTGGGCAGGGTATGAAGGGCTAAACGTACTGGATACGTGTGTCGCGATCACTCTTGCGGTACCGGCATCCCAAAATCCAGGTCGCCAGTGCAGATTACGTTCTGATACCTTCATGTCGTTAATCAATGGGACCAAAGTTAGTAGAAACAACAGCGTCAAAGCCAGTAAGGCAGCTTGGATACTGGATGGCGCCATGTCAATGATTATAGCAGGTGGCTGAGAAAGGGAAGGAATACTGTCGTCTTTTTCTCTTTGCAGGTTGGTCCCAACACCTCAGCAGACAAAGCTCAAACGTGGGTGTCCAGGGCGAGCTTTATCATTGAGGGGGTGAAGGCTCATTCGCTCTCCGCTCATGCAGAGGATCCTTTCGCAGCCAATACCAGAGCACAGGCTAACGTGGATCTTTTGGCGACGAATCGTGTGCAGGTATCCAGGCAGCAGGTCCACACTGCCTACGTCAGCGGCGGTCTTCTCTCATCAGCCTTATCATCTCGAAGCTTGGTCATTCAGCAATAGTGGTAGTAAAGTTTTGGCCCCCAAAGCAGATTCTTGGGTTTCATCGGTGGTCAGTGCCACATCACATCAGAGCTACAGAATAAATCTGAAACCTTGATATGTGTAAGTTCTCATAGTTGTTGAATTTGGCGTAGGGATAAATGAAGCAATGTCCTCAGTGCGACAGCTGTGCAGGGACTCTTAGTGGCCATACTGATTTGTGTGAGTTATACCACCCAACCTTGATTTCCATCAACGTATCATGCATGTTGCCATCTCTGGATTGCACTGACCAGACAAACCCTGGCCAGTTGCGGGGCTACCAACCGCCAGCAGCACAAACCCATGCTAGCGTTAATGCGCTGTCTCGGGCTATTTTTAAACTCGACGGAAGATGAACAAGCCTACCTTAGTAGGTAGTCAGACTGCTGAAGTGGGCCCTACTTGAGGGAAGGGACCGCGCAATGACGGGAGTAATAAGCATCTGTCTTTCCTTCTGCTGATTGCGACTGTCCTTCCATCCGCTTCGCAAGCGAACCTTTAACCGAAGAATGACGACGTCGGCAAGCACGCCTACTGGCAAGGTATCAAAGGCGAAAAAAGGGAAGCCAGTCCATGTTTGTAGCGAATGCCAAAAGGTAAATTCATCTGATCGAACTACGGCAGGTAATTAATCAGAAACACAAATAGGTATACACTCGAGCTGAACATCTGAGGTATAACTTGTAGAGATATACCAGAGATGAAGAGCTTACCAGTGGGCAGGCGGCATCAGAGTTCGCACCAAGAGCCTCAGTTCGAATGCCCAGTATGTCAAAGGCGTTTTCATCGCAAGGACCTACTAGAAAGACACTACAAGCGGTCAGTCACGCCAACTCCATGGTATGACAATTCTAACAGTAGGTTCATGTCAGACATGAAGAAGGCTGAGATGTGCCGAATATACAGGGAGCCTACTTGTAACTGCCAGGTGGTGGCTGAGAATCATGTACCAGTATGGCTGGGAAGCTTAGGTTCGGAGTCTTTTGTTTGTTGCACTATTTCTATTGATTCTTGCAACTCCAATCTGAAGCCGCAAACCAGGCCACCAAATCGGCCGAGATAAGTAAGACAACAAAAACCTCTGCCTCAATCTGAGCTCGTTGATGAAAGACTCTACCTCGTCTTACCGGCCCTAAAATCATAGCAGAGAGGGGTTTGAAAGCACACTGGGCTTGTGCCTGGATTCATGCGCTAGGACGGCAGGGATCCGAGCTAATAACGTAGGCGGGCTCAAAAAGTGAGCCGATCTCTTCTTAATCGGCAATGCGCACTCAACCGCCAGAGATGCATCGTTATCAAGTCAAAGGACTTTAGCGCCTTCTGGCAGGTGCAAGCCACGCCCCCAGGAGCCATCCCTTACGTCACGAGGAGGCAGCTTTGATGTATCCTGATAGGTCCTGCGGCCAAAGTCTGTAGGCGAGGGTAGATTCGGAAATCTCCTTCGCGAATAGTAATGGGGAGAGTTACCCTACAGGGATCACACAGTACGTACGGCAGGATCAACCGCTGCGCAGTCCAGGCTGTCACGTCCCTTCGAGTGCTCCGTATTAAGGCGGGGGTGGGGGTGGGCCTACAGATCAGACCCCCCTGACCAATCAGTATCCTGATCGCATCGTAGCCCCCCGCCTACAAACATCGAACCATAGCCCCTTGGCGTCACGTCTCTTCTAAATAACTTTTTCTTGTGCCCGCCTACACGCTCCTGTCATCGACGCTTTCAACCAGCCACCACGCCGTTTCCTCCGTCGCCCAAATGGTGTCGCAATATTTCAAGACGTTGAGGGTGCTATACAAGTTATATAAAACCAAGGGGAAGGCAATATTCGCGCTGCTGGACCCTTCCAGAAAGCTCGCAAACCTCAAGGTCGAAGATGCGGTGGTTATCGCACAAGGTCTTGTCCACACGTTGCTCAAAGAACAACGAGACCATCTTGCCCCTCTAATCGAAGATGCCATACAACTATACAAGCAATGCCTGCCGTACTTCTAGGGCCGGTCTAAAAGGGGCTATAAGACGTATATCTGGTTTCTCGGGAAGGTTTAGCAACACTTGGGAATAGTACATGGGGACGACGCAAAGGAGACTGATGTTGACATCGAGAAGCATAAGCCAGTGGTTAACCTCGAGCTGCAGGGAAGCAGTCGGAATAAGCAAAACGGCTGAACGACGAAGAGGGTGGCCATCCCGAAGGCATGACGCTCAACCAGATTGACTTCCTCTCGGTCGTGGTGGCCGCAAGCTGTAGGTGTACCTGGTCGTTTGTCAAATGATTGGTTGATTGGGCATTGGCACTAACGATTCCGGTTATCTGCTGTTGAGAATATAGTGCCCACCATGTTCCTTTGCGAAGCCGATCAATTCATCAGCCTAACGAGCCTTTTGGACGAGGAGGACCGGGAGGACAACGGGATCCAGAAGGGTTAACCCACGCCCTGGGTAACCGCCGATTCTGAAGGCAAAAAGATGTCCTATCCGATGCTTGCGGAGAACTGGGAGAGGCGTGGTGCAAGCTGGCAGCACTCCCGAAATTCATTTACTACATGAGCTTCATGTTTGTTCTCGCCGGCGCAGGAGCCACCAACAAGTTGCTAATACTGCCTATAGACGACCGTCGACGGAGGCGGTGCCCGACCTCATCGGTTCTGTTCACATGCCCGATGTTGGTGATGATGATGACGACGACGAGACCTTGCTCGGAGCCTTACTCGAGGACTCGCGCGTCGCGCCGTTCCTCCTACAAGATGGGCGACCCTAAACGGTTCAGCAATGCATCATGGCGCTGCAAAACTGGTGCTACATCCCGACAAAGGACGGGAAGCGCTTTCAGGCATGTCGGGGCCGATTTCCAGATTGAAGGAGGAGGCAGAGCAGAGGCAAAAGACGGTAAGAAGAAGCTGGCGAGAGAGGAAGAAGATCGGCCCCCTGAGTCAAGAGATTCTTGAGAGTCGACACGGGGGCCTTCACATCGACATGCGTACCCGCCTCCGCGAATGGGGGGACGGGGCAGACGACGACTCCGCACTTGTGCGCTACTTGATCTGGGAGGCGGCCGGACCGAACTGCCAACAACTCAACTCGAACGTGCCCTCCGCACGACCCTTCAGAAATTGCCCGCGTGGGCAGACATGTGTCAAGAACGCCTTGGCAGAACTTTACGGTAAGGGCAGGCCCAAGCGCAAGCGCAAGCGGCATCAGGAGATCCGTAACAACTGCGATCGCGGGATCCACGCCGTGTTCAAGAAGCAGGACGTCGACATCTGGTGTGTGACCATCAACCTCCTTGCTTGAACCTGCTATCATGAGGGTGGCCCTGAGCTTTCCCGGATGTAACGAATCCCTCAAGTCTGCCCTCGGCTCTGCCATCTGGGGAATATTCGGGCGGAAAGTCTCGTGGAACGACGAGCTTTTCCAGGCGACCATGCCGGGCTGGAAAATGATCTTTGAAGACTTCGAGATCAAGCAGCTGTTGGAAAGTCACGACATCCAAGTGAGGTCCTACATCATGTGCTTGATGCCTCTGGACAGCTTCAAGGATTTAGACGAAGGGCGCAGGCCAAACAAGGCCCAGAAGTTGCTTCAACAGGAGAAGGCCCAATAGCGGAACGAGACCGCAGGAAATATTTTCAAGCACTTCATGAACTAGACTCGACCGCTGCTCGAACAAACTTACAGGAGGAAGGAGAGTACCCGCTCTGCAGAGCCCATGGGCGGGATGGCAATTTAAGTCATGTCAAGGGCTAGAGTACGCCACTCTTTCATGGACGTTATTGCATGAGGACATTACCAGACAAAGCCCGACCCTCGTTGCTAGAGGCCGACCAGCGGGAATATATGTATTGCTGATTAAGAAACGGAGAAGGGAGGGGGAAAGGGATGAAGGAGAAAACGGTCCAGGAAAAGGGAAAGCTCATAGAGGGCAATACAAGCAAGCAGTTTCTTCCAACGTAAGTGATTAGGGGATATGTTGTCCACGAATCCACCCCGTTTCTATCTTCGTCATATGCAGAGTACATATCGCTACCCACTGTTTCAGGGGAACTATCTGTTGGTTTAAGCTCTTTTAGGCGCCACATTTATTATCTGAGTCAAATACAAAATGATTAACTAGGCAGGGAGCCTGTAGAAAGTGAGGCCATTCCAAGTATATTAGTAGTGGTCCCTGCCGCCGCCACCCGCCGCTTCAGGCCTGAAATATCGCGAAAGCCATGGCCAAGGCTGTGCGGTAGGTAGTTATAGCTAAACTAGCGAGTGTTCACAAGGTAGGCATGTTGTGTAGGGTGGTCTGTCGGTCGGCCTACACCTTTTGATGAGGCAGGGTCCTCAGCCTCTTCGGCTTCAGACTCAGTGTCCTCAACGTCCCCGGCTTCGGATTGAGAGTCCTCGAATTCCTTGTCTGTAAAATGCGGGGCAGAAGACGAGTCTAAAAGATGCTGGGAAGGGCGAGGTCACTTCACTTCGACTGTGTCGCGCAGTATGGTGGCTACCTTTTCGAACAGAGCAAGGGACACCTTCTCACAAGATTCGTCCTAAACACTGGCCACCCGACACTGCTTCGGCTTGGATGAATGTCTATAGTTCTGGAGGAAACAAGCCCTTTTATCAGCGTTGCCTGCTGGGCAGCCTTCATGTTGTCGTTGGGGAGATGAAGAAGTCCTTGGGAGAGTTTCCGAAAGGCGAGAAAAACGGGGTCATAGCTTGTAGGGTAGCATGCGTCCTTTTCCTGCAGTAGTGCCACGCGCGGTGATTGAAAGGAAGCGTTGGAATCCTAGAGGTAGGGTGCGGTCTGAAGACATGGGAGCAGGCCCGGGTGGGGTTGGGCGCACACATGCCCACATAATGCTACCCAGGCGAAAACGCGCAAACGCGCAAGCACAAACGCAAGTCAAGTTGCGCAAAACGCAAGGTGCGAAAAACGCAGACGGGCAAAACGCAGATGGGCAATAGCACAAGTGTGCTGATCGTTGCTGTCTGCCACGTTTCCGCACTTATAACATCAGAATGCTCTAAAGGTCATGCATAAAAAGCCAAAACAACCCGGTATTGATACTGTGGTCTCAGGGCATTTTGCTTTTTGGATTTGTCAATTTTTTCTTTTCAGCCCGTTGCCCATTTACGTCCACAACGGCTATCCCAATCATTCAACAAACATGATGCAAAAGGATATAGACCCGTACTTCAGCAGCCAAACCCACCCTGGGAGGTCCGCCGGTTGGATATGCGCTCAAAGCTGTTGCTGTTGGCGTACGTGGCTTGCACGCTGCTACACTGGTGGGCTTTCATCAACCTTGCCGACGCAGCCTCACAGCTTCTGGCTCCATCGGTCATGATGAACGACACTCACTGGCCCGGACAGCCGCATGGTTTTCCCCTCAAGCACCAAAGCAAGGAGCGTGGGACAGCCGCAGACTGCGGGCACACCACCCCCTTCAGACGACAATATACTACACAGGGGGGACCTGCGTTACCCACGCTTCTCACCACCATTCCGGGAACGAAGCACCTCGTCTCCGTGCCTACCACCTTGATCTCAACCGAAGCAGCGGCTACCGCCTAGCATCACTTTTGCTTCACCCGACGAAAGTCGGAGAGGAACCTGACTAAGACCTTCTCGAATCGGCAGGCCGGCGGAATGGCAAGAGCGCGCACAGGTCCTGGCCAGGATGAGCCCGGTTAAGTTTGGCCGTTCAATGGGCCGAGGACTGAGCCTGAGGGTTGTGGGCAGGCTACATGCTCCAGGCAGGTTGCTGCTGTTGAGACATGTAAGTATGGGACCGGGCCTGAAGCGAAGGGTTTTGGAACCGGAATCTAGCGTCTGGACACAGAGTGTGATTAGTCTCCTGTCTCGAGAGTGAGAGCGAGGGTACTGGGTGCTGCTAGGGGCGGACCGTACCATGAGAGTCAACATCTTCATACTCCATCTTGATCACATCCTTGTCACCGTGGCCCACATTGATGCTGTAACAGTCTGTATTTTTCAAGGGCAGTAGGGAGTTGGGATCCTGTGCGGTATCGTAACTCGCATTGTATTCCTCATTAGAAAGGAAGGGGAAGCCGTGCGGATTGGCGTTGCCACTTCTGCATTTCCTGAGGTCATCAGTGTATACTGAGGGGCTGACCAGAGTGCTGCTTTGTGGTGACAAAGAAGTGGGGGTGGAGAGAATGGAGGTTGAGAGAGCCGTATCAGGTGTAGAGTAAAGCGACGAGGTCATTGAGACGCCCATGTTCTCCTTGAGTCGCATAAGCTCCTCCTCGAGGGCCTGGTTCCGGCGCAGAAGCTCCTGGACTGTCTGATCACGGCTCCTCCCACACTTGAGCTCCTTCACCTCGCGCTCCAGGCGGTCAATGCGCTCCTTGGTTCGCGCCCGAATAGCCCTTTGAGCCTCTCGGTCGTTGGCTCTCTTGCGCGCGAGTTGTGCGGGTGTGAGAGTAGAGGCATGTGGTTTGGCTGTTGTTGTTATGTGTCAGTTATTTATTGTTTGCCATGAGTGTTTCAATCGAATTGCCTTGCCACTCGGACACGATGTATGCATTTATGTTTTTCGCTTTTTCTGTACCGCGTGGCAGCTTAGACTTTTCTTGCTTACCCTTTCGCTTAGAGACCTCTGCGGATTTGGCTGCTGATGGGCGGGCCATGTTGTAGGTGTCGATATTTGGTGAGAAGTAGGAGCTTGTGTCTGAGTCGGCTTAGGATATCGGCGAGAGTAAGGAGTATGTTGCCTACACGTGTTGATTCGTGATTGTTATGGCGGTCTGTTGGGGTTAAAGCCTCTTTTCACCTCACTAAGTTGTCATAGGGTGTGGGTCAGCTGAAATAAAGCAAAGCACAAACGGCGGGGCCTTCTACTTTCAACTAACGGTTATCTCTTCAGGGCCGGCATCCCGGAACCTGTTCCTGCCAATGGTGGCCGGGCCCCAATCTCAGCCCTCAGATCATAGTGTGAACGGTTAAGACGGCTGAACCGTTTTACACACTTTATCCTTGTCAATAGGCTATTATGTACTCGACATCCTGTGGCTTCGAAACTTTCAAACTTCGATGGACCTTTCAGGTTATGTCAGGCAAGCCAAGTTTGTATTGTAAAAAGGCGGTCTAAAACCCCCTGCATTGATGTAGGTATCCTACTTACCATGGCCAGGTGACCTAGGCGCCGCCGAACTACCCATGATCTTTTACATTAGCTTTCGTAGCTCACAATACCAGAAGCTTCCTCACCGCCATCTTCTTTATAAACGCCATCCCTATCAAATCAGCATTTGCTTCCATCAGACGTTTCCCGTCCTCCCCAAATCACAAGCCGAGGCCTCAACATATCTGCGCGGGTATTTCCCAACTGAAACCGAAAGACACTAGTACTCATATCCTTGGCGTATTTCTCTACTTTTTACTCCCGAAGAGCCTGGCCCCAGAAATCCTTTCACTGTCACGAAGAACAATTGTGTACACCGGCATCGCTATATGGCTAATCGAAGGGCTCGTCGCTGTTTGCGTGACGTTCTCTTCCACCTTCGATGTACCATCTATATCGCCGAGAATGATTAGATTCATTCTGCGCTCATATATTCTCTGGCGAAACAGAAGGATATTGCAGCCAATCGCCAAGTCTCTGCCCAGATGGAGCTTAAGATTGCTGGCGAGGAGGAAGGAGATCAGCCGAGGCATTAACGACTAGAAGAGGTCGAGATGATGAAGATTCGCCCCAGTATATCAACTTTGCCAGCAATGCTGCCAGATTTGCAGATTGGCCTACCTGTCGTTTACTTTGTTTTCGAAAAACTAGCATAGCATCAGTCCGGTATGATGTAGCCTATTTTCAAGTCAGTCATAATAGAGAGACTCTATAAAGTGCCAATGCCCGAGAAGGACGTCGAAGAACTGAGACTATCTTGATTTGGCAGGTCTATTGGTACGCTTGAGCTCTCTGACTCTTCATATTACCTATCTAACGTGCCTACAGGCCCTCTCAAGCATCTTCTTGAAGATGCCAAAATGAGCTACATCCTCGACACTTGTCACAATACCACAATTTACGCCCCAGCATGGAAGAAGGTCGGCGTGGTTATTGGAGCATGTGGCAACAGATTGCTAGAAGACCAATCAGACCAATGGAAATTATCATTCTAGCGCATGAAGCGAAGCACAATATGTTGAGGGATATTAACGGGTATCTGGACCGAGAACCCACAAAGTGGTATGCTTCTTGGGGTATTCCTCTTCTCCGTGGTTGCCTTTTCCACGGGCCATCAGGAACTGGTGAAAGTTTCTCCTTTTCCCATCGCTGGAGTTTTTGGTGTCGACATACTCTCGGCCAAGTGGATCTGGCTGTATTGATTACCAGACTTCGTCACCGGTGTGTTAAACACATTAACACAGCTGGCCTACCCCGTTCCAACGATGACGACTACGAAGAGGTTGAGGAGGACACCAGAGAAGAGAACGGCGAGGACAGAGGAAGGCACGAGGGTGAGAGAAAGAGCCGCAGAAGAGGCAGAAGACGAGACTGCACAAACAACAGGGGTACGGAGAATATCTTCTTTGTGTAAAAGTATTTCACTCTCTAGACTTCTCGACGCCGTCGATGGTGTTGCTTCGCATTAGCATCGAATCTCCATCATGACAACCAATAACGTCAAGTCACTTGGCGAAGCTCTTCTTTGGCATAAAGGTCGGCTTCAAAAACGCGACAAGTGTACCGGCGACAGAGCTCTTCTACCGCTTATACGCGGTTTCGCAAATGAAGCGGTTCCTACGGCCAAGACGAGACCTGCACTACTTAAGGTCCTGAACAACAGCATGTATAGTCTCGTGGATACCGAAGGCAAAGAGGCAATTCGGTCAATCGATCAGGTGAGGAAGATCTCACAAGAGTTGGGGGAGCTCATCCCCAAGGGAACCTTTTGGGCAGAAACTCAGGGTTTCTTGCTTAAGCGGAAGAAGAGCCCCCGAAAGGCTTGGGAAGAGGCCACTGTATGGACTGAGGCAGAAGGAGCTCAAGTCCAAGGCTTTCATTGTTCACTGAAGCCAAAAGGGGTCCTTTGGAAGAGGTGGGAGGTATGGAGGACTCCTGAATAATATCCTTATGTACAGACCCTGATATTTTCTTAGCCAAGATACGACGAGGAAGGGCATGCGGTGATATATGAATCCACTTGGCTCGGAGTTCTTGATTAAGTTCGATGCCAGCCTGCGCGGAGCCACCAAGGGGTATGCGCAGGATCTGTTTGACAAGCGAAATTTGTGATTAGCGTGACAACTAAACGAATCTATGACGGCTGCGAGTGCCTATGATCTGGTGTCCTTCTGGCTAGGTAACATACTTTGGAGCGATACGCTAGCTCATCTTTACGATGCATAGACTGCTCAAGTCGATCAACGCGACCGGCTCAGACGCGTCCCTTGCTCTGCGGTATTGTGGCAGTATACCCTACCAAGGGAAAGGTGCACCCAACCCTCTTTTCGCTATTCTCTACTTCTCACTGATTATATCGAAGCAGGCCTTCCTGTTTCCCGATAACGCTCGTAGCTCTCCTAGTCCACTGTTGCTCAGGTAAGACAGTCCGGGTTTATATACAACTGTACTGGGATCAAGTGGAGGGGTTGTGACCGTGGGATGAAACCAGTAGATTGTCTACCGAGGCGTTCCTGTAAGGGCCGAGAACTTATTCACTTGCCTGATGGATTAGGGTGTACCTCGTTACCCTGATTATCAAATGCAGGTGTTGTATTTTCATTTCCATGGATCACGGGCAAAGTATGACTTTTTGGGCTACGTCATGTTGCTCCTATTACCCCGCATGACCCCGCGTCCAGTCTTTTGGATACAGGGAGACAGGGTCCTGAAGCAGGGGATACGAATTTACACATTAGCAGTAGCCAGTTCTACGGGCCTTTTATGGTGCTATCCCTAGCCATGTTTCACAGTGAAGGATCCAGGGCCCGGTACTAACCAAGTGTCTAGTTCATGTCTATTTACGCTTGACAAGCACACAGTTCTCGCCTTATATATGAAACTAGAAATCCTTATTCACAAACACACTGCTGATTCAGTCGCTGGCCAGATGTTATCAATGCCTGGTCAGTCACCTACGTTCTCGACATCGCTCAAGCCATGGTGAACAGCATGACACAATCTGAGTTCAATTCCAGGTAAGTAATCCCAGAATCACGCCGTCTTCTCAAGATATTTTCTGTCGGTTCAGCCTGCTTGGCAAGGCATGATAGAAAATTGAACCGAACATTGGTATGGCAATCAAAGTCTGGCTATGCCGACCAGCCGCCTGAACGCACAAACGACCAAGTTGGGCTATGATTGCAATCCGGAAACGAAAATCTTTGCATCGTGAAGGTCGAGACCACTTTTCGTCAGTGACAGGATAACGTGCGCGGGTGAAATCATATCTCTTCACCTGAGATGTCACGGTCGGACGTTCTGGATCGATACTACCTTTGACCATCCTAAGAATGCTACGTGGCCAGATCTTTGTCTACAGAAGGAGAGCTCCATTTGTAATCGGTTTCGAGAATGGCGAACATGGCATCTGCGGCAGGTTTGGATTCATCAAGATCTAGAAGATTGTCCGCAATTCTGATGCAGACTATGAGAACGCAGAGCTGAGGCAGCTAGAGGACAACAGACGGCCCTGGGAAGTGATTGCGGGTATGGGATACTTGCTTGAATTAACGCCTCGAGAATCGGAAGCTGTTCTCTCATGTTGATCCAGACGGGGGAGTGGGAGAGGACACCAACTCACAGGGCGAGCTGGCCCGAGAGAGACCAGACCGAAGCCGACAGCGCGAAAGTCTAGGAAGCAATGTTCCCTGCTGGGTTGTGGCTTGAGACGATGGTGTGATGAACCGGACAAGCCATCGGGACCATCGGGAACCGATCGCATGGGAAAGGATCACCTACACCGCTTAGATCTGGCTATCATGACTGCCTGGCAGGAATTCAACGAGCCCAAACCGTGTGGACCACGAAACATGACATGTCGGGACCGCAACGCGCTGGCAGGGAAGCTTGGGCATCCCAGTCTCCGACCCTTTTGTGATTCCTCTTCAATAAAAAGAGTAATAACTAAAGGCTCATTCTTAGAGTGTCAGGCAAGAGTGGAGTAAGCCTTGTTTTGGGTCAGCAATTGGACAAGAGGTCATGAGATTGTTATTGTTTCAACCCCCCGAACTACCTAGGCTAAATCCAGTAATTCCAAAGTGTTCTCTTAGGTTTCCGCTTGACAACCAAGACACGCCATGCCTCATTGGGTAATTCCAATGTGGTGCTTAGGCCACTGCGCAGAAGATCTCCTAACCTAAGAGGTCAGTCTTTGCGATCTGTTTAATTAGCTTGATCAGCTGGAATGGTTGCTGTAACCTTGTCCCACATTTCGTCCCGTGTTCCTGGGAATAAAGTTTGGAACTTCCAAATCCGGATAAAACAAACTGCCAAGTGACACATAGCCAAGATCCGCGGCACACCGTTCATAGCTCCCTGCAGCTCATATTCCCGCATAACAACAGCAGAAGACTGCAGCGTCGACGTCGACCCAAGCCGTGTTGTCAATGTACGCTCCCTCACTGCGACGAACGGAGTAGACAGCAAGCCGTCAGAGGAAGTTCCTGGTCTCTGTCTGCCGAGGGTTACCCCGCCTAAGAACGCTGAGGCCACGGGCGGCAGTATATCGTCTTCCACCCATGGTCTGGTGCGTACGGCGTGTTTCAGGGCATCCTCATGGCCGGCTTCCGGGTCCAATACGCCGTGGACAAGGCGCCAGACGTGGAGTACAAGGCCAACCTTTCTAGGACCGAGCTATTCCAGATATCGCTTGCCCGGTTACAGGGTGCACGACGACTGCAATCCGCTACCAAAGAGTTTGCGTCATCAGATTAACGCTGTAAAGCAGACGTTTGGGCTCACCTGGGGCCGCGGAAGGGAATACTTTAACGGCTTTGCGGGCGTCTTTACCCAATATGGCTACTCGATCTGGTGGTAAGTGGCCAAACTCTGTATCCGGGGCGCCAAGGACAGGAAATGGCTCCTAATGATTGTCTCAGCGCTCAGTGAGCGGCTTCCGCCCTTCTCAGAAGCTGCTCACTGCCAAGAGGATGTAGTGCGGAGGCAGAAAGCTGGGAGAAAGCTATCTCGAAACTGAATCAAAAGTGTGCCGTGTCCTGGACAGCAGCTCCGATAATTATGGGGATTACTGCCGCCTATAAGATTGAGCTTTAGGCTGCGGACACACGTGATGAATGAGAACACGATATTCTTATGCAGCGCCGATGAAAAAGTCTGCTATAGGCATGGCGCCATCCTCACTGTATAGCCTGTTCCATAGCCCTGCCGTAATGCAAGTCACTCAGTCAATGGAGAGGAGCTGGGGTCAATTGTAGCTATTCAATCTAGTTATGTCAAGCCAATTGCTATATCCACATCCGGCTCTCTCAACTCGCCCCCAGCATCATCGTCGACAAGGATGGCTTTGTGATCGTCAGTCCAGGGCATCGTTTTCACCCAGGAAACCGCGCTACAAATATATATACAGGACGCATTTGCGATTTACTCCCTGGTCGAGTTGGTGTTGTAGAGGTATTGGTGCGATGTCGGTAAGCTCTGGAGGCTCACGAGCTCGCGAAGGATGAGCTTGCACAAGCCGTCTGGGTAGTAGAAGTCGCTCCTCTTGGCGAGGCGCCCGACGTCATAAGATGCCTTGTCCGGGTCAACTTAGTAAACAAGGTCATGGAGGTCACTACCAGGGTTAGACAGACATGTTCTATTCTGTGATGTTCGCCATGAGTTGGTTCCTGTTGAAGAATCACTCAAGAGACACCCAATACTTTGTGATTGATGGCCTTAGCATCGATGACTGGGCATTCTACAGTGCCGATACATACCTAACCTACTAGCTACCCTCTTCAACCTTCCCTCCATATTCTTACTCCCGAAGATCTAAATAGTTCATCTTCTAGTTTCCCTTCCGACCCTCTACACCACCGCTTGACCCACCAAGGCCGCTACTGAGAGGAGAAACAATCCGCCAAGTTTATTGGACATAATGAGCAATAACAGCATTGAGTTGAACATAAGAACACCAGCGTGTGTAAGACCGTTCTCGGTCGCTGTAGCCTACATCGAACGGCTGATGCAGATTTAAAAAAACATGTATCCAATGAGGAGGGGTTACATTCAGGTACCTACTAAGCTAAAGAGCTTGATTAACTTAGTAGAGTACACTTTAGATGTTTAAAATATCCCCCCGCATCGATTGCAAGAAGCTTTGTGTATCATGGAGAAATTCTTTGTGCAATTGACACAAGTCAATTATCTCTGGTACCATCAAATGCTCCCAGAAACATCCAAAATATGACGATATTAATATTCGGGCACAATCGTTCTCCGGAGTTCCTTTGTAAATTTCGTGAACGATATCAATAAGTGCTCCAAGATGTTCTTTTCGAGGAATAAAATGACAGAGCAGCTGCTTCGTGTAGTATAGCGAGGCTTGCTTTAGAGCCTCCATGCCATATCTCTCCGCGAAAACGTAGACCTTGGCATTGAGTAAGAGTTTTGGCCGATAATAGTGCTCCATATCCGAATCTGTTTCAGGAAGCCAGTCAGAGTCACTCAAGTAGTTTTTTTCAGGCCATAGTTGTTTGAAGTTTACGAGTGTGCGTCCTATTTTCTTAAAATTAGGGGGTTGAAAGCTAACAACGCCGGGGTCCGAGCTAACGCAGGCACGATCAATATCAACCATGCACACACGTAACCAGCGCCTCACATCAACTAGTAAGTACTAATATCAGTACAGGGTCCCCAGACCGCCATTTAACAATGTGAACGTGGCCTGTCTGACATAATCTGAAAGGTCCGTTACGGTTGAACATTTTAAAGTCTCACGATGTTGAGTACTCCGTACTTAACAGCCCATGGACAAGGATAAAAGGTGACAAAGGGTTCAGCTGTCTCAAGCGATCACATTAGGATCTGAGGGCTGAAATTCGCGCCCGGTCACCATTGGCTGGAACAGGCTTCAGCCCCCAGCTGGACTGATCAGCAAGTAGATCAGAACAGATTGGTCACTGAATTTCTTAGTAAGAAGTACTGTCCAGGGGCTCTGGATAGCCCCCGAAGACGCTTACCTGAATAAACATAGCGTTGGAATAGACTCGCGGGGAATAGCCACAATTGCCGAAAACCTCAGCCAAGGAGTGGATATAAGCTTTTGGAGACTTCCCCTTAATCTTCGATCGGTCGAGATTACCGACGTTAAAGCCATAGGCATCTCTATTGAGTGTATTAATAACGTCCTAGATGAGAGCTCTGATCGTCGCATGTTGATTGTGGAACGGACCTGGAGCCAGGTGCCTCGTCAATTTCAAGTTGGGGATATACTGTATCCTCATCACCCAAGTCTCCGACGTCAATATCACAGGTCCGGAAGAGGCTTGTGACGTGCCAGCATCCCACGAGGGTGATTAGATCGCCATCCAAGCTTCTCCCAATCCCAAGCACGATTTCTGAGACAAGGGGGTTTGCAATCTTTGGTGGCCTAGTTGTGCACAAGCCGCACCGCGCTATTCGGCACTTCAATGACAGACTTCCCAGCAAGATTTGGGTTGCAAACTTTTACCCAGGATCGCCTACATACCGGTATAGTATACCTTTCATGAGTTTCATTATAGATGTCGATCATAAACCAGTATCGTGTATCAAGTCGTTGTTGAGAGTCATTTCTCAAGTTCCTAACAACAAAGATATGTTTTACGCGACCACCTTGTTGGATATGACTACCTAACCGGCATTTCTGCAGAGTTTATGATGATTATAAAAGACTGAAGTAATAAGAGTCGAGAAGTTGGTATGAAGAAGATAAGTGCTTTTTTCTAACAGCAGAATGACGCTATTGTCTATCAGTTCTTCAAGGCTGGAAGAGAATTTTACATGACAAGGAGAGACTGGGACAATATGCTTAGCGGTCTGTGAGCCGTGCTTAATCAGAAATATCTCAAGATATAGATGGCAGACCTCTTATGTCATGCTTGCCAAATGCTTTAGAGCGATCTTTCGACTCTGTTTCAGAGGATTTCTTTGAAATTGTCAGGCAATAGACAGGCCTCTACTTTGCATTAGTTGCTCCAGCACCATTTATACTATTGATTGATTTTTATTTCCTCGACAACCTTAGCTACTTGACTCAAACCAGGCCTCGGTCCATAGCTGCGTTAATGTGTTTGTTTTCCCCAGGTCTGCAAGCATGGCCAGTAATTCAGGTCTAAACCATGATTAGTTTTATGTCACCATCCGCTTAATGGCCAGCTCTCAGTCTATAGACTCCATCTTGCCTGCCGTGAGATACCTTGAGACTGAAATGAGCTATGTCTGAGATATCATACCGGGTGGAGCATCTTGGGACTACACTATGGCAGAAACTATCTTTCATTGACTCAAATTATCAGTCACCGGCAATCTATACTCATCATAAGGCCCCGTGAACGCTAAGACTTGATACTCCATAAGAGCAGGGCAGGGCTAGGTTGCCAGGAATGGGGCTGTCTCCTAGAGGTCAGGCCGACATACGAGATAAGTGCCTTAGTCACATTCAACATGTATCACTTCCACCTAACCACTGTCCTTCCGAATGCCTAATACCGCCAACCAACTGATCACGCCACTGTGGTATTAGCCTGCCTTTAAACTGTGGTCCAGCAATGTCAGAACGACCTGCAACGTCACATGCATACAGCTTTGAATTCTACGACAGCGGCAGACATGGTTTTTGAGAGAAAAGGCCTGGAAACGTTAGCCTTTATATTGAATAGTGGTATTGAGTGGAAGAACTCAGGACGTCACCAGATTAACGTTGGCGCGTCATTGATTCCTTCCTTGTCAGTACGACCTCGGGATGCGCCAGAGATGCCGTTGATAACGTCGAGGTATAGGGTCCTCGTGGTGAGTCAATGATCAGGAAGTTTACTAAGGCCACGTATACTTGAGACTCTCCGACTTCCAGCTCGAGACATAAGAATTGATTTTAGTACATAGGATTAGGCTCTCTCTGCACCAATACACCAAGAAGCTCGGGATAACGCAATGCACTTATTAGTATAAAAAGAGGAACAAGCACATTCATCTTATACCAAGGCCAATAAGCCTCATCCACCCACTTAGCCAACCTCTGCACCCCTAAACAGCCTTTTAACACACTAATTATATCACTGGTATATCCATCTACTTAGAGGGAGAAAAGCGGCCTGAGGTCTGAGTGAAAGTCTGCTGACATTAATATTATTTGACCTCAGCGCAGCATGGAGTCGTCATCCTCGTTATCTCCCTCGGATGAGCCAAGTCATTGTTCTAACATGTTGCGGTTGAGTAGGTGATGTTGCGCTAGTTAAATACCCTTGGAATCAGGTCTGTGAAAAATATCACCTGTGTTTGCAGCCTAAAGGTTAACCTTATAGGCCGCAGTCAAGCCATACTATGATAATCTGGTTTTGTTTATAAGATCCCGTTAATTATTCTCTGGTATCTCATTTGGAAAGTCGCGAGTCTTGACAATATACATACGCCCTCTTCTCAATATTCGCTCATCGTTATCATTTGTTGTTTTATTTTAGATATGTTAGGTTTATCATGGTATTGATGTCTAAGTTGTGAGCTAGAAGTGTTATTTACAGTTGAGACTTGTGTCTGAGAGCTTATTCCGGCAGAGAGAACCTAGGTAGTTTTCGTCGCGCTGCCCTTATCTTCTCTTCCGTGACGATGATAACCTCTCGGACCAAGCGAGGATGTTGACTGAACCTCACCGATAGCTTCTCCTGCATTGTGGCCGGCGTTATCGATCGCGACTGTGTCGATGTTTTCTAAGTGAGCTCTTTTTCATGATCATGTCATACCTCAGTTTTCCTGAGATCAAGGCTTGCGCCACTGTATCGAAGGAATTTCAAGACATTTTAATCCCGCAACTATTCACATATGCCAAGTTCCTGGACACTCTTAGAAGGGCTAGTCAAAGAACTGCAACAGTTCATGGGCGCACTCGAACAAAGACCTAGAAAGGCTGCCCGCCAGATCTAGAATCCAACGAGCAGTTCATTTTGAATTTTGACTACCCGGGGCCAAAGCCCACTAGGTTTGAGGTCGATTCCTGGTACATCAATCTGCTTCATAGCATTCTCATCAAAGTTCCCCAGCTCCTCGAGCTCTATATCTTAGATCGACAACGCTTTTATCGAGGCATGAGGTCTAGAGATGGTATATGAATCAGAGCATTATATTCCGGCGGTCTTCGGGAGACAGAATCAAATCCCCCATTCTATAGAAAGTACATTCCCCAAATTCCTTCCGTAATATAGGAGCATAAGCCTGACTTTAACGCTAGCGAGCATTGTGTAGCAGGCTGACTGCTGAAGCTTTCGAAAGTATGAAGTGGCGACCTTTATTTATTTCTCCAATAGAATATGGCCCATACATGGCTTGTGTTGGAAGCTTGCGGACCAGTAATGTGCTTCACGAATGAAGAAGCTTGTTGCTTGAAACAGACCCATATCTTAAGAGCACTCTGAATTCTCCTGAGTCATTGAAGGTTCCTCTCCCTAATGCCCCAATGCATGACCAACCAAACAGGTAGACATGTATCACATATTTATTACATGTAATCAGGAATACTACAGCAGCAAGCACTGGCATCTTCCTCCTTAGAACAATAAGCTCTATGTTAATTCTACAGTCGATGCTTTGGAGTGCGTGAAGCTACATTGCAAGCAAGTGAAACGGTCAAAATAGACCTCTGACTTGTTGGAGAGTATATTTTCTGAGTTATCGACCAAGCAGCTTCCTTCAGTTAGCTCTCTGTATGTCATACTCCGTACGTCAAAACGGGTCGATGTTTATATATACTATACAGTCTCATAGAATAGGAGGTGAATACTGTGGGAAGGCAATTGCTAACGCGAGTTAATGCATTTATCCACATCTGCCCTGGTCAAATTCAGCCTGGTTCTTATTCAGGTATAATGATGAATTAATGCCGAGTGAGCTACCCTGTTTAGGTCTAGGTTAGTATCCCGGTTTTGCAACCAACCATCTTACACGACTCACCAGTGGAGCTTTGATATCGATTTGATGTTGACTCAGGCGTTGGAGAATTCTCTTGGGCAAGCGAAAGTCATGTACATATCGAGACACGAGGCTCATCAATATCGCTTGTCGCAATCGGACTGATTGAAAAGTGGCACGACACGCTACGTGTATCTAAAATATATAGAGGCTGGCTATATCTCCACAGATCGCGCCGGCGAGGCCATTTTAGCTAGCAGCCTTCCAGATAGCCCCAGAGAGTAAGGAATGAAATTGTTTACGTGGAGATTCTCCTCTGTTTGTCCTGGGTTATTGGCAGAGAAAGAATCGTCAAGCTTTATTGATGTGAGAAGCTCTTGAACCATTTGGGTATCGGTCCAAAGAAGGAGGGTCTCATCAACATCTGAAGGTAATATTCTGACTGATTTAAGAACGATGTTAAAAGGCCATTGATACCGAAGAAGGTCCTCAGGCGCCGGGGCTCCAGAGACGGCATTTCGTCATTCATAAGGCAGCCGGTTGGGTATGGTTGATTGAAAGGCCTTCCGGGCGTGGACTTACAAAGAGAAGCTGTCAAGTTCCCACCTTGTGTTTGTTTCCAATGCTTGAGCTTCGTTCTGGGTATAGGTAATGAGGGCGGATCCCCATTCCAAGATATTGCCCTTTCAGGAGCGAGGTCTATGGAGGGATTCAGCAAGCAGCTCATCTGGCCCATCCTTCAAACAATCCGATATCTAGATGTGAGAACCCCCGGAAGACATCTTCCGATGTGGACTTGCATCCGATTGGGGGTATGCATGTACGCCGGGTTTACTATTTCATTGCAGCTTGGCGAGGAGTTAAAAGCTGCACATGGGGAACGACATTCAGAATTATATAGAGCAAGCCTCTTCATTGCGGACTTCATAGTGAGAGAGACAGATTTATTCAGAAACATGATTTAACGATCTCAGAGCACCAAGACTGCCACCGAGTCTGCCGAGGTCCATACCATCAGAAGGAGTGACATAGAAGGCTAAAGCGATGATGATGTAAAGGCCCACAAGCATAGCACCCTCGAGATAGTTAGACATCCCATCCTGAATGGTGCGTGTGACGACAAGGACGGCCACTGCGAAGGCGACAGTTTGGACTGTAGTTGTTATGTCAGAAAAAGTTAAAATAAAGGGTTGAAGACGTCAAACTTGCAGGTCTCAAAATGAAGAGTCATCTCAGCGCCAATAATCCAGCCAACAATGACAAGGAAGGGAGCAAAAAGGAGGGCAATCTGGATTGAAGAGCCAGCGCCAACATTCATGACAAGGTCCATCTTGTCACGGAGCGCAACAAAAACAGCGGTGACGTGATCTGCGGCAATGCCAACGATAGGAATCAAGATCAGACCAATGAACGCCCGGCTAATTCCGGAGGTCTTGACAAGATCGTCAATGCTGTCAACGAGATAATTGGAGCAGACGGCGACAAGAACGGTAGTGACACAGAGAACGGCAATAGCGGCTATGGGTCCAATAACAGGCTCCTCTGGCTCAACCTCCTCGCCGTCTTCGTTCTGGTTCTCGGTATCGAACAGGTTGCTGTGTGTTCGGAGCTGGAAGACGAGATATAAGACGTAGAGCAGGAGAAGAATGATGGCAGTGCCACGAGAAAGTGTGAGGATGCTCTGGGCCTTCTCCTTGGAACCACTCCGGTCAATAACTGCGTAGAGCTATGAAAATTAGTCTAGTCGTAGTGTGAGCTTGACTCAACATACAGCTGTCGGGATGATAAGCGAAGTAGAAGACAATGTCATAAGAGAGCAAGTTGTCTGGGCAGTGGCTGAGGAAAAGTCCTGCTCTCGTCCATTACCCGACTCGCCTCGATGGGTAATACCGCTAAGCAGAAAACACGTTCCCATAACCAGAAGAAGGTTAGAAAGAATGCTTCCAAGAATTGAGGCCTGGACAAGCTCGATCTCGTTTCGCTGGAGAGCAACAATGCCCATCTAAAAGGATGGTCAGCCGTCGTGGACATGGTAAAGCTCGGGAGCTTCATACAATCAATTCCACGGCGTTTCCAAAAGTAGCATTCAGGAGTCCACCAAGGGTTTCACTGATCTTCATAGAGATCTGTTCAGTTGCAAAAGATAGGACAGCGGCGAGAGGGATGATAGCGACAAAATTGATAGTGAAAACAGAAGTTGAGCTCCACTCTAGCTTGCCAGCAATGATGCCAAGAGGCACCATGACTAGGAGAAAGTTGACATAGTCTATCGGATGGTGTAAGTAATAGAGGCGACTGAATATCACCCAGCATGAACGTACTGCTTAGAAGAGTAACCTTGGCGATGTTCCAGAAGCTCCTTATGGCGAAGTTGCTGTTGTCGATACGGGGGATATGCTTCGAGCCGCGGAGAGAAGTCACAGTACTCGAGTCGGGGCTCAGGCAGACTTGGCCTTGAGCATTTCCGGCATTATCATGAGGAGCCACCGAAGAACCGTCATTAAGAAGCGGTTCATTCTCGCCCACAGCTCTATAGTTCACTAATCTGGCCGACATTGATCCTCTAGTCTGAAAAATGCAAGATAGAAAAGTTGTGAGTCAGAGTGATTGATGAGAAGTGGCTGGTCGTTCATCGAGTGGCAGAGGAAGTGGTGTTTAAATACTACCCTAGAGACCCGGCATACTACAAAATGGGAAAGGCTAGGGTGGAAACAGCCTCTAAGTCAGCCTTGATGGGCATGAAAAGAAAAAAAGGCTACTACTGCGTCCTCCAAGGCAAGAAGGCCGCCCCAAATCTACTCCAAAAGGATTCACGCGGAAATGCCCATCCACAGAAAAGAGGGAGAGCATTTTGGACACAACACATGACATGATGAATACCTAGATGAAGCAGCGGGATCATAACGCACGATGCAGCCCAGTTCACCCCACTCACACGGGGCAAGGCGTTCACGTACACGCCAGCCAAAGGCATACGCAACAGGAGGTTTTGGAAGTTGATTCCAATGACCCAGAACTCATGTTAGCATAAATTTGACCCATCGACAGTCGACGTATTGGTCCTAAGGTGACTTGTCTAATTAGAGACACATGTCCACGACATCAATATTCACCGCGCTCCATGTCCTGAGAAGTATCCTATAACATCCATTCCATAAAGAGACGAAAAGTATGGAGAATCGTAATGCCTTGTTTTATCCGCAGTTCACACCGCAACAATTAGACCTGCCATGCCATATGATCACCCTATATCTTTTTAACACTCTATATCCTCCTAGAATGCTTTGCTCGTTGGTGCCTTGTTCGGAAGAGACTTTTGCGGAACTATCAAGCAGGGGCAGGCATTATATAGGGGCGCAGTAAAGCGCGAAACGAGAAAGTCCAGTCAAATCAGCCAAGGCTTCTGGCTCACCAGATTGCAAGGCATACAGATCGGAGACTTCCAAACCTAGACAGATTGCTGGACGTCCTTCGCCTCTAAAATCAAGGTTCTGTTCTACTCTTCTGACTACCTAGATGGGCTGTCACTACCTCAACGCCACGCCGAAAATGTATCCTGAGGAGAAATTTACCCTCAGCTCCTTGCTAAATGGTTCCTATCTGGTTGGGTACCATGGTAGGTTATCATTTTCAGGGAGCACAAGTGAGTGCGCCTTGGTGACAGCCTTGATCCACGATAGGCAGAAGTATACATTGATCAATATCTTCTCGTCCACGACGTGGCGCTGCCAATTTGTCACTTATGTCGGCATAGCTCTCAGGTTGGCCATCCTTCTATACGTAGAGCTGAGAGAATATATAAGACACCATTCCGTCGGTGCATTCGCATCGCTCTTCTTATCTTGACCAACAGCTTTATCCACGCAAATAGTAAAAGGCTGCCCAGCACTCGTATCTCCTTTATTTCTGATTGTTATTCCCGACGCCATTATACATCTTATCTCGTGATCCGTAGATCAGTTTCCTTCAACAATACTCATCAATCTTATCTTTCCTTCCCAGTTGGACTCTCAGAACTGAACTTAAGATCGATTTGTCTAATCACCCTTCATCCATACTGGAAACTCAACTTGAAGACTTCTTACTTCACATCCTGTCTAACGTTGAAATCTGATAACACCATAATACCGAATCCTTGAGTCATTCTTACACAATCGCTTGTCGAAAATGAATCTTCACTCCGCTATCATTCTATTCATCTTCCTTTCACAAGGACTCATGTCCGCTACAACTGATTCACTGAATCCGGAGCGTGATGAGTCGGGGCCATGCGCCGAGACTCATCCACTGCACAAACGTCGTGGCGGCAGTCATGGTGGAGGACGAGGCCGTGCATCGGGATCTGGCAGTCAGAGCAGCCATGGCTCTACTGGTGCCGGACGTTATTATGCCGGCGGCTCAGTAAGGCCGTTCAAGGCTGGCGCCGCAAGTCCCGGAGGAATAAGGCCCTACTTAATGGACCGTGCCGCTCTCTTGTTTTGGCCTGGCATGTGGCTCTACGGCGCATACGTTTATCCCTTTAAGGATACGTGTTCCTACCACAACGAGACTATCGATGAGGACGAGAAGCGCTCAGTTATGTGTGGATGCTCGAGGTACGAGAACTGCAATTTCTTCCAAGATGCTTGCAACTTCAGCATCAGGACATAAAGTAACCCCGCTTAGGACTAGTGGGCGCTGTTTCCCAGGCACGTCACGGCTCCGAGCCCATCCGCACCACGCACTGGAAGTTCCCATCCTTGTGTTCTTAGCAAAATCCCATGCACCAAACCTTCCCCTGACTTTCTGAAATCCGCAATCTCCAAAAGCTCAGCCTCCATTCACGGCTGCTTCGTTCCCAGGTTCCGGTTAGACGCGATAATCTGTACCTCGGGAGTCTTCACATTTTTTGCCCCCCCCCCCCACCGTATGCCTGCTGATAATGTAATCACACATCACTTCCGACACCACATTTAACGAACTTGCGAGACATTTGAAGTTAAAAAAAAAGGTGTGGCCATGGCTACTTGGCGGGCCACGAGGCAAACAAGGCAATAATAGAGAACAAACCACTTTATTGATACTAAAAGGCTTTAAGCATTTCCCTCGACTCATTGCCTCTTTCATTCTACCTCACGCTTTAGTCCTGGCTATAATCAACCTCTCTTCATGACGCATTCTATTTGATCGTCACTGATACAATGGACCGTATCAGGAGCTCTGTGCAAGTCTTGCTTGCTCCTTTATTACCTCTCTTTTCCCCTACACTTTTACCAGGCTTCTTACTGAGCGCCCATGCAGTATTGTTTATGGCAGCTGTGGTGTGGCGTCTTTTGAAACATCATGAACATAGAAAATGGTGCGAGAGGGAAAGACTACAAGTATCGAGGATGACACTGACTAACTGTTCCTTATCATAGTTCATCGAGCACAAAAACGACCGAGCTAGAAGGCATCATTGGGGACAAGGCAGGCAATGGAGATATCGCCAACCCAAGGCACAATTGCCATCAGATTGGAGTCTAGGTTCTCTCTGCCGGAATAAGCTCTCAGCCACAAGTCTCAACTGCAAATAACACTTCTAGCCCACAACTTAGACATCGATACCACGATGACTGACCAATGGCTACAGCAAAATGCTGATATCATGAAAACCTAAAAGATGACTCATTTGCCCGCCATCACGGGTTATAAGAAGGTGCCTCTGATATGTCTCCCGAGACGACCGAACGCGAGACAACAACAGCGCAATATGGCGGCACCTAAACGAAAGCTCGTCTGTACGGCATATCGGGATGAATTCCAACGGCAGTACATCAATGGACTTTCCCTCAACCTCAGCGATGTCAGAGATCACCAACGGACTCTCAGGAACGAAGATAGCTTCAAGGCCATCGTAGCTGCAAGGGACGAAGTTTTCAGATTGGAGTCAATCATGTAACGCGGCATCAAGCAATTCCTCCTCAGAAGCGCCCAAAGAAACTGTATGTCAGAAAAGAAATGGCCAGCCACACAACGAAATGATGCGCCAGCCAGAGACGAGACCCATCTCACAAGACCAGCTTGTCGCGGAGGTCAAAAGCATCTACGCAGGACTGGTCATGGTTGAGACAAAGTGCATCGAAGTTGGCAATGCCCGATCATCCAACACTGATGCCAATTCAAAGCTCAACAACGAACAATGGCAAGCTTTGATTGCACTTCACCGGACCCTCCTCCATGAGCATCATGATTTCTTTCTTGCAAGCCAACACCCCTCCGCCAGCCCTGCTTTACGAGGATTAGCATCCAAGTATGCTATGCCTGCTCGTATGTGGCGACACGGCATTCACTCATTTCTTGAGCTTCTCAGACATCGTCTCCCTGCCTCTCGAGAGCACATGCTCACCTTTCTGTACTTGGCTTATAGTATGATGGCCTTGCCATACGAAACTGTGCCTGCTTTTGAGGATACATGGATCGAGTGCCTCGGAGACCTTGGAAGATACCGCATGGCCATAGAGGACGACGATATCAGAGATCGTGAGGTCTGGACTGGCGTGAGTCGTCACTGGTACAGCAAAGCATCTGATAAATCCCCTACTACGGGTAGACTTTATTACCACCTGGCCATCATGGCCCGCCCCAATGCCCTGCAGCAGCTGTACTACTACACCAAGTCCCTCTGTGTTCCCATTCCATTTTCGAGCGCACGAGAAAGTATAATGACGTTGTTTGATCCTGCGCTGAACAACGATACGGCCCATCTTGCCCCCGTTGATGTTGCGTATCTGCGTGCTCATGCCATTCTCTTCTCTGGGAAATCCCGGGACCAGCTTGAAGAGTCTGTACAGAGTTTCACTGATCAGCTGGACAGTCGCATCGCCTCGTTATCCGAGGGATGGCTAGAATCAGGGTCAGTCTATATTGAAGGGTTATTTGAACTAAACTGACTCCAGCAGATACTATATTGCCATTGCTCTTTCGTGCTCTCTACTCGAATACGGTGCTGAATCCAATGTTCTCATGCGGGCCATGTCTAAGAAGTCCGAAGAGACTGATGTCAGCATGGATGAGAGCACAGTCTCCGTGGCTACCCCTGACGATACATTCAAGCTTGCGCTTGACTTTGCAGCCCGGACGATTTCGCGAGTTCTTTATCGCTGGGGAGACACCAATACGTTACCTTTCGTGCATTCAATCCTGGTCTTCATTAACCGCATGACACAGTTACCAGCGGCTATCTCTCATTTGGAGGACACGTACCCCTGGAAGCTGACTTCCACTATGCTGAATATCCTCTTGCTTTCCTGCGAGCCTGGGTATGAGATCCGTGGCTATTTCCGACTGCCGGAAAAGGACCAGCTCCCGCACCCGTTGCCCGAGGACTTTGCCATGCGAGGCATGCTCTACACCGAGGACTACTTCCCTGGCGACTGGTTCAGGAATGACATGATAGATGAGGACGAGAGGTACTTTGAGTTACCGTTTGCCTCGGAAGAGCGCAAGCACCGTATCCTATCCCTCCGATACAAGATTGCATCCTCAGGTACCTGGCTTCTCTGGAATAGAGAAACGTCTAATCTGTCAAAGGGCCGGAAACCTTCTCGGTCGTGGTACATCAAGTGTCGGATCACCATTTGCTCATTTGCGGCCTGCAGGGACAGGTGATTCCAGTCTGGGAGGGTCTGGTGCTTTAACTGTTGAAGGAATCCCTTTGTATTTTTATCATTTGGTTGTGGCCGAGTTCCAGGCCAGTTATCTAAGAATTGATAAGCTCACACTTAGCCCAGGCAAGCACAAGATGATACGAATAACCTGTAGCGGAAGTGCTAATTTTAGCATGTACTTTTTGGATACTTTATCCGAGGCTTTGCCAGAAGTCCCAAGACTAATGAACCTTGTACCACAGTCGCGTCCTTCCTGTCGAGTTTCGATTCCGAACTTAGGACCTGCCACCCCCGATCACCCGGTCTACATACCCAACCTAAACAGATCCAACATTTTCTTTCACACGTGAGTTCCTCGCCAGTTCTTCGAGTTCTAAAATTAAATATCACAGCACTATGGGCGCTCACGAGGTCATAGACCTCACAGGTGATGGCAGCCCACCGACCATATGTATCGACTTGACGAGTGATTCTGATGGTGAAGAAAGCTGGAGTAGCTCTGACCAATCGGCAAGCCATCCCGGGGGGCTCATCCAAATTTCTGCCTTGAATTCAGGTCAAATGAGTTACATTCCGGAGGAACAAGCCCTAGACCAAACAAATGAAAACCTGAACAACCTAGGGGAAACTGTCCCGACTACGGACAGGAGGATAGTCAACTTTGATCACAAGATGACAGTGAAGGATTACCAAGGTTACAAGATCGGCCAAGCTGGGCATAAACGCTCCCAGAAAACAGGTAGCGAGGACAGGCCAACAAAGAGAGTGGCCCACAGAATTTCTGAAGAGGCATCCCCAGGGAAATCTTCTGTAGTAAATCCTAGTAGCGACAGCGATACGAAGAACAGTAAGCGATGGGATTCTTGAAGAAGGTCATGACTCACACTCTCTCTCATATGTATAGATACCCCCGCTATGCGCAAGTGGAACAGACTCGTCAAAGAATGCACTGAGTTGACGCCCTGCGAGTGTAAAATAAAGCACCAAGGCCGATGCGGTAGCGATTGTGGAAACCTGAGTGCTTTGATTCTGTGCGACGATAAAACATGCAGCGTCGAAGAATCAAATTGCAAAAACCGCGTAGCTCAAAACAGCAATGGCAAACTGAAGTTCCTGGTTTCTAGGTCTAGCCCTAGTTGCGGAAAGGAGTTGGCCTGGGTTGGCGACGATATCCAACAAGGTGACGATAGCATCATTGCACAATTCTCCGGGTCAATCCACCACGGCAACGATGTGCGTGATGAGGACGAAATATTGAATGTAAGAATTTTTATTCCCTGTTATCCATTAGTTTCTGACGCTGTTTAGGGCTCTTTCATGATGAAGTTTAAAAATGTTGATTCTTTCCTAGACCCAAGGCAAAGCAACAACATAGCCAGATACGCCAACCACAGTTGCCAACCAAACTGCAAAATAGAGCAGTGGCAAGACTCGGAAGGCCCAAAGCTACTTTTGGTCACCGCCGAGTCAATCAAGAAAGGCGACCCCTTAACCTTTCAGTATGACCTTGATAGGCCCCCGACATCTATCCGTGTCAAGTTTGGCAATAGCACGTATCATCAAGGCGTGTGTTATTGTGCGTCCAGTCAATGCAAATGGCCACCATCTAGGGCGATTGAAGGTGTTGGAGACTGGGTTAAAAGGTCTGGAGGCGGCCAGTTCCTGGGAGTGGAGCCTCAGTCCATTGAGCTAACAATCCCCCGTCACCATCCACATAGACTCTGCATTCACGATGGAACACTCCAAAGTGCTAGGAAGTCATCTATGGATACACGGTCGTCGGTGGTAAGGAATCTTCAGCTGAAAATGGAGCCGATGATCAAGGCAGAATCATATGATTAGCTAGACGCCAACCTTGATGTATGTACCAGGACGGCAGCAGAAAAGTCTTCTCTTGGGCTAGGCTGAACGTGAAGCTGGTCACAGGTAGGCCATCAAATATGGGATTCTTGGCAGAGACTTCTATCATTGCCTTCGTTGTCTTCAGGTAGCAGTGTTTTACTATAGGTATCCTGGTATTTATCAAGAGGTTTATCTTCTGAGTTGCAAAATACTTCTAAAGTGAATCTACCATGCTTCTTCGGATAAGTAAAGGTGCTTATAAACGTAAGTAAACTACGATTGTTGATCTAGATTGGTTGTGTTAGTAAAAGGCTTGTTATACCCAATACCAGTTCCAACTTCTCAGTCCTTGCTGTGTGTATTGCCCCTGTTTATTTCTCCCGTTTTGTGTCTTCTGTGCCTCTATCTTTCCTCTCCAGAGCTGTCTGTGTCACTTGGGGATTCTATGGCCTTTTTGACTTTGCTGTTCTTTTCTCCAGAGGCTCGATCAGTCTCTTCGTCATCGCTAGGACGACGTAGACCAGCAGTGTCAATGTCTTCCAAAAGAACAACGCAACGACGAGGAAGTTTTATGAACAAAGCAGCTAGATCCTCTTCGGTGATAGTAGGATCTTGCAAACTGATGACGTGGATGTCGATGCTAAAAACTCCAGCGATTGCAAAAGAGAAACTTGTACCAGCTGCCACATGCTCCCAGGATCAGGCCGACTTTCTTTCATTTTGGGGCGGAAAATTGTTGTCTTGTGGCGAGTGTCGATGTAGTGGGATGTTTTGGCGCCTCCAAGAAGTTGCTTGATAGTTCTGTAGACATGTTAGATGGGTGATATGAAGAGTTGGAGACCTAAGGCTTACCAGCAGACCTGCCAGAGCAAGATATTGTCATTTCCTCAACGTCCTTGTTTACTCCACGGCCATTGGTATTTTGCTGAGTCTCCCTCTGACGACTGACCGAGAAAAGGTTCCATGATGCCAGAACACTAGCTAGGTACAGGAATTAAGCAGGCCCAATGACCATATTCCTAGGGGAGCGAGCAGTTGGTAAGAGACTTGATTACATCTAGGCCTCCACCTAAATAGATAGAGCATACTCTTGTGTTTGTCCATCTGTATCAATGTGTACCATATACCTTCATACGGGTAGGAGCCGCAAAATCAACGGGGCTAATCACTGCATCTTCTTTGCAGACTCTCAAAGTATGTGTTCATGATCGTCATCTTCGTGAGTGAGCAGTATGGTGTGCAGGATATCTTCGGCAAGGGCGCCTACGGCGTGGCCTGGTACGCATTTGATTTCTCTCGCGTTTCAAATAATCTGTGGTGTTTGCCATATGTATCGTACCCTGACGCCTCATAGCTCTGCTATCCACAAGCCCTCTGGCCAAAAGGTCGCCATCAAGAAGATCACTCCTTTCGATCACTCCATGTTCTGACTCAGAACCATGCGCGAGATGAAGCTGCTGTGATGCTTCAAGCGCGAGAACAGAACATCATCTCCTTTCTCGACATTCCGGGCCGTTTAGCGAGGTCTACTTGATCCAGGTTTGGTCCGCCAGCCAGTGCTGTGTCGCAATGGCAACAGGAGACTGATGAGCAGAACAGGAGCTGAAGGAGACGCGTATGCACCAGGTCATCTGCACCCAGGATCTCTCTGATGACCACTGCAAACATTTTACCTACCAGACCCTTCGTGTCCTCAAGGCCATGCACTCGGCTTGTCAATGCTAGCTGCGATCTCAAGATCTGTGATCTCGGTCTTGTACGATCTGCTGCGTTCATTGTTGTCGTGGCGTATTGTACGCATCTTCCTGGCTAAAAATTCTCAGACCGGGCGGACAATAGCGAGCTACTTCAAGAGGCTGAGTCTGATATCCGCAGGAACATAACGCACGATGTAGAACGCATAATTGTTAAGTATCGAATGCTGGTTACCTCGATGCCGAGGCCAGGCAGGCTGGCCCTGACGTGAATTGCTGCAAAAGCGGATTTGTTGAGCTCGACACCAGCACTTAGATACTTGCGACAAGTCTCTGCATGCATTCCAGTGTCCAGATTTTGCGAAAGGCGCACCACGGAACGACGACTTCTGAAGCTTATGGAGGAGCGTCTTCCATACATCTGTCAGGTTGTTCTCGATTTTGTTGATGAATGACCAGCCCGCTCTCCGACAAGTTAAATCGTCTCGAATGCTAGAAACATCAATATCCGGTTGCCATCCTAATAGCATCTCATCTACCTGCTCTTGCACTGTTGCTACGGCTTTGTGATAAGTCTCGCAAAACTCTGATAACAAGACTTTTTTGTCGTCACCAATTGTAAATGATTGGCCGTCCGGAGCCCAAGTTAGGTTACCTGGTACTCCTTCTCGCTTTTGAATAGATTCGCGAATGCTTTCAGTTCGATCAGCTCCCCAAATGGCGAGTAGCAACCCCGCAAGAGATATTTACAACGGATGGAAGAAATGCGGTCCGGTTGTGACGGGAAAGCGTCCGACTGGGCCAGACAAAGTCAAGAGTGTTGTAGGCGTAAACAGGGACGGCGTAATCAAGGAATAGGAGTCGTCCTATCCACATGTGTGCTGCTAGTCTAGGTGAGGCGCTATGGGCTGGATGAAAAGCAAGGGACGGTTCTTGGATCCCAATACGGCTGTATCCAACCCATTATACACACAATCATTTATAAGCTATGAGTTCTCGCTTTATACAACATCAGAGCGCGAACCTTTTGGGGCCTATCCCTCCTCGGGAGTACCAAACCGGTTCTCAGGCGCTGAACGACCGGTACAATCTGGACTGCCATCCACATAGTCAAAATACACCTCCTCGTACGACAAACGGATCTACGTCAGCGGGTAAGTTCTCCCCATACCTACTCGGAGACTGTGTGACGAGATAAGTACTGATGTTTCATGACAAAGCCACACCTGATTTGATCGCTGGATCGCAGAGGCCGGAATGCCATTGTGCCCTTTACCTACGGTCCAGCTCCCCGCCTACAGCCGCATATTGCTATCCATTGGCCGCCCGAGATGCATGCAAGACCCATTTCGGTGGTGGCAGGAAGAACCATTGATACATGGTTAACTGCGTCTTGGATTCGTGGCAATCCCGCCTGAGGGGATTGCGTCTCCCAATACCCAGACATTGAACCCTCAGAGCCAAATGACCCAGCATACTGGGCACCCTGCGCATGCGGACATGACAGGCAGGTCTTATGTCAAGATTGAGTCTCAAGCAGGTTCACTATCCACAAGATGTCAGAGAGCTACAGGGTCATGTAAGAACAGCCCCCGCTGCCGATGCCAAGTCGACACCAGGGCCCATTCCTGCTACAGTCCCCCTTGGTCATCCGACAGGACGGAAACGGTGTTCAACGGATTGTTTTCGAGTATTCCGTAAACAGAGTCAGGATGGAATACACCATTCGTTGCGACGTCGAGTCAGTTGACATCGATGAGCTATCCCCGGGGTTCAAAGAACAGAATTGCGTCCACCTCCGGGCGTGCAACCCAAAGGTTCCATATCAAGGCAACCGTTTCAAGTACGAGACACACTGCAACCGCATTGCCTGGGGTTTGGCCCAACTCAATATTCCCCTTCGAGGCAAGCGAGGTCTCCTTCAGCGAGCAGTTGACAGTTGGCGTAACAGCAACCAAGATCCCCGGCTGAGAAGCCGACGAATTCGGCGCTTAGAAAGAAGCCAACAAAAGATGATCTCGTAGCTTCCATCTGGAGCCAGTTTTCAGCAACCACAGCAGCAAGTCGAAATTTAGAAGAGTATGTATAAAGACCAAGTATGAACATTCGTGCTACTTATTCCTGAAACATTTCTGGAAGCATCTGATGTGATTATCGTGGTGTCGCACGATCATATCAGAAATAGTTGGAGAATTGGCCTATTATGTTTGCCATCTTTACATGTATTTTATGTTTTTTGTCGCAATCGATTTGCATAATAGTTTGGCTGAAAGAAATCGTTACAAGCTGGATCTTTTACCCGCCTCCTTGTCATTCCAATCCAGTATCGTGGCATTTCTTGCCATTTCACTTATACCCGTAGATAAATACTCCCTCCACGATGAGGATAATTAAGCGAATTATCTTACTAGCTAAGGAGCAAGTTCAAGGAAAAGATACGTTGAAGGCCGGGCCTGCAAGCTTCGGATAACGCAATGCAGGGTCCCGCTGAGGACGTGACAAGGAGAAGACAGCTTCTACCGCTGGCTCGAGTCCCTCGGGATCAAGTATTGGATTGCCTCTCTGAACCGATTCCATCAACTTCAATACTCATCTGGTCCACGACATCGAGCCTCAAACGTCCATGCCGACGAGTTATGACTAGACCTCGCTCCGTTTCGTGGAACAGATTTTGGGCTAGGTTACGGTGTCCTCTGGCGACAGATCCAAGCCCATCATATCTTGGATTCATGAAGAGAGGCCAGGAAAGGGATGACCAGGAGTGGCATCGAAAGGACGACGAGCACCTCGACGATGAGAACTCGTGGTACCGCGTTCAAGATATCGTCAAGTACATGACAACATCTGTGAGAATGGAGAACACGATGGCGTTCGTTGCAGGCGGGTGAAAGTTGCAGTTCCCCCATTCTCGGAACGACCCAACAAGCCACCTAGAGAAAACTGGGGCCACGAAACAAGGGATGATCACCACCAGACAGCGCAGGCCCTCAAGTCGCTCGTCCAAAGGCATCCTCTTTCCACATGCATCACAGATGCAATACCTATCTCTCACATCTACTCGGGAGATTCGCTATCTCCCAGTCACAACTGAGAAGAATGCCCCGAGCCCGTCGCCTGGCATCCAGACAGATGACAGAGGCTTTTATCTGTATCATTCTAAAACGATTGAAGGCCAAAAGTTCAGAAAAATGGTGGGGAGAGAACAGCCAGTGGGGTAAAGTGTTAGGAAGAATGTGTGTACGTTGCAACTTCAACATGAACAATGCCTTGTAAGGCGCTCTAGCTCCGCCTCAAGCTGCGCCGCTGCTGCTGCCTGCAGATCTTAGCCTATTTGGGCTCTTCCCTGCACTAAACAAGCGGTCTAAAGTTGCTACCTACGCAGCTCTAGATCGCCGTTACTAGCGCTATCTTTGCATCTTAATTGAGGCCTACAACATTCGTCATGTATATCAAAATGGCCACTCAAGTGACTGCTATCAGTCACTGTAGTCTGGAAGCTGCCTTTATACTCTAGGCTTAAGAAGGATAGGGTCCCACACATGGGATTTTATGAGCATATCTACAAGGTCAAGTAGCCTGTCCTCCGTGTTCAATTTTACAAAAACCTCCTTGGCAGGAATCCAATGCTGTTTGGGTGAAGTTATGTTCAACTCAAAGTATTTTTCACTGCCGATATCCATTCAAGTAGGGGAAGAGAATGGCAGTTTTGACAGAGATATGTGTGGAAGAAATAGTGCGCTGGAACGGATATACCTTCCCAGTTTTTGTGGTCTGCGTTCCGAGTTCAGCCTACATCTTTCTCGGGAATGAGCCCCCACCGGTAGAAGTGAGTCCTTCAAGACGCAAGGGTCCCGTTGTTATCTGGGCCAATGCCACCCAATATGGTGTCAGGCATCTCGCGTCATGCGTCACGTCCGTGGCAGGCATAACTGTACCAATTCAGCCTTGCACTGGGCGCTGCCCAACGGTTGCCTTGGACTTGGCACGTCAGTACAGCAGTCGAACACCCCCGTAGGCGGGCGAAGTAGTAGGGCTTAGCGGCATGGAACAAGGGCTTGGTGCAGCCTTGTTACTCTCACCCTCTCCGCCGCCGATTGGTCGTCCTGAACTTGATGCCGCCTCGGCGCAATTCCTGTCTTGACTAGTGACGAGGCGTGTCTGCGCGAGGCGCACTTTTGTCACCGGCCGACACTGTTGTTCTTGGCATATTTACATGCGCGCCCGCGCACATAAATACCCAGTGACGTGCAGCCCCGAGGCCCGTTTACTCCATTTATCTACCCCAGCTTCAATCCAAACATCAATTTGTCATCACTCGTCATTACGTGCCAACATTCCTCAGAGCCGTTCGTTCCCGACATCCTAACAAGATGAGGCGGCTCAAAGACCTTGTTCAGAAGCTCTGTTTTTCAAATGACAGTGAGCACGCCGGTGGGAGAGCTACGAGATTGATTACAGCCCAAGATGGGGGAAAGAACGATATAGCCGAGACACTACCCCCTTACAGGAACGCCGACCTGGACAGCTCAACCCTGACATCGTTGAAGGAAGTGGAAGCTTGCCGCGACATGGGCAGTGATTACGGAGTCGCTGATCCTTTTAATGCCTTCACCCGGAGGTGGGTGATATACATCGGCGTACAAAAACAACCCACGAGAGATGCCTCCATCTCCACAAAGCAACATGCTGAATACTTGCTCAATTTCGGCAAGGCCTTTGGAACTGACATGTGCTTCCACTTTCCGACGATTAGCAATGAGAAACACCCCGAATTGACTCACGATGCCCTGGAAAAATACAAAGTTTTGAAAGAGCTCACCTATTCCAAAAACTTCGACGATGCAATGACGAAAGTCAGGGCTTCAGACACGCTACGGCACTTGGGTATCGAAGCTGTTATTAAGGGCTTTGAGCATCCGACGAAGAATGACCAGTCCGACATATACCATGACAACAATCTCCCGAGATATACAAAGAAGAGTCTGTCGACAACTGCAGACAGGTTCAGGCTATTCCTACACAAGATTTACAGGATCATGGCTCAATACATGCGCGGATGGGATATCGACGAGCTTACTCCCGAAATGCTCGAAGATCTTATCAATAAGGCCCAGCATGCAGCCGGAGAACACACAGTGTTCAGAGACCATCAGCGTGTCATGTACGAGAGGATGATCGCGCTGTGGGAATCTCAGAGATGGGCAGAGGATTCCCATCCTACTACGGCCTTCTACATCACCGAGTCGCCAATGGAGGCTTCCGAGCTAAGATCGCTCATGTCGATAATGAAACAACTGCCAGATATCGACGGGGAGTTGGAAACCGAGGTCTCCGAGTTTGTCATCCAAACGCTAGCCTGGACCGACGGAATGGACAGTCATCACCAAAAAAACTTCAAGTCTTTGGACGACAGTATGAAGGGCAGTAAAAAGGACATTTTCGACGTGGCCTTGGTCTCCGCACGTGAATACAGGTGCTGCTGCGGCCCAAGCGCCAAGTTGTGGCTCAAGTTACTCTACGGTCACCTGAAGGTTGTGGACGATAAGCTGAAGTTTGTGCATGAGAAGGACAAGTACGCGGCGTGGGACCTGGGATACGAAAGAGATTTTATCGTGCCCAAGACTGACGAACTCAAAGAAACATTTGGCATATCTGTCCAGAGACCCAAAATTCGGAGCCACAACCAGCCGACGGTGGGCAATAGCGGCGAGGGCGAGCAGCCTGCGCCGTTGGGTAATGACAGAAAGGGTTACGGTGGACAAGGTCGGCCGGCGGTGCCCTAGTGCCAGAGCGCCTTGGACTGGGGCGCAAATGGTGCTGTGAGGCAGAATGGCGAGGTTGCAATATTGAAGGAGGGCGGCCCAGCAATCAGAAGTTGTGACCCAACGGGGACTTGGTAGGATCGGAAACTTTCGGCGTGTTGTCTCCTATAAATAGTCATTCCTTTCAGCCGTTAGCTGCCATTTAAACGGGAGTGATGAGCATTTTTTCTTAACTTGTATACATTCATTTGGTTACATAGAGTTGAGATACCTCGCGTTTGTGTTCGTGAGACAATTTGAATGTTGACAATGCAGACATCTTTTTCTGAGTCAAGCTCGGCCTACAGCTGGGTACTCATACCCGCACAGCCGGCTGTGCGGATAAGGCTGAATGTCTGACTGTGGATTAAATGCACAACTGCTGTTCAACAACAACAACACCATTTGTAACTGAAATAGCTATTCAGTAGTGTTTTTCGTCTTCATGACTGCTCATCACTTCATATTTCATGTCATTGATCCGCCGCCTGGCCTCCATCTACCCCAAATAGCACAGAAGTAACGTCACCTTCCAACTCACAGGATCACACAAGAACAGCCATCTGTTCATGATATCAAGGATAAGAAGAGAGCCTCGTCACATCAGAGAGATCACTGACACTGAAATACAGAAGCCTTCTCTGCTGTGACTGCAATATGATCAACTCAACAGTGTATGACCTCTTCTTCTCGACTCAGATCAACGAAGGGAGATGCTGTATACAGGATATCTGTTGTTTTCCTTCAGTTATGCTATGGAAATGAGTCCTCTGTCACTCTTGATCTGTACAGCAAGCGTTCAACGGTAGCCGTGAGTCAGTCAGTAGATAAACATATAAATTGAGAGATGAATTCCTCTTCATCTCTCCTCAATACAACATCTTCCTTCAAGATATCAAGCAATCCAACAAATCTTCTAGCTTACAATATCTCTATCTCTTCAGCAATGGCTCCTAACAACAGCAATAACAATCCCGGCTTCCAGATCTTCGAGGATAGGACTGCAACGCCTTCTACCCGTTTTCCCTCAAACCAAAACAACCAGTTTGTCCTGCAGCCTGCCGTTGCTGCAAATAACCTTCCTGGCCACTTGGGGACTGGTCAAAGAGTGCGTGAGGCAGCAGGATTCTTTCCGCCTATCCCCCAACCTGTTCTTCATGGCCAAGAGAATCTGGGAGTAGTGCAGCCGGCACACAACGTGTTCAACATGAATAGTTGGATAGCCCAGAACGCTCCTCCGGGAGCCAATACAAATGTAGGTCTCCTGACGCCGGCACAGCTACATACGGCGTATAACACCAGCTTTGTTCCTGCTGGGGCTCCAATAGCTGTAGCTACAGCAAACCAGGGACATATTGTTGAGAGAAACTGGCATGCCGGCCAGCTTCACAATGCAGTCAACCAACGGTTGGCTCGACCGGTCCCTGATGCTGTGCCTTTCTGGACAGTTCGAACGCTGCAACGGCAAGATGCAGCATATCGAGCAGGGCCTCCAATCCCTGCTACAATGTGGCCTACGCCTGCGGTTGGAATGACTATGCATGTACCGACTTTGCAAGTGGCCCAGTAGAATGGCATGCATATCAATTCAGTCAGTCCACAGGGGCATATTGTGTGGACTTAGACGGGCAGACAGTGAGGGGAATTGAGGATATGTAGGGTTACCTTCTTGTGTGTATAGTAGAATATATACCAGTTCAAATCTCTTGCTTCATTGATGTTATCTGCTGTGTTGAGGTTATGATCTGCTTGAAGAGAAATACATGATTCCTTCACTTTAATCCATCCGCCTGTGAATGTGTGTTTCAATTCTCCACATCCGACCCTATACCATTTTGTTACTCACCAACAACATTGCAATCCGACGGGTTGAGGTATTAAGGTATATATGAATCAATTCTGAATCAATTCAGCTTTTCTTTCTTGATTTAATCATATATATATTATCCTGCTTGGGCAAAAGCGGCCGGTTGTAGGTATAGGCATTCCGATCGGGATAATTAATTAGCCAGGATTGACGATTTCGCGCGCTCCACTTATACTGACTCCCCATCATTGTAAATACCACAATATGAAAAGGAGCACTTTAATTACGTAGAGCTGCAATTGAGTGACAATGCGTATACCATTCAATTCGCCTGACTCTATTCTATCTGTACATGATGCTCAATTGACTGTTGTCCGTCTGTATCTCATTTGACATCAGGCTGACTGACTGCTTGGTTATCTCGCTGGGAGAATCAAGTCGCCCCCCTCCATCATCCGTGATATCATGTGAATTGCAGGGCCTTGCCGGATCACGTAGTTGCGGCCCCCTTCTTCAAGAAGCTGCTTTTCCAGTTCATCAGCTTCAGAATTCCCTGCATGGAATGCATCAATCCAGCTGTACATCTCCTCTGACGTCCAATCTCTCAGTTTCTTGACGAAGGCGGCAGTGAGGGCGACGAGTATTTTGCCCGTATGTGTTTATTGGTGTCCTTTACCTTTGTGCCCTGGGGGCTGAAGCCTCTTTTAAAACCCTAACCTTAGCACAGAAGCTTGACGAAGGGCCCCATCTGCTCTGACCTCCGGCGTCAGTGGCGGCACAGGGCGTGGGTGTGAACATATCGCCAGGAAAATCTCAGCTTCGCTAGTTTTACGCCACCTCCAGTCATTCATTTCGCCGCCTCAAGATGCTTTAGCCCGGAAATCCCGAATCTTGCCATCACTGGAGCGGGCGTGCGCGCGTGGTTGAGATTCAGTCTGGCCACGGACTTTGACAGTAGAGAATGTGGCCATGCCAGAGAAAAGAGGTCGATAGAAAAACACGGATAATGGTTGAGGACATCAACCCCGGTTACCCGAGTCACTATTATAGGGTAGTGCAACCCTAAAACCGAAAACTCGGCAATTAACTATGATGAACGGTCCAAGGTTGTCCCCTTGCCCGGCGGCTCTGAGTCTGAGAGGTGGGGGGGCCACTTAGGGACACGGGTCCGTACACTCCATACCCTGTGTTGGAGGCGCTAGTCAAAGCCATCGGGTTAGCTAAAATTGGCATTTCGAATTTCGCGGTCAGTAAGCTAGCCAATTTGGCTCTTAGTGCACTTTTCTCTGTCCAACCAGAATTTAGCGGTCACTTTACTAACCTAATCAAAGCAACCTTGGTCCCTCAGCAAGCACAAGCGTGTGTGCAAGGGTCCGGTACCATGGTGTGAACGTCATTGGTCAAGCCAACCGATGTGCATATCGAAGGATTGTGATTGGTTTATTGCTGTCGAGGTGCGGGGTACCTTTGCCTGCTCAAGTCTAGTGTCTCGCTAGACTGACAACCTGCACGAGAAACAAGGGTATTGTTTAAATACGGCCGCCTTGTGAATTTGAACGTGTTGTCGCGTGTCAGGTCCAAATTCTTCAATGTTCCTCTGCAACATCTGCTCAATCTCGACTTAGCCTGCGCATCTATTTGTAGCTGGCTCCGAGATCGATCAGAGCTTTGAAGCAATCAAGGCCAGAGAATCTTGTATTCAGACAAAGTAAAGGTCGTGCCGAGAGCTGCTCGCTAAAGCTATCAGGTGGGGAAAGAACAAATATGCTTCTCTACTAACAGCTGATAGCCACCTCTTTCAATCCCAGCTTCAAGCCAGCCTTTTCTTGTAGCTGAGTTAAGACTCACGGTCTGGTCAAGGATAGAAGTGGTTTCAGTAATGGAAGCATTCTTTGCCGATGCAGTATGAGCCTGATTTGGCTAGAGACATGGTACGGTATTACTGAGACGATCATTGATGAATCTATACATATAAAAATAGTTGCTTTTTGCCGGATATTCTAGAAGAGCTTTATCGGAGTGAGGGTAAACCTGGAAGTCCCTGTAGATATTGGGGAGACCTTTACTTTTACTGACAGCCAATATTGACTATTGTACGAGTTCATTGCTTCGGATAGATATCGAAAGGTAGAAAATCTCGCCTTTGACGGATAGTGAATCACCCTCGTAGAGAATCAGTATATCATGGCCTGTCCCAACACTACATCCTTCCTTGGAACTCAACGAAGAGACTGAAACCTTGGAGGTTTCGTCAGACGAACCACAGAGTAAAACAACGTTGACCTGGCCTTTCGGAACTGCGACAGAGCCAGTCTTAAGTCGATATAGTTCCATATTCCGGTAGAAGGAGCGACATGGTACCTTACCTTCTTAAATGTATGCAAAACGTTAGCTTGACTCCTGCAATCCTGAAAGAGGAAACCTGCAAGAAAGTTAAATAGCCAATCTGCCACTATCTTGTCACTAGACTCTATCTCGAAATTTGAAAGTAGTGTACTTAGAACTTTTCTTAAAATACTAGGATTTATACGGTTCCTTAATCCTTAAGCTATTCTCTGAAGGTCTTCTGAAGCATTAAATATCCTATAAGAGACTAAAATGCCAGACTTCTTCAGTGCCTCTTTTGAGTAAACACATGGCATATTTTCTATGTAAGTATCAAATACCACAATAACAATGACAGAATGAAACGAGATGTCAGAATTCTTCATTAACGAATACTCTTTTATTAACAAATACTCCTTAATTAACGAATCCTTTTTCTCTTTATAGCCGTCGAATTCCAGGGACTTCTCACTGGATCCATTATGATGGCTCCATGATGCGATACACTATTTAAGTTAGCAGTTAGCGAACTGTGTAGACACAAAAGAAGTGTAGAAGTATACAGATTCAAAAGTGACGTCGCCCTCAATAACAGCATTTTCTCCAATACAGAAAGGTTTTTGAACATTGTCTACTGTAATGACTGTCGAGCTTTGAACAATTGATCCCGGTTTGAGAATGATGGTGATGTGATGAGAAACATCACTAAACACCAACAGTCGCTCGTTTGCGAATACGCCCTCTTTGAATTGAAACTGAACCACCTCTTTGTTTTCAAGTGACGCTATAACGCATACGAATCCTACACACTTTTCTTCTCTGAAACTGAGATTTTCTGCACCATTTTTAGGCTGTGAAGAGTTATGTTTTGTAGCTATACCTTGATATGAGCAAGACTTACTAGGACTAGTATCTTCCCTGAAGGTAGGAGCGGTTTGTGGCGTGAGAAAAGAGATTTCGGCTGAGGTGACAAAGACATGATGATCAGGGTTGGGGCAGAAATGGAACTCCGTAGTCATCTGCAGGTGTATTGCTGATTTTCAGCACTAAAATGCCAGAATCATATCATGACGCCAGCCGAGGTTTTTGTTCCTCCCCGGTCGTGCATATGCTATACGGAAACCAAGTCACCCACCCTCTCGAGGCCTATTCTGTGAGAAGTGAGTGATGATATCATCAGGCAGGATGGAGAATTACACGAGGCGGATCGGACTAACAAAGGCCCAATGTTCAGATGTAGCGCCACTGCATCATGACCCTTTCACCACATTCAACAAGTAGATCAAAATACCGACAGCGACAAAGATGCGGCAAGGCATATGTATCGCTGCTTTTCAGACATGGGGATGGATAAAATATATAGATGATGGGAAAGACGAGGAATACAAGCGCTGGTAACACTGACTTGAGTCATCCTCGACGGTAAAAGTTGCTGGCTGTGCATCCTGGAGATACAGATGTGTTTATGCTTTGCCGGGGGCGGATGGTTTTATAGAGTTGGTAATACAAATCCCCACAAAGGACGCGGGGGGGTTGAAAGATGACAACGCAAGGGTCTGGACTAACCTAGGCGGGCGCATGGTATGAGCCGATCCCTTTAGAGACGAAAGAGCACCTCTTGGGTACTTTTGTGGGGTCTATCCAATGAAATCATCAATATCAGAGTGACCTCTATTCCCCCTATATTTACTCTATAGATATAAGTACGCACCGCTGTGCCTCCTTGAGGCTTGCACTCTGTGGCGTAATGATCGTCAGCCAGTCAATACTGGACTCAGCCCCACAGAAACACATAAGAGGTGCTCCTTCGTCTCTAAAGGGGGGATGCGTTACATATGAGTGATCGACCCGGACCTGTACCCCTGTATTCCCGTTTCAGTCGCTGCTAGCTGGGAGTTGTCATCTTCAGCAGCCAGGTTCCGCGATAGCGCGTGTCCGGGATGAATCTAAGCGAGGCCATTGGGATCAAATCAGATCGATGCCGCATCCAGGGGCCAATGGCAGGGAAACAAGGGTTAATACAGGTGAGAGATAAATTTAAGCCTGGCAGTATCCGTGTTCACTCCTTAGTTTAACTCCTCCTGTAATATATTTGTAGGCACCTCCTATCCTGCATATGTTGCCGCCTAAACTACTATAGCAATCAGTGGACTCTTATCACTACATCCGCCTGTGCATCCGAGGTCATCGTTTAACCGTCTTTCCCTTCATGTTACCTTATTTCTCCATTTCATTCTCAGTCATCTCCTACTGAGCTCTTTTCCTACATGACAAAAGCCCAGTGAGACCTACAAGCTCTTTGTAAAAATGGCCACGGGGGAAGATCTCTGGGACTCTCTCCCAGAGGGGGAGCAAAAGTCTGTTTGGGATGAGACAGAACGCAATTTCTGGGTGAATCTTCGCAGCAAGAAGGATGCAGAAAACAAAAGGATTGAGAAGGATTTCCAGCTCTCGATTAACGAAGTCAGGTTGAAACTCAGTGACCTTACAGGACAGCGAAGTCAACTGAAAGAATCTCAATCCCGACTGGCCAGGGAACTCGCCAAAGTCGAGGCTGAATTGGCACGCACCACGGATGAGTGCGAGGAGAAGGCCAGTCGACTTGAGCGCATTGAGCAGGACTACCGCGCGTCACGCCAGAAGAGAACAGAAACCCTTCATGATGTTTGGTTCAAAATGCGTCGATTTTTTAGACAAAAGAGAGGAGAGGATCCTGATGCCCCAGACCATCTCGGACCCGAATCAGAAGGCATTGTTCTACCCGAAATGTTGCCAGAGGTCTCCTCAGGCTTTAATGGAACGACCCCAGGAGTAGAGCCTACTAATGGAACTGCAGTGGTAGCGGAGAGACCTGAAGAAGAAGAAGAAGACGACGAGGATCGTATGGAAGGCGTTGAGCACCACGATAATAGGGGAGCTGAGAGCCTCGTTGATATTGTTGATGCCGATGGCAATGTGATTGGACCCGTGGAACAAATAGAGCCTTGGAACCAATGGGTTGAGGGTATCCAAGAATTGGAGATACGAAGACCCGTCAAGATCCGACGAGGACGACGCTTCAACACTACACATCTTGCAGGCATCTACGAGCGAACTGAGGGGAAGGGGGTCAAATGGCTCTCTTGTATAATTCAAGCGACGGGGGTGATACAGGCCAAGAGATGCCTGTCTTGCGACAAGAACCAAGGCGCCTTTGACGACTGCATCATTGTCGGCGGGGATCTCTTTCAGAAGTGTGGCAACTGTGAATGGAATCGCCAGGGATGCCATGGTTCCTCAGGAGACACAATTGACATACTGGCATCGAAGGAGAGGGCACAACGAAAGAAGCAGCTGGGGGATGGAGCCCAAGAGACTTCTGCGGACCGATCCTCAGAAACAGTACATCAAACCGTTGAAGTTCAGCCGAGGTCTGAGCAAATAAGTCACTCAGAACCTCGGCGAGTCGATGAACAGATTTCTGTGCCCTATCGGCCACCTTCACCGCCTGAGAGACGACCGGGTAGACAAATTGAGAGACAGCCCGAGCGACAATACAAACGGCAACCCGAAAAACAGCCTGAACGACCTATTGAGCCTCAATCTGCGCCACAGACTGAGCGTCAAGCAGCATGGACCACTGCACAGCAGCCAGAAAGGCGCCCTGAACACCAACCCGAGAAAGTTCCAGATCGACCTGATAAACGGTTCCATGATGTGATTGCTGCGAAGGCCCCAGAACGGACTGTCGAGGTAGCACCAATCCAAATGGCTGAACGTCCTTGTGAAATGTCCCACAGACCAGCCTATGGACCTCCCCCTGGACCTCCAAGCCGGCCGACAACGGCTCCTAGGTCAGATTATGCCCCGGAACGAATGATTGACCCTGTGGACTCACCTTTACCTACACCAATGTATCCTCAATCCAGGCCCCTGGAGACACCACGTTCTGTGCTTCCCTCAGGTGTTCTGCGCCGCAGTCCTCATGAAATGCTCCATCCATCAACCGAGCTCGATGGTCCTGCCAGAGACTATCGTGGTTCTGATTCAGCTCACATATCACGAGAGCCTGAACAAATACACACTCCACAGGAGTATCGAGTGGCTACTGGTTTTACGCCCGCCAATGCGAGAAGTCGACCTCCATCCAGCGATCGAGGAAGACCAACTCCACCATCTCTGTCCCTGGACCCTTCATCGCAGCCACCTGAATCCCCTCCTGCCCAACCACTCGAAGAGATTACCCGAGAGAACATGGTCCTCAAGAACGACGGAAATGTTTACACCTATCCTGAATGCGTCGCTGGGGTGCCATCGGTCAAGATCAATGAGGAACACCCCTATTGGGAACCCAACTGGCCTAACGTCAAGTCTCTCATTGAACCACAGCTTGCTCGATGGCGTGAGAAACACCAGGCTGCCATTGAAGCAGGCCCCAAGCAGGATAAGGGTGGTTCCTCAAAGTATCAAATTGGCAGACAGGTGAACCGCGGTATCAAAATTCTCGAATTCCACGAAAACGGCCCAATCAGTCCCTATCAGTTATTGGGTAAAAGATACATCCAGGCCGGCAAAGGTGGCATAACGTCATACGACACACTATTTCGCCTTTCAGAGACAATATCAGAGCTTGAAAAGTTTAATCTTGATATATCGCCAGTTGACTGGATGCGACAGCGACTTCACGAACTAATTCAAACGCAGGGACACAATTTCAACCTGCCGCGAACAATTCACGATTTCTATCATGACTCCAAGCTCACCAGTCTTCGGTATAAGCATGGATTCAAGAATATTGAACGTCCTTCAGGAGCCATGAAGGCGCGCTTGAGTCACGGCAGCCCTAGCAATACACCCAAACCTCTGCAAAAGCGGAAGTCTATGCACTCTGTTCCTACTACGCCCCGGGAGGATTCATTCATCAACCACTCTCCTCTTCCTAGCCAGGCACCACCAAGCTACCCAGCACTAGTACTAGCACTAGCGCCGGTCCCCGCCCCTGGGCCCCAGCCAGCATTCAGCACCCACCTCAACAAGAAGCCGAAATACATGCCGCCTACACATGGAAGCCCTGTACATGACGAATTTCACTTCGAGGCTTGGTCCGACACAGATTCATGCAGCGGAGGTAGCATCACCAAGTACGATTGGCAGCTTGCTGTAGTCAAGACTCGGTTATATACCAGCCATATCAATGTCACTCAGTATTGGACTTGGGTTGGTCAGATTCAATGTTTCCAACACCAAGTACTCAAAGATGTGAAACCTGCGAAATGGGGCTTGTTTAGGGACGAGATCGATTTCCACGTCAACCTCGCAGAGATTGAGGAGATGGAGTGGAATATCGAAGCACTCCGTCTTCACATCATCATGAAAAAGGATGCCGGAGAGCCTGCTGCGGATGGCAAGCCTCGAGGCGATGTCATGGTGTCTTTTCCAAGAGCACGTACAATGCGCCGCTTCCTGTTCTTCTGTCGAGAAAGGGGTATGAAAATGGCCAAGAGAGAGCCGTAAGTGTAACCCCCGAGAACAATTGTGGCAAGATTGGGAACTGACCTGGATAATAGTGAGCAACTCAATAATATGTGGGATTCCATGGTTTCTGAACAATTGCCTGGTCGAGGCGATTCTCATCAAGGGTTAGTGGAATGAGTTCGTCGACCGCGGATGGCAATGACATATATTGGAAGAACCAGGTTCTATCACACTAGAGGCTATCGAGGCATACATACCTCAACAGCACGAGCCCAAACCTATCAAACCAACACTCACGTAGTGATACCATCGTTATAAGGGGATTCCATTCAGAGCTCTTGGAGTCTTTCAAGATTGTTGGAGGTAGAGGTAGATAGATAACGTCAGTTGTGATTCACTGGTTTCTATCTGCTAGCATAAAAGCAGACCGGGAAGTGGCACAGGGATTCCCATACAGTTATAAAAAGGTATTTCGCCTTTTGAAGTAACTTTGAGGTAGATTGAGCATAGCAAAAGCACCTTTCCAGAAAGGCGACCCTCAGCGTTTTAAACGAGATTGAGACTGCATCTCATAAGAGACGGACGTTTCTTGGGTTCAGTCACAGCTGTTCATCATTTCAAGCCTCTCCATCATTTTGGATTGCAGAAACTCAAAGCGACTGACCTCGAGACTTTATTCATTCTGCAGCCTTAAATTAAGTTTATAATAATTCAAATCCGAAGTCTTGGTGTCGTTCTTTTGGGGCCGTATATCCAGACCAATTCACCCACTTTGAGTTCTAATGGAAGATCGATGGTCCTCTCGTTCCCATTGGCATCCCTTCCCAGGATGATGTCATCGCTGTCGCAGGTTGGTTCGTAGAGAACGCAAGGCGCTGTTGTCCCACGAGGATGGCATGTGTGCCACTCGAATGAAATCTTGCTAGCTTCTTTCAATCCGTGATGAGTACCAGCAGAGAGGCAGACGCGCCTCAGATCAGTACTCGAACTTGGCGAGGAGATGTTGATGACATGGGTTTGCAGCCATCCGGCGTTGGAGATAAGGCAACGGCCGGGCTCCGTCATCACGGTCAACGTGCTTTCCCAACCCACAAAGACCGAAGAAAAAGCATCCATGGTAGTTTTGTTGTAGTCAGTGAAGGAAGGGGCATCCTTGGTTGAGATACCGGCCCACCCTCCACCTATATTGGCAATCTCCATCTTGATACTCAGTTCCTCTTTGACACGGTCGAACACACCCCTGAAGAGCTTGGCAAAATGAACAAACGCGTCTTTGGCGAGGTTCTGAGTGCCAGGATGGCCTGAGAGGCCAACAAATGTGAGGCCACCACTTTTGGCTTTCTCGATGATCTCAAGGGCCAGCTCTGCTTCGACACCAAAGTGGTTGGAGAAAGGCTTGTCAGATCCCTTGCTAGAAGAGACGAGTCGACAAAAGGGCTTGAGTTCGGCAAGGACCGTGGTCACGTCTCTATCTCCGAGCTCTGAAACCTTGTGAGATGCCTGAAGTATTTTCTCAATCTGCGAAAGGCTATCGACCGCATAATACTGGATCCATTTCTCGATGCACCACTTGAGTTCGTTGGCGGGAATATTGAACATTGCAGTTGCCGAGAGAGATGTGAGCGGCTTCAACGCCTCGGTCAAGGAGTGGTTTTACCTCCCCTTAGAAGCACAATCGAAGTTACACTCAAGATCGTCATAGACGTCCATGACTGGTGTGTCCGCACATGCTTTGACGGCGCTGAAGTGTACAATACTGACCTTTCCAGTGGATTCCCAGGAGCCTATGAACTTTTTGACGTTATCTCTGACGATAGCGACATCAATAACAAAAACAGGCTTCTCACTCTCCTCGTTTGCTGGCGTCTTGTGCATGTTGAAGGCATCTTGGATGCCTGGTGACATCTTTGTTCGGTAAATCAAGGTCATGGCCTAGAGCTTGGCGGGCAGGTTTTGACAAGATATCTCGGTGATTGCCTTCTTGGGTAAAGCAATAGCCTTTATGCAGTCAACTAGAGTGACCTGTTGTTCGAATGGCTTATACGTGATTTCTCGATTGTTTGTCGTCACTGTACTTTCGAATTGAATGCAGTAGCGGGTGTTGGAAGTGATATGTCGTTCTTCTGTTCGGTTTGCGGAGTGCCGTCTCCTCATCGAGCTAATATTATCTTCCGCTATCAGGTCGAGGTAGTTCACGGTAGCCTATGCAGGGACACATGATAAATCTATCTTGAGGACGTGTATCCACAGATGCGCCCGGACCGATGAAGGACAGAAGCGCTTTTCGGTGAGTGGATATCCGGAGTCCGTATCGTGTCAGTGCCAAGTGTATGCACGAACCAAAGTGACTTACTGCTTGTGGACGGTAGCCCCTTATGTTTGCATTTTACAGACCATGGCGGTTCTGCAAGACGGGGCTGACCTTGTTAGCTTTATCCACAGGAGGCCGCAGTTCTGCGCTGAATTTTTGGAATAAACCAACAACATCATCCTAAGGTCAACCAGCTCGCAAGATATCCAAGACTCTGGCAGCATAGTCTTTCGTGGCTCTGAAATTGCTTTATCAGATGCTAAATCTGTACTGAAAAACTCCACACAAACTGTCTTTGAGACATACGTCACTGTCCAAATCCATCGCCCTCAATGGTCAACTTGAATGAAAGGACCAATGGACCTCGCTTTCGAGATATCGAAGCCTGGGACGCTATTAAGGTCCGCGATTTCGAATATGCCATAAACCTCCTTGTCTCAGGCGAATGGAAACTCGACGACGAAATGAAAGACAGTTGGGGCTCTTTGGACGCAAGGATTGGTGGTGAAAGATGCCACGAGACCGCCCTCCTGGCATTGATCCTTCGCTGCATCATCATTACATACCTAAAAGAGAAAGCGCTTCTGGAAGAGTTTGAAGAACTTGTTGTCGATTACCGCGCCCATCACGCCAAAGACAAATGCTGGACCAAAGTTTTCAAGGTCCAAGATATTCATGTTCAAGCCTCTGACCGTTACAAACACATCATTGAATCAGTTTCCAACTTCATAGGTCCCGACTGGACAACTTTCCTTGGTTCTGCGCGGACACTTGCGTCATTCAGCGTCCTCAGCACTATGGAGTGCGGTTTGACAGTTCGCTACCGTCGTATGGGAGATGTCCTTGTCGCTACAAGCGAGGAACAACGTGCTGCTGGGTTAGGAGCATATTATGATGCCGAGTATCCACTACGCACAACATTCACCCATATTTCTTTCAAGCTTATTGAGACACTGTCTGCTAAAATCATGCCCAAGGGGGTTTCCCAAACGGCTTTTGGTGAGTGGCCTCGGGTCTGCGAGACTCTTCCAGAACAAGCACGAGAAATGTTCCACTTCTCAGAGGCCAAGAAGTTTCATCGACGCCACAAGGACTGTCATATTACCGTCGGATCATTCTCCGCCTCTATGCAAATTTTGATTAGGCTCTGTTGGCTATACAAGATTCCAATCACGCTCTGCATGCCACGCCTACGATACGAGAAGCCTACTGGTGGTGCAGTGAGCATGGTGACATATAAGCTCGCTTCGGCACCTATTCAGACTTATGTTGCTGTCGACGAGGTTTGTGGAGGCTTCAGATTGGTCGACGCCATCCAGGAGTGTACTGGAAACGATCCATGCTGAAAACTTGGTGGCTATAGCATGTATCACGAATCACAGCCTGGAAGACTTCTCTCCCTAGGTAATGATGACGAGTATATCAATGCACTGGAGCGAGCCGACGTGGTTCATTTGCTGTCTCTATATGGTTTTGCCCATCTTGAATATCCACCGGAAACGAAAAACGGAGCCTTTGACCTTGCCACGTTACAAAGCTCAGTATGTGAGGGAATCGTGCAGCCCGCTGAGCCGAGTTTGGATGGTATCAATTCTGGTCAAGATAGCAATCTTAATCTTCTCTCGCTCTCTGCAGCTTGTGGCAAGGTCGCTAGTCGGCACGATCTAAAGGACGCTGCTCTCGCACATCAACGCAACAATCAATACGACGCCACCAAGAAAGGCTGTTATCAAATGCAATGCAAGCCGATTCCATTCACCTTTGACCACATTGACATTTCAACTCCAAGTCATGAACAAGCTAAGTGGGCTGCTATTCTGAAGACACACCGGGAGACCACGGAGCCCATATATGAACATCTTTTTGAGATAGGCAATACGATTTATAGTATGAGCGATACGTTAGAAGCGGATAGACTTATGGCGATCAATAACACTTGTCAGAAGATAAAATCCTTGCTTCAGCGACATCCTAACCCCGAAGTTTTCTTAACACCAAAACACAAGAAAACCTATCTCGCTTTGGTAAAGGAGAGTGAGAAGAAGGCTGGAAGCAAAGGTTTTGTTTAAGGTGGCAAAAAAAGAAAGGTTCCGGGCCCTGCTGAAGACATGAGCAAGTGCGCATGATTTGCAATTGATATTTGGTTCATAACGTGCTAGACCTCGTCCCTTAGTGTGAAACGCTAGGCATATTGGTGGTAATGTATCTATCCAGTTCGTCATAACCAAGTCACTTATATTTCGATGCCGTCTCCCAAGAGGAATGGGATGTCTTCCTGCGCAAGCATGCAATTATCTACCGTAGGAGTCTGGAACCAGGTAAGGTACCGTGATCCGGAAAGCGGATATTGGAAAAGGGGATATCGGAGGCACTACTTTGCCAGCCTCGTACAGCTCGTGCAATTGAAGATGCTGATAATTGGACGACTTTAATCAACGTACTTTATCTACTGAGGAACGGATATAAGGCTGCTGATGCGCAGAACTCTAACATCACGTGAAGGCGTAGACAACCCAGCAGCACCAGTTGCGCAGTAAGGGCCACCACGCTCCTCTGACGCTAGAAAGCTCTTATCGATGCACATTCCAGTGCCATCCTGTCTGTTTCCGTCTAATATACGCTTCAATGTTATTGGTCGTACACCCGAGAAGCCCGACGGAATACGTTCCTAATATGATGGAGGTAGGGAAGCGAACGTAGTCAGCTAAAGGGACGAGCAGGGACATGCGCAACAACCATTCATCATTTGCAGTGTTCAACAACCGAGACTTCACAACATCAACCATACCCTCGTCAAACAGCAATTCGCGTCAGTTCAGCCTCTAGTAGTCATACACAGCCATTCTGCAAAGGACCAATGATTACTAATGCCATCAGAGCTCTGGCTCTCGCTCTATACCCAAACCAACTTCTGTCCGATTCAGGTCAATCCCAGATCTTAACCCCAGCTTGTCAGATCCAGCTCCCAGTCTGCAATTGCGAATTGACGAGACTGGTATACCTTCAAAAAAAAAAAAAAAAAAAAAAAAAACCAGGGCTTTCCACTGGACCGAATAGTTTGGTGAGCTTGGTATCATACACAGATCTTTCATGGGGTGCGCTTACATCATAATTATCACCAATCACGATCCCTCTGCAAGCCTTCGCCTGCCCATACGCCGCCTCGCCGTTCCATGTCCATGTCTAGCCCTGGCCAGCCTGACCAGAGTCCAACTCTCGCCTTTCACGGAACTGGCCTGCCATCTTCAGCCCATTTCTCAACATCCCCAGCATCCATAACACATCAGTTGCCTTCAGTATCGGATTGGGAAACCTCAAGATATATCACTGGTGACTGCCTCCCTAACACGGATGTCAAAGGCGCGCCAACGCCTGTGGATGAAGATAAGCGTCCAAAGAGGGAGCAAAAGCGTAACAAGCCGACTCTCTCAGGCGATGAGTGCATCAAAAGCAAGACCAAGGTAGGACATTATTATCTCTTACTTGGTATCTCAGGTTGTGTCGTGCTTACACCACATCTTGATCATTCGTATTCACGATCCAATGTAAGGTGAGTCCAATATACCTCGATATACTGACACATTATGAAATTTGGTCAAGGATTGCCTGTGAACGACCAATCAATACCTTGAATTCCCTTCTATTTGCGAGAATGAGCTTGGTCGGCTGGTTAACCTACTGACGTATTCGAAGTGTGATAGACGCTGACCTCATTGCTATGCCTGTACGTGCAGTCGCAGCTTGTGCTGTTAATTTTATCTCAACCTCAGCCTGGCGAAAAACGGCAAACTAAATGTCAATATGCACAGGTTGCCAACCTCCTGAAGTATGATGCTTCCGGCTGAGCAACTGTCTGTTCCGATTTAACAATCAAGTGGGGACAGCACGAGACTCACCTCCACTTACCGCCGCATTACGACAGCCCCCAAGAAGAAGGAGTCCCGTATTACGAATATTGCAGATAGATGCATGCCAAGTCATCTTAGGGCCTCCTCGCACGGCGCTGATGCGCCTTATATTGGGCTTCTGTCCAACGTACCTTACTCTCTGGCTTCTGCAAGTAACGTGATTGGTATTGGATCCGACCGTCCCTTTGTCAAATACTGGACTTGTGAAGGGGGCTTACATGAAGCCATCTCAGTGCTTCCAGAGAAAACCCAAGCGTCGATAGTTTGAGTGTGTTAACCCTGTGTATCCAGTGATACATCGCTAGAGATTTTATGCAAACTAAGAATATTTCTGGCAATTGGAGGCGCAAGGGAAGGCCAGCAGCACAGATCCAACGTTCGTGGCATTGATATTTGCCATGCTAGCTTTGGGCGCGTAATTTGTCATATCGACAACACCTTCCCAAGAGCGAAAAGACGCAGCAGAGTTGTATGCTTCGACCAGCAGCCAGTCTCTGCGTATTAGTTCGTATTTCGGCAGTGCATCATTAGAGTCAATCCAGGCCATAGTATTATTTGTCCACTTCCTCATCAACAACAACCACGCATCTGATGCTTGAGCGTTTTCAGGTATTTTGATACGGCAAGCTCAGGCTATGGGTCTGCATAGAGATCCAACTATCGGTGTGTGCTTGTTGCCTGCTGGTATCTCTTTTTTTTACTGATCTTGGTAGTGACTCCGGATGCCACACTGTTCCAGAAGCAGCAACGATGTAAGATCTGGCAAGTCCTTCTTCAAGATGCCTCACTGGCCGTCTTGCTCTCACTACCACCCTCCACGACCTACACGGATATTTTCGTGGAAGATGAACTAGACGATAGCTCGTCCATTGCACAAATCGACTCCACAGATACAGCATATATTCGGGGCTCTTGGGCCCTCGCTACCTTGTTTCAGGAGACAATCTGTTCACCAAGGTCATTAGGAATGCCAGTTTGCACTAGGTTCTCTCCGCCGGAATAAGCTCTCAGCCACAAGTCTCAACTGCAAATAACACTTCTAGCCCACAACTTAGACATCGATCCATCGAACTCGCATTGCTATGCAAGTCCAACAACAGACGGCAAGGGTCGGCATATTAACCAAAAGTACACAACAGAGGAAGGTGACTACATCATCTACGCCTGGCATGACAAGATGGAGTGGCAGCGCATCCAGCAAGAATTCGCAGCTCGGTTCGGCACTGCTCCCGAGCGTACAATCCAAGGTCTCCAAGCGTGGTATTACCGTATGAACCAACGTATACCTGTTTGGGATCAGGAGGGCTGGCTCTGCTTTGATAACGAAGATGACCTTGAACCTCAGCATGTCAGCATCAAGGTTCGTGAACGGAATAGGCGGGACAAACCCATGGGACCACTGGGCATAGCTCAGCGATACCCCGAATGTGCTATTCACTATTCATGGGTTGACGCTAAGACCAAGTTCAAGGCCCAAGACTGGGGTACGTATTTATCACTTACTGAGACATGGCAATGAAACTAAGATTGCGTATAGCTGCCAAAAGAGCTTTACAATACCGCGAGAGGCAAGAGAGACGTAGAAGAAAGGAGCAGTGAAGACACGTACAATTTGTTTCGTGTTCACTTTTCCAACCCTCTTGTGTCGTGCAGACCATTCTTGGACATGATGTATCAGCACCATGCAAAACACCGCCGGGGAAGGATAACACTGGGGGAAGGCAAAAGAGATAGCCGGTTGACATGTTCGATATGTTTAAACGTACTATCAGACGAATCACGATTGGTTCCCCCGAAATAATGAGACCAATGGATATAGAAGAGGCATTACTATGGTAGAATCGGAACGCAAAAGACTTCAGTTACTAATACCACGCGAAGTGATTTGTATTTTTCATGTCTTGGCACAAAGCTTCTGTATTTGCAATCTATTCTGATTCACTTGGCATTTGACTATAATAAGCTTAAGCTCAGATGTAGATG